>BOPP01000132.1:3385036-3399114 GCA_017312745.1 Gryllus bimaculatus
TGGTTGACCTATTCTAAAGAAATCTGGCCTCCCGTTTTATTCCTATATTATTTTTAATTAATTTTCGTTTTAAATTTAAAAAGCTCGGCCTGATGGCAATTATTTTGAGCTTCATATTGTAGTTAGGCTCTTTGTGATTTCCCTAAACTAGATTTTGCATTGTGAATGCATTCTGCATGTTTGGAAGTGATTTTACTGGATTATTTAGTGAGGACTATTTACAAGCTGAGTGCTATCCTTTCAGAACATGGGTTAATGCACAGAAGTACGACTTCTAGAGATTAAACAGTAAATCGAGGAAAATATTATAGAAATTAAAATTTCCATCACCGATGGTTGCCTTTAAAGCTGAATAATTTTTATGTTTCGTCAGAGAGAACAAAAGCCCTTCTTAACATAAGCCTGCTAATCAAAAATACGAGGGTGTCAAGTTATCGCAATAATTGGAATCAGCAGATGAGCTGAATTTCATGTTCCTTCCATTGTCGTGCTGTCTTAAATATTAATGTATATTTTTATACATTTATATTTTAAGGGCAGCACGACAATAAAACTTGCAAGTGGTAGCTTTTCAAACATCAACTTTAATGACAATAATAGTATAACAATGCAAAATTGTAATAAACAAAGAGAAGTTTTGTTTTATAAGGAGAAAAAAATTGCCTTAATTATATTAATAATAATTGTATTATATTGATAATAATACAAAAACAACATACATTATGGGATAGTCAGCAATCAGTGAGCCAGTTGATAATGAACATATAGTCCTCTGAACGGTGATAAATGACTGATTCCGCCTGTTTCAGCCCAATCACTGTAACCGAAGAGAAGAATAACTTATACGGAAAGCGAATGCACTGCACGGACGGTACCCGCATGAGCTGAGTAAAACAGAGTCATACATCTCTGCGTCTATGCATGCTCCAGCACGCGGGATCTCTTTCCCGGAGACAAAGACCTTCTCATGATAACTATCCAGGACCAAGTGAGTGCCAACATTTGAACTACAGAAAACCACATTCTGAGAGATTCGGACCATCCATTCTGACTTCGTTAGAAGATGAGGCCCGCCAACAAGACTATACAACACGTGACAAGTGGCGTGTTCAGCGCCAAGCACAGTTGCGAATACCAAAATAAGGTATGATGATGTGGCGATGCAGACCACTAATTATGGCCGGTGAAAAACGGGGCCTTTACTCGGCCACTTTCCGTGCAGTGTTATAAGTATGTGCTCAGAACCGCGTTTGAAAGTAGTGAGCAACCACTCTCTACTGGGATCGCTCCATTATCACTGACAGACAGTCGGCCGGCAATAGACCCATATAATTTACATCGATAGAAATCATCAGCGGGTTTTCCTCTATCGATATAGAAAGATCCAGAAATATACCAATTCTTCGTTCAGAAGCACAAGCTCAGTGGAACTGCAGCAAAGTGCCTACAAGCCCCTGGTGCCTATAACTAATATCAAGCCACAAAGACAGATCCCAAAAATGACTCCCATTTTTGGAGCAGTAGCGCAGTTTGGTTTGCCAGGCAGTATGACAATATCAGATAAGCCAGTCATCTAATTACACGCCCGTTATTGTTAGAAGACCAGCTGAATCTTAATAAAAGCAACCCGTGCAAACAACAGGTCATCATACCGCTGTGAGGTAGGCTAGTCTTGAACATACCCGCCCAGTAAAATTGTAAGAATAATAATAATAATTTAATACATAATAATATAATAATAATAATAATATATAGTTTATCGTCGTTGGAAAGCCCCTTAACATTTTGTCAAACTTAAGTTTAATTAGAACGTTAACTGTTTGGTACCTAGTGAAGAATAGTATGAAAACAAAAAAATCAGATGATATTTTTAAAAAAATTTCCAGCGCAGCTCATGGCACACCCTAATCCCCCGGCCCAGATGCCCATTTATTTATGAGGATTAGGGGTGATCAAACGGTCGCGCAAATTTTCTGTGTTGCGATCAGCAATAAAAATCCTAGTAGTGAAAAGGAAAGTCTTATTTTGTTTTCAGAAGGGTATTCCCCCGAGAAGAAAGACTTATTTGGTTTTCTTCCCGTTTTCGTGCTCTCATTTTGTGTGTTTAATACTAGCATCCCATACATCAATAATTTAAAATATGGTTAGTTGATTTGAGAAGATTGCTATATTGTAAGACTTTCCATGGGAGTATTGTTATCAAATTATTATTTTGTTGCAATTTACATTTAC
Source organism: Gryllus bimaculatus (assembly GCA_017312745.1). Taxonomy (NCBI): domain Eukaryota; kingdom Metazoa; phylum Arthropoda; class Insecta; order Orthoptera; family Gryllidae; genus Gryllus; species Gryllus bimaculatus. Next base: position 3,387,269 of record BOPP01000132.1, read on the forward strand.
TTTTAATAAATCCTTTCTATTTATTGAAATCCAAAAGGAAAGGCTATTATTGGTCAGTTTTCATCTCAGAGGTGAAGAGCAGAAGCATGGTAAAGGGAAGAAAGAAATCTGTTGCAGAGTTAGCATGCATCATTTTGGATTCTCTCTATTTCGGATAATTTAAGGAGATCATAACTGTTCATTTTGATCTCGACCAAATTCTGAAGAAAGCTGACTTTGAAGAAGCGTTTTTATGAAGAAACCTAGGTCACTATTTGTGATTATGAGGAGGTTTGTGAGACACCTAAATTATTTTTAACACTTTTGCAATTTTCGAAAATTTAGAGTCAACGAAAATAGCGATGCGTGCGCCATTTTTAAGCGCCATTTGCTCTATCCGAAGTAAAAAACAAAAATGTGATGGGGACCCATTCACCAGCAAAATTTTGAAAATGTTAAGGTCCATATAAAATAGTTCCAACCTTAAAAAATTTCGTTCCCAAATTCGCAACGCTTAGAGTTCGGGTAGATTCAGTTGTGAATATCAGCTTTCTAATGAAAACAGTTTGACAATTTAGGATCTTCATTTCACACAGAACAGTCAGGAGCAGCAGATATTTACCAAAAAAGCAAATTTCTCTTTCGTCAAGAAACCTTCACAAACGTGCATTTTTCGAGTACACAGTTAGTGAAGTATTTACTACATGAAGAAAAGTTACAAATAATTTATTCTGTTTTACCTTCTCAGGGACTCATAATTAGAGATTTTCTGTGTCAAAAATCACCGGTTTTTGCCGCAGCTTTACAAATATTTTTATACTTACTAGTAGCATGGAAAAAGTAAAATACACGCATTTTCCCCAAAGTTGGTTAAGTTCTGCAGTCTAACAAATATGTGTTTTTCGGTCTTCGTTTGTTTGATTTTGAAGAAAATACACGATTTTTTGTTTCGTCGAACGCACAATTATTTAACTGCACACAGCGGTGGAAAAAAACGGATTCCAACTTTTCCCAACATGTGTGTTTTGGGCGATCAAAGCGGCGATTCTTGACCCGATGCATCGACGGCTTTTGTTGGCGAACGGACCCCAAATGGCCACCGCGGCTAAGGCCGCCATCTCTCTTTAAGCGCCAGCCGCGCTCGCCCCGCTCGTCCCGCCAATCATTCATTAGACAGGACACTTCGTTCTCGGCTCCGAGCAAAAGATTCGTTTCTCCGATTTCGTTTCGGCCGAATCGGAGCCGCTGCATGAATATAGAAGCTCGATGTCGCCCTGACCAAACACACCGCCGACCCTTTACAACAACCTTGTGACCGACCGACCGAAAATTTAAAAGTCGCTTACATTGTTTGCGAACGAGCGTCAAAAAACGCTCCCCCACGATAATTACAGCGAGCTGAGCGACGGCGGGCGGGGCTGGGGGGCGCGGGCGGGGCGCAGGGCGTACGCGTGCGAGCCGGACGGGGGCAGCGCCTGGTCGTGGGTTTTCCAGAAAATTAATTACTCCGAGCGGAACGGGCGTTTTTTGACGGTCGCATTATCGCGCTGTCTAGCGAGGGCAATTGGCCAGGCGCTACTCGGCGCGCCCGCCCTCGCCTCGCCCCCGCCCCCGCCACGCCGCGGCACGTATCCCGTGGGTATTGTGCCCCCTCCGCTGCCGGCCGGGTTTCGCCCCGGGCCCTCGGGACTCTGAGAGGGGGGGGGGCGTTGCAAGGCAGTGGCCGGCGCCGTTGCCCGCACATAAGGGCCGGAGGAATAGGGTTTGAGCAATCTGCTCGCAGTGAGATCCAGCACTGTAGGGTTACTACCTTGATCTACCTCGACAATTGAAATCACGCCACAATTCGCTCCTCTTGAAACTTTCAACAGCTTGAGGCATTGCAATTCATTGTATTTGCAAATAGTAAACTACCAAACTACAGTTGAGGGATTCAGTAAAAGGATATATGACTGTTGTGTGTGTGTGTGTGGCGTTGTGTTGGTGTAGGGGATAAGGATATAATAATAGTAATTATCCCTCATAATTGATATTCAAGGCTAATAACCTTGTCTTAACCCAAGGACGCCCAGTCGGAAGACTAAGACCCATAATTCCACACGCTGCTCTCCAGATGGGAGGATCTGGTCCTCGGAGGGAGAATGTTTGTGGGGTCGTAGTTGGCCCATACGCGAATTGTTCTATCATATTCCATCTATCGATCTTATCTATCTACCTATATTTTGATTACTCGTAAGTTTCAAGTGCAAACACAATTACATTTCCCAAGAGCTTCGCTCGCCAAATTAAAAACATCCTAGTAGCCTAACAGCAGCAGAAAATGTTATCAATGAGAGTGAATGGTCGGGTACTGGAGAGCAAAACTTGACAGTTTTGCAACGGGAATGCTGAAGCTTTCTTCTTACTTGCCTTAGGCGGTCGAGCAGCGGTCGTAAGCAAGCGATGGCGTCCTGGTAGGAGAAATCAGGTAACGGTAGGCACAGTATTGAGGAATAGGGCGGACGCACCGCGCTTGCTTGGCGGAGGTTTCTGGATAGACTAATGCTATACTAAACGGAGTATTAAAATGCTACTACGCCCATAACCCTAACAGCCAGAATTCAAACAGTCTCTTACTTGCTGCTTCTACCTTGTGACATTGTTTGATAAAATCGTTCGGCATACCATTTCTTGGAGACACTAGACGGCGTTGACTTATTGACCGTATTCCCAAGATGGGAAGGCCGAAGAGGGGAAGGGGACAAGTGATCAATCGGGGGCAGATCCCACTTGAGAGGGCTAGACCAGAGGGATTCCGAGGAAGTGGGTCCGACGGAAGTGCACCGACAAAAGTGGTTGCGACGCGAGTATTCCTTTGCGATGATCCACTCGCGCCTTGATTCTCAACACGTGACTTGGTCCGGTGCGAGTGGTTCGACGCGAGTGGTGCGACGGGAGTGGTCCAAAAACAGTGTTCGGCAAAAGTGAAACAGGTTCGGGCGAGAGAGGGCCCGTCAATAATTGAGATACCGGACCCCGATTGAGGTCCTTAATGTATTTCTAAGGAAGTGGTCCGACCCACTGAATTTTATTGTGAGTGGTTTGAAAGCCGAAAGTGACAGAGAGTAGCCAGTATACAGGTTTTCCGACCGACCAGTTTTAATGTGGCTTCGACGGGAGAGTAGTTTTCCGCGAGTGTAGTCCGAACCGGAAAAGATCCACTTTCCGTCTTTTTACTATCTGCTTCGCCTATGTTCCCTTTTTCTGGCCTACGCCTGGAAACACGACCCCCCCGCTCTGCGACCCCCAGAAATATATTCATTCTTCCGACACTAGTCCTCACTTACACACCTGTCCTCCGTCCACAGTCCCAACCTGCTCTTTCTCTACCACTCCCCAGCCTCCGACCCAGCCCCTCCACATGCCTTTTACAGCTCCCCTTCACCCTTGTTTCCAGCCCCCTTCTTCCACGTGCGGCCAGACCACATCCGTACTGCTCCTCCAGTCCCTCTGTGCCCCTCCGAGGACGGTCCCGACCCCGCAGACAACTAGAGAAAGGTGCCCGGCCCGGTTGGAATCCCACGAGATCAATTTGACCCCGAGTTTGGTCCCTGCCTGGTCGACCCCACGATCATCTCCGACAGTTCTCAAACTCAACGTTACAAGATCCAACCTTCTATTTTCTCTGACCCTACTCCCCAGCCGAACACGCCTCCACCATCCTTACAACTTCCCCTTTCCACCCATTGTCTCAGCTCCCTTCTTCCACGTGCGGCGACCACACTCCTAACTGCCTCCTCCAGTCCCTCTGTGCCTCCTGCGACAACACCCCGCTGTGACCCCAGTATCATTCTCCGACAGTGTTCTCACTGCAACTTACAGTCCAACCTTCTATTTCTCTGACCCTTTCCCCAGCCCGAACACCTCTCCACATCCTTCACACTTACCCTTCACATTGTTCCAGCTCCACTTTCTATCCACGTGCGGCAACCACATCCCGTCGCTCCTCATCCCTCTGTGCCTCCTGGACACGACCCCGACTGTCGACCCCAGTATCATTCTCCGACAGTGTTCTCCACTCAACGTTACAGTCCACCTTGCTATTTTCTCTACCCTTCCTCCCACCAGCCGAACACCTCTCCACATCCTTCACACTTCCCTTTCACCTCGTTCCAGCTCCCTTTCCTTCCACTGTGTGGCAGACTCATATCCGTATGCTCCTCAGTCCCTCTACTGCCTCATGGACACGACCCCGCTGTCACCCCAGTATCATGTCTCCGACAGTGTTCTCACTCAACGTATATCAGGCCCAACCTTCTCATTTTCTCTACCTTCTCCCCAGCCGAAACACCTCCCACATCCTCACACTTCCCCTTTCACCCTTTTCCAGCCCCCCTTTCTTCCCACGTCGCGCAGACCACATCCGACTACTCTCTCGCCTCTGTGCCTCCTGGCACGAGTGCCTGTCGACCCCAGTGTCATTCCCGACAGTCCTCACTCACAACCTCCTCCGCCACAGTCCAACCTGTCGCCTTTTCTCTGACCCTTCTCCCAGCCGACCATCTCTCACATCTTCACACTTCCCCTTTCACCCTGTCTCCAGCCCCTTTCTTCACGTGCGGCAGACCACATCCGTACTGCTCCTCTATCCCTGCTGTGCCTCCGGACACGAGAGTGCCTGTCGACCCCAGTGTCATTCCCCACAGTGTCCTCACTACACACCTCCTCCTCGCCACAGTTCCAAACCTGCTCTTTTCTCTGACCCTTCCTCCCCAGCGACCATCTCTCCACATCCTTCACACTTTCCCCTTTCACCCTCTGTTCCAGCCCCCTGTTTCTCCACGTAGGCGGCAGGACCACATCCGCTACTGCTCTCAGTGCACTCTCTGTGCTCCTGACACGACCCCGCTATTGTCGACCCCAGTTCATTCTCCGACTGTTCTCACTCAACGTTCAGTCCAACCTTTCTATTTTCTCATGACCCGTCTCCCCACCGACACACCTCTCCACACTTCCTTACACACTCCCTTTCACCCTTTTTCCAGCCGCCCTTTCTTTCCACTGCGGCAGACCACATCCTGATTCGGCTCCTCTCAAGTCCCTCTATTGCCTCCTGGACACGACCCGCTTCGACCCACAGTATCATCTCCGACAGCTGTTCTTCACTTCAACGTTCACACCCCCCCGCCCTGATTCCAACCTTTCTATTTTCTCTGACCCTCTCCCCAGCCGAACACCTCTCCCATTCCTTCACCTTCCCCTTTCACCCTTGTCCTTCAGCCCTTTCTTCCCACCGTGCTGCCAGACCACATCCGCTACTGCTCCTCAATCCCTCGTGCCTCCTGGTCACGCGATGCGCATGCTATCGCACCCCGCAGTCCTCATTCCCGACAGCTTCCTCATCTCACACCTCCTCCGCCACACATCCAAACCTGCTCTTTTCTCTGACCCTTCTCCCCAGCCGACCATCATCTCCACATCTTCACACTTCCCCTTTCAACCCTTGTCTTCCAGCACCGCTCACCTTCTAACCACCGTGCCGGCAGACCAACACATTCCGTACGCTCCTCCAGTCCGCTGCTGTTGCCTCCCATGCGACACGACCCCCCCCGCTGTCGAGACCTCATTTATCCTTCTCCGTGATTAGTCAGTCCGTCAATGACTTCGAGCAGAGTACCCTACTAGACCTACAGTCACCTTCTATATCTCTGAACCCTTCTCCCCCATCCGAACACCTTCTCCACATCCGAATTCACCACTTCCCCTATTCACACTTGTTCCAGCTCCCTTTCTTCCCACGTCGCGGCAGACCACATCCCGTACTCTCCCCAGTCCCTCTGTGCCCCTGGACACGACCCCGCTGTCGACCACAGTTATCATTCTCCAGACAGTGTTCTCACTCAACGTTACAGTCCAACCTCTCTATTTCCTCTGACCCCTTCTCCCACAGCGAGTCCCGCATAACACCTCCCACATCCTTCAATCAACTTCCCATTTCACCCTTTTTCAGCCTCCCTTTCTTCCACGCTGCGGCAGGGACCACATCACGTACTCTGCTACCTCGAGTCCCGCTCGTGCCTCCTGCGACACGAGTGCGCTGTCGACCCCCAAAGTGTCTTCCCCACATGTCCTCACTCACACCCGTCCGCCCACGTCCAACCTGCTCTCTTTCTCTGACCCTTCTCCCCAGCCGACCATCTCTCCAAACATCCTTCACACTTCCCTTTCACCCTTGTTCCACCGCCCCTTTCTCCACGTGCGGCAAGACCACATCCGTACTGCTCTCCTCAAGTTCCCTCTGTGCCTCTCCTGGCACGAGCGTGCGCTGTTCACCCCAGTGTCATTTCCCCGACAAGGCTGTCCTCATACTCACACCTCCTCCGCCACAGTCAGTCCAAACCTGCTCTTTTCTCTAACCCTTCTCCCCACGCCGACCACACTCTCTCACAAATCACCTTCACACATCCCCTTGCACCCTTGTTCCAGGCCCCCTTTCTTCCACGTGCGGCCCGACCACATCCCGTACTCAGCCTTCTCGTCCCTGCTCGTGCCATCCTGGACACGACCCCGCTGTACCCCCAGTATTCATTCTCCGACATCGATCTTCTCCTCAACGTACAGTCCAACCTTCTATTTCTTGCACCCTATCTTCCCCAGGCACGAACACCTCTCCACACTTCCTTCACACTTCCCCTCTCACACTCTGTTACCAGCTCCCTTTCTTCACGTGGACGGCAGACCATCATCCGTACTGCCCTCAGTCCCTCTGTGCGCCTTGGCACACACCCCTGTCGACCCCTAGTATCATCTCTCCGACATTGTTCTCACTCAAACGTTACAGTCCAACCTGCTCTTTTCGCTTGACCCTTCCCCCCAACCGACCACCTCTCCATTATCCTTCACAACTCCCCTTTCACCCTTGTTCCAGCCCCCTTTTCCACGTGCGGCGACCACATCCCGTACTTGCTACCTCAGTCCCATACGTCCCTCCTGGACACTAGCCGCTGTCGACCCCCAGTGTCATTCCCCGACAAGATGCTCCTCACTCACACCTCCCGCCCACATTCCAACCTTGCTCTTTCTCTGACCCTCGCTCTCCCAGCCGACCATGCTCTCCGACAGTCCTTCACACTTCCCCTTTCACCCTTGTTACCAGCCCCCCCTTGTCTTCCACGTGCGCAGAACCATCATCCTTACTGCTCCTCAGATCCCTCTGTGCCTCCTCGACACGACCCCGCTACGATCGGAACCCCCAGCTATCATCTCTCCACACGTGTTCTCACTTCATAACTTACAGTCCAAACCTGCTATTTCTCTCGAACCCTTCTCCCACAGCCCATACACCTCTCCCACTTACATCCTTCACATCTTCCCCTTTCACCCTTGCATCCAGACTCCCTTTCTTCCACGTGTGGCAAGCACGCATATCCGCATACTCTCCTCAGTCCCTCTGTGCCTCCTGTACGACACGCCCCGCTCGACCCCAGTATCATTCTCCGACAGTGTTCTCACTCATTATGTTACAGGTCCAACTTTGCTATTTTTCTCTGACCCTTCTCCCCAGCCGAACACCTCCTCCACATCCTTCACACTTCCCCTTTCACCCTCGTTCCAGCCCTCGCCACCGCTATATCTTCTCTACAATTCCCATTCCCGATCTCACTCTCGCTTCTACCTCTAGTGCAGCCCTCTAAATCTTCTTTACGTTCGTCTGCCTCCTCTTCCATCCCCGTCCCCGCCTCTTCCTCTCTTCCTCTTTCACCGTCTCGCTAACTCTTCCGCCTGCGTCCCGCCTGCAACTGGTGTGCGGCGTCTCCTCCGACCCCATTTCGATTCCCGGCGCCGTTCCCCGGCCGTATCCGCCGCCACCCGGTCCCCGGTTCGCCAACGCCCCGCACGAGAGCTCTCTCGAGGCGGAACAAACGAAGGGGCCGGGCCGCCTCGCTGCTTCTTCCGGCGGCCGGCGGCACCCGGCGTCGCTCGCGTCGTCTGCTCTTTGCCGCTCCCCAGGCATTGATAGGCGCTGTTGGCACATTGTCCGCCGAATTGCCTCAAATTTGGCGCCTTGTTTTATAATAGGGCATTTTTGATCTTCTTTGAAGGTGTTTCAGAGGAAAGGATTATACATTTCAAACTTGGCGCTACGGAATTTTTCTAAAAAAACCACGCGAATTTCTTCTCTATTAACCAAATACAATTTTTTTTCGTACAAAGTTGCTTGACGTAGATTGTCAGCTGCTTCCTGTTAGTTCGGAGCGTCACCGAAAGATCACATCAGCTCCTGGGCAGCTCCTCGTTCGAACCATGTGGAGCATTGTCAACATTTCTGAGAATCCAGCGATTTCCATCTTAGACACCACACGCTCGCATTGTCATCAGAGGCGAGGTGCAGAAAGTTTAGTAAAAACGCTTTGTACGCCTTCAAGGTTCGATTCAGGGTGTATCAGGCACTGGATGCAGTTGTAACATGAAGTAAAAACGACGAAATTCTTAGAGAAAAGTTTAATTTCGTTTGGACCGAGGAAACTGAGACAACTTCTTCAATACTCGTTAATTCTTTCTCCAAGTAAAAATCTTTGTCAATTGTGGGTCGTCTCTTTTCCAGAATACTCTTGTCTCACAAAAACTACTGATAGAAGAGGCAATGTTCTGTTGCAGCTTCTACTAATTGATCTCCCAAATTTTTTTCGAGTATTTCGCCGCCTGAACAGGCGCTTTCTCAGAGTTAGCATGCAAATTAAAAGACCTTTTTTACGCATGGTATCAGATCGTGTTATAACTATTAACATACCTAGAAATGTCGTGAGTGTTATTACTGCCGCAACAAAATTTAATTAAAAACGATGGAGCCAATTTGGCAAATGTCCCTGGAACTTCATGCAAAGTACCCCCCAAAATGAAAGTTCAAAGGGCCGAGACATCAGCCAGATCGATTGGAATATACCAATTTTGGAGGAAATCGGCTGAACATTTTAGCCTCTATCGTTGTTCACAGACGGACGTTTTGCTGTCATTTGAGTTTTTGGTATCAAGCACCCACAAAACATAGATTCTGGCTACATCACGGAATAGTGATTTTTTTTCTAAATTTTGCAAACTAGGTTTATCCCCTTTTCGTTATAAGGATCCTGTAATAAGAGTTTTTATGCCGAAAATGCGCCACTTTTTCGAGCAGCATTACATAACCGTCTATCTCTCTATGCCATAGGGAGAAAGTAAAAACAATAGAAAGGAAAGTTTTTACGAATTCACAATAGTTCTCAGCCTATCAAGAATTCCACAATTCGAAAATTCAAATCTTTCTGGGCCACTTACAGCGCCATAGAAACGAATGAAATACTTCTCTTTTGCTTCTGATTACTCAGCGTATTTTCTCCCGTCCCCCGTTGCGCTTGTTCAACCGCAGAGAATTCCAGACCAAAAACCTTCCAAAGGGGCTGCGGCGCTGACAACGCTCGTTTGCGGTCGGGAGTCAAGTCCTCATTTGATCAATGTCGACCTCCACAATTTGTCCTATTCGTTCTGGCAAATTCCTGCTGAGAATCGATGATTAAATATGTGAAATTTCTCTTATACTGAATCCTTCAATTAATATGAATGTATTCATTATGGTTCTCTATCTTTTATATAAACGTAATTTGTCGCTCTGTTTTATCTGATATCTAAATTTTCGTACTTGCAAGTGTATGCATAAGTAAGGATGGATTTATATGACGTCTTAGGAAAATAGAATAAAATAGAATGTGGAATAACAAAGTTGAAATATTATGTATAATTTTTATGTATTCATAGACATTCCTTAACTTTGATTGTCTTTTACGGGAGATTGATTTGGAAAAAAAATGATAATACATATTTCATGGTATAAATTAGATTTTATAGATATAAGATTCTTGGAAAGTTGATAGATCAGACTCTCCACAAGGCAACGCAAAATAATATGTTTTAATGAGCTAAATATACTACAGAAGTATTTTTCTGAAAGGGAATTCAAATTATTGATTTTTTTTTACTAAATTCATTGTATTTCTTTTTTGTGTTCAACTTGTGTTAATGTTTGATTTTCTCCTCTTTGCTGGAGACCCACTGATGGGAGAGTGTTTCTGAAAAGTTAACTGTGGGTAATAATTAATAACAATTATTAAACCTGTTTTGGACGATTATTTCCTTTACCATATCATCACAACTGTTAGGACAAAACTCCTTTAGGAAAAATACCGTATATCATCGCAGCTCTCCCAAAAGATCTTCAGTTCTACTCTCAAACTAAATCGCGCTCGGAATCTGGCAATAACGGTGAATGTACTCATTTGTTCGTGAAACAACCAATTCAAAAGACCGTTTTGAAACGAAACAAAACTCATTAACTACTCATTAGATACGATGACGAAGGTTTCATTACAGAACCGCAGGCCTCCGTTCCAGAAATTTCATCAAGGTTGTATTTGCTTTGCGGCCGGAGTTGCTTCGGCGGTGCAGCACTTAAAAGCCTCGACTGCCGTCCAATTCAAACACGCCAGGTCAAACACCCACACCACCACTTTCCTCGCCCGCCAGAGCCGTGTGACTATTCATCCCGCCTGGGCGGCCGGAGCGAAACCTTTGCCCTGCGTTTGTCATGCAAACGCGCGAATCCACTTGGACACGGCCGCGTCACGCGTGCCAACCGTCGAGTTTCGACTGTCCGCTCAGATTTTCAGTTCGCAGTATGAGCTCGTGTTCTGAGTGAGAAGATCTCACGAAATGTGTCCTTTTGGATCGAGTTCATCAATATTCAATGATGTTATTTCCATCTTGAAATAGTATTTTGTTAATTACACACAATTTTTTGTTGAAAACGTATCAACTTATTAACCAAATTATTAACTAAATATAACGCAACAGTTATTAAATGAAATATGAATAACATGCTGCTACATTACCTCTTTGCCATCTATGAGTATAAAATGCTATCTACTGCCCTGAGCGCTCTTGGATGTGACGTACTCGCTTCTCGCTGCGACGCAGCAGATTAGTTGTCCTGACGTACTCTGACATTTCTGTATTTTATTTTGATCTATACACAGAAACTGAATTAAAATAAAATTAAATATTACACGCGAGATAATACGAGATATGCGTACAGTGCGACAGCAAAGTCTCTCCGCACCGAGTCGGATCAGAAGCTCCTACTAAAACTGCATTTATGTCCCTAGCAACAAGATAAATGTGAAACAATTGATGGAGACGACACTCTTTATGCTAAGATTGTGGTGAGTGCGCGATTTCTTTCCATTTGTTACAACCTGCAGTTCGTGCTACCAACATAATTTGTGTTGCCAGCACACTCATCAGCCATTGCGGACATACTTTCCTGCCACTCTCTATGGACTATTTACACTCGGGAAAGATACCTCAAGTGCACCAATAGGAGCGCCTGTCCTCGATCCTATCGCCCCTAGGAATGCATTACCTTCGACTCGTAGATTAAGTATGTTCAACATCTTTCCTAATAATTTACCACTAATATATAATACAAATTTATAAATTACTAAAATGTCGTTTTTAAGTCCCTAAGAAGGAACTCTTGAAATACGCAACACTCTCGTAGAGAGCTTTTAAAAGTTGCTCAATTCTCGTTTTTTAAATGGTGATATTTACTTAGCCGGCCTAGGTGTCACTTGATCAGACAGAGACGTCGAATTTCCACTAAGGCTTCGTATTCGAGTCTTCAAACGTCTTACGGATTTTCGCTCACTCTGTGGCTGACGTCTCACAAAAACTTGTTCAATCACAACACCGTCCTGTTCATGATCAGGTATTTAACCTCATTCTGGCCATGATCATCCTAAAGAAACAGTAGGCGAATAAAGCAATCAGTGAATTATCTATCTATCCATCTGTATATA
>BOPP01000132.1:3421266-3441486 GCA_017312745.1 Gryllus bimaculatus
GTTTACAAGCTACTTCGCTTGTACCAAGAACTCCCCACCTCCGAAATTTGAGACTTACAAGATATGACGGGTGTAAGGTTTACAAGAGATTCTTTCCTCGCGGGTCATTCTCACTCGCAACCTGTCTGAGATGTGTGAGTAGCAATTACTCTTACTATTCAATGACATGCTACTATATAAATGTATGTAATTAAACTATACAATTATGACAATATTTTTTTGACAAAATATTTTTTTATCTATTTACGTATTTATACTCGGTTACAAGTGGGAAAACAGTTAACTCTCATGGATACGGAAAGTAATAATTCCTTTAATTTTCTCAAGAACTCATTAAAAGCAAAGTTGATAAATTAAAAATAAAAATGCTAAAATTTGATTATTACAAATTTAACTTATCTAAATAGTTTGTTAAAATGTGTTGCCTTTTGTATTGATTTATACACTTTTATTGTATCAGTTGATAATTTAAAAATTCCAATGTAGATTGTCACATAATGGAGAGGAAATCGGGTAATTGACTCCTGCAGTAACAGGTTATGACTGAATCGTGTTACACCAATCTAGGCAGTTTTCGAAACATGGTTTTACAGAGAGAATGTGTTGTATGTGATGTTGAGGTTTCTAGAAGCAATGAGGTGGTATTACTGTACTGTAAATTATTGTAAAATATATTTGCAAGGCATGACTTGAATTAGAGAGTTTCAGTTACAAAAAATTTAAATATTATATTCAAAATTGTTTCTTTGAGTTCTTGTATTTTCAAATTATTTGAATATTCAGAATCAGGAAATTAAGGCGGAAAATCACCTCCTCTGTTAGATGAAGTAATCTTTCATGAATCTTTGTACATTTTGGTATCCCATAGCAATTTCCTTACTATTTTTCTCCTAAACATATTATGTCTGGAAGGTTGTGCTTAAAAGAGGTGGAGCGTCGAGTATATTGATATTTGTACAAACGACAAAAAGGTCAATTTTACTGACTTGACGAAATTTAAGGGCATATGCACCCCACTGTATTACGCGCGACCCAATTATCGTGTCCGAACTCCACTCATGTCTAACCACTCGACAGTCAGAATTGCAGTGCACGCGCTATTTGCAAATGAGCACCCGAGTGCTCAACAGTGTTGCAATTCCGTTAAATGCACAGTTCCAATGATATTGAGGCAAGGCAAAATACGTAAAGGAATTTTTAGCATTTAGATGCAAAATGTTAATGTCAAATAGCTCGCAAACTATAAGGAATTGTGCAATGAAATTAACATGAGACGTTGCATGAGTAAAGTACGTAAAGTATCAAAAAATCAAAATATTAATTGGATTTAATAAAATTTGGACAACTAAGGATTTTTTCAGGAAATATAGCAAAGAAATATTTTAAGACATTGTTGATGGGCGACTAATGACGCCTGCGGTTTATAGTTGCGGTGCGAGAAGAGCGCAGCCAAGGGTGTCAGCCGACACCTAGTGTCACTGGCAAGTCATAAGCAAAATTTGTAGATTGTTTAGTTTATTAGTAACAATGATTCCCTAAGGATAATTAAATTGTTCACCACTCTAACACTCGTATGATTAGAATTTTTTCAGGCCCGTGAGACATGATAGGTCCTTGAGAAGCATAAGTACGCTGACGCCCAGAAAATTAAATTAAAACCAGAGCTAGCCACTCCATTAATTATAAAGAGAGAGAGAAACTAATGTAAGTAGAAGTTATCTTCATTTACTTCAATAGTAGGTTCAATACGAGGCCATAAAGTACAGTAAATAGTTTAAAAGTCAATTAATAATATTGCAAAAATTATTTATAAAAAGTATTTATATTATTAAAGTATATTAATAGTAAATTAGTAGTATATTGAAGTATTTATAAGAAGGAATGATTGATTCATTTCAATATAGATCTTGTGACTAGTAAAAAATTATAATGGATTTTTTTACGGATATCTATGCGTTTGAGGAAAAGGAAAAACAAATTATTTCTTGCAAATATTGAGAGAACATGCTGGTATATTTACACACGAAAATTGTTTTGTGTTTTATCTGCCTTGATGAGGTAATTTAAAATGCAAAACATCGGCATATGCGGTACACAATCTTGAATTTAGGAGTGCAATCATTGATATTTTAAGTTTCGAAAAAACAAATTAATTTTAATTCTATCAATCATTTTTACATGTAGCAAATGAAACGTATATGAATAATAGTACAAGAGTAAATAAAATACTCATAATAATAATTCAAGCAATAATTTGAATCATTTCGATTAGTCTGGTGAACGACGTGATGTAAAGACGCGTTTAGGAGATATGTAGCATTATATTGTCTTACACACCACAGTAACAGTGAAAACTTAGGCGTGATAGTTGAAACAGTGAAAGCCTTCTCCCTATTTTACGAGTCCCAAGTTTAGGACTCGTAAAATAGGGAGAAGTCAGGTACGTTGTGCAAATTGGCTAGTTTTATGTTTCTTTGGAAACGTATTAAAAAAGACATTATTATGAGAGAAATTTTATGAGTTGAAATATAAAATGCACTTGCCTTAAGTTTGCTTAAGATAAATGTCTCTGCTCAACTGACCCCTAAGCCTAAAAGGTGTATCTCAGGAAACTAAAATATTGGCTATGAGTAATTTACAAAATGAATCACCTCCAAATATCAGAAATGTTTTACATATCAGTAATTTCCTGCTGTTTTCTTAAATAAACGGTCTTTTTACCTGCGAATAATGTGCAAACCTCTCAAAATTAGTATTTATAAGGAAAGTACAAAAATCGTGACATACACTTTTTAGGCTTATAAAGACACTACTGTCTCCTGTCCAGCTTTCTGTCTCGCATCCGGTCCTCACTCCTGTCCTGTCTCTAGTCCTGCCTCTTGTCCTGCCTCCTGTCCTGTCCCGTGCCCTTCTGTTCTGATCGCGTCCTGCCTCAAAACATGAACAAAACGCAAGTGGGACAGCAAAACACATTGTCTTTTGCGCTGTCCCTAGAGATTTAAAAGCCGCATACAAATCCCAGGGTCTATGACGGACCCCGGCGAATTTTTCTCTTTATTTGGGTAAGGAGGATTTTTCACTTTATTTAGGTAAGGAGTTACTGTTCCATCGTTTACGATTTTCATTATTTGAACCTTTTCTAACCCTAAATGACACTTTCTTCTTTCAGCGCTTAACGGATGTTTAAAAAACAATTTGAAACCATCGCCATGCGTTATCGGGTCGTAAAAAACACTCGGATGATTTTTTAAAGCCACGCCTGCACACAAAACAAATTGTAGTCTTTGATTAGTATCTGTTGACATAGATAACGCTTGTCCACTCGGTGCCAAATAGTGAATATTTAACTAGTTCCTCCAAAAAAGATGTGGCCATGAGTGGACCGTCAAAACAGAAAATTATCAAAATTTGTATGACATTTTCATATCTCAAAAACAAAAAAATAACACAAACATCCTTGCAGAAGTATATCTGCAGAAAATGTTTTTAATATTTACCGAAATACTGCATTAATAACTTATAAATTAGAAAAGTTTTGTTCAATTACAGAACACTGTATTTTTGTCTGATACTCTCAATATACCTCCGATTGACGTTCTCTACCAGTGGCATTGGTATACGATTGTTAAACGTCGCAATTCGCCGTCTAGGGAACTCGTATAAACGGGGAATGGAGTTGGGCATCGAACTCACGATCCTAACCTAGAGCGGTTGTCAGCGCAACTGTCGGCAAAGCTTTGGTCACTCTCGGATTGTTTTGCCATTGGAAACAGCCAGTGTTGGCGCCTCCTCACCCCCTCCTTCAAGAGAACTGTTGGTTTCTGCTTCCGGGCCGCTCCCGGTTGATTGAGCAAGAGGCACCTTAACCTGCAGAGCTACGGATGTGGGTCTGAAGGTCGAATTCCAGAGCTAGTGGCACATTTCAGCTTTACTGTGTTAGACATCTACTGCCTCTGGTCCTGTTTCAAATATTATTAATGAAATGCCTCGGCCAACTGTAATAGAACAGTTATACTTAGGCAAATCAGTATCATCTTTCTTTTGTTCACTCAACTCAAACTTACTCTTCCCCAATATGGTTTGTAATAATAAAAAATCATTCTCCTTTACAGATTAAGAAAAATATTTAGCCTATTTTTTTTTAGTTTTCACATTATGTTATCTATAGAGACTTTTTTAAAAACTTCGTCTTCAATATATATACATAAGTATATAGTACAGAGAAAGTTTTATAATGGTGCTGCGATGTGCACATTTTTCGACAAAAAATCCAATATTAAAGATCCTTCGTTCCGAAAAAATGGGCTTGTTTTTCTGTGTTAAATTACATTATTACTTGTACGTTGCCTAGTTTGAATTTTATGGACTCTTGTTACTGAGTATTAATGTGGTTTCCAGCAAATGTCTGTGCGGCCGTCTGTGAGTTTGTAAAACGCTATTTCTTAAATCTTAAATAGGATTTTCAGCAAATGTAATATTCTTTAAACAATATGGGTGATGTCACGATCTCTTGAAATTTAAATGTATATTTTAGTTTTTGGGGGCCGCTGATGTCAAGCTCCAGAGCTCAAACATGGTTCAAAACTGTTTCTTTCATTTTTTTTTCAAATGTATCAAAGTACGCTCGTAAAAATTAGGCAGGTTCGATTCTTAAAAATTTTGTGTGTGTGAGCGAGTGGGTGGGAGAGCAAGTGAATGGTGAGCAATGAGTGGGCGTGAGCGATGAGTGGCGTGAGCGAGGATGAGTGGAGAGCGATGAGTGGGTGAGCGAGTGAGTGGGTGAGCAGTGAGTGGGTGAGCGAGTGAGTGGGTAGCGAGTGATTGTGAGCGAGTGATGTGAGCGGTGAGCGAGTGAGTGGGTGAGCGAGTGAGTGGGTGAGCGAGTGAGTGGGTGAGCGCAGTGAGTGGCGTGAGCGGATGACTGAGTGGTGAGCGAGTGGGTGGGTGAGCGATGGGTGGGTGAGAGAGTGGGTGTGAGAGAGGTGGGTGAGCAGAGTGAGTGAGCGAGTGAGTGGGAGCGAGTGTGGGCTCGGGTGAGCGAGTGAGTGGGTGGGGTGAGGCGAGTGAGTGGTGCGTGAGCGAGTGGGTTGGCGTGAGTGGGTGGGTGATAGCGAGTGAGTGGGTGTGTGAGCGAGTGAGTGGGTGTGAGCGAGAACGTGAGTGGTGGTGAGCGATGAGTGGGTGATGCGAGTGAGTGGGTGGTGAGAGAGCGAGTGGGTGGGTGGGTGAGGGAGCGAGTGGGGTGGTGGGTGAGGGAGCGAGTGGGTGGTGGGTTAGGGGAGCGAGTGAGTGAGTCAGTGTGAGAGGGAGTGTGTATGTTTATGAGTGTGTAAATGTGTGTGTATGTCGAGGATAGCCGCAAATCGCCTAGCCGCACGGGCGTGTTTCTGGAGTCTGCTTGCCTGCAACCGCGAGTGCCACATGTCGTTAACGTCAGCGCAGTGAGCCACTTGCGACTCTGACGGAGAAGAGCCTCTCACGTACCAACTAACCTCCCTGTTGTAATACTCGAATGTTCACTTCGAAGAATGTGCCATCAGTGACAAAATCGTAAAGTTTTTATGGTTTTAATGTTATAAAATACTGAATCCGACGGGAATAACTAATAGCCTTTTCCCTTTTAAGAAATTAATTATATTCATAAATTATTTTCATAAATACTTTTATTTGACTTGAAAAACAACAAAATATGAAAGGAAAGTTTGTGAAGGATAAAGTTTACATTTACTGTTCAGCAGCAAAACAATGAGAAAATCTCAACATGTGCTCAACATACTCGAGGAAACTGAAAGAAAGTCCGATTCCGATGGCGCAGCTATGCTCAGTTTTGATAGATGATTTCCAAGTTTATTTCTTCTAAATGTAAGGTTCAGTAAAACATTATAAATGGAAGTGGCAAGAAAATTCAGAACAAGTCACTTTTTGTTAATGAACTTTTAATTATCGAGAACGATGTTTACATTCTCAGAACCAAGAGCCGAATAAAATTGGATAAAAGGATATTAATGAGTTTATTATTGGGTATAATATAGATGTAATGTATTTTCCAAATCGCAGTATATTAATGGTGTTTCTAAGTACATCTTAATTTCTAGGAATCCATAAATGAGTTTTAACGATAATTATGGGAACAAAATGTTAGCTTCAGTCATAACTTTGCTCTTGGAAATAATACCTATAAAAGTATAGTAATCATCCAGAGTACGTATAGTAATCATTCAGAGTACGTATAATATAAGAGGAGACTATTTAGTTTGTTATATGTATTAGCCTACAGCAGTAAAAATATTGCTGAATATGTTAATGTAACACTGGTTTTCAAAATCTAAGCAGGCACACTGCACACGAGAAGCAAATAAAATACTCTTGTAACGTGCAATAAAATAAATATTGTAACAAAAACATTATTCATGAATACTGCCTTGTAGTAGTAGTATAATATACACCAGTACCTCAGTTTTTTTATATATCAGAAATATTTTGACTTTCTCTTCCATATCGCAACACGTGAGAAACAAATAACTAATGATGTACTGTTTCTTCCTTGGAGCCTTGCCGTCGCTCGTCAGCTGCATACTTAAGAGGTGGAATAATAATATTAAATATTTGTATTTTATCAGTCACGATCGAAATTGCTTCATTGTTGTTTGTTTGTTTGTTTGTTTGTTTGTTTTTTCCTGGGTATCTTAGGAAGCCGGAGACAACTCTCACATGGCAGGAAGCTCCGTGTTTTTCTTTAAATTTCTGCGCGCATCGGAAATTAGTACTAGAGATAATTATTAGCTTTGTAAAATGTTAGATAACCCATATCATTGTACAGAAAGTTTGAGAAAGAATTTTGTGGTTAATAAATGACCAGTATTAATTTATTTGATAACTTACATTTACAAGTGAAAGTGTGATTGTTCTTCAATAAATATGAAGCAGCTGTCTAACATCTTTAACTGACCTGAAATGTTTGCTGAATAGATGTTAGTTCACCAAATATTATATCATGGAAACATTCGTTTACAAAAATCACAATTCAATTTTTAAAATAGTTACTATAATGTATCATGAACATCAACTCAACTTCTATTAGTTAAAGCAACATAAAATCATGATTTCTTAAACACCGGTTATTATCTTCTTAACACACACAATTAAAATTCCTTAGCCAACCACATTCAGTATATTTCTTCCTCTAGCAACATGGCAAAGTGATGTAACACATTACAACATTTCCTTATTAATTAATGTAAACAAAATTCACAGTTTTCATCCTGGGGCAAAGCATGGTTAAAAAACTTAACAACCGTTTAAAATCTTTATGACAAAATATAATATTATAAATATGTATATTACACACTATTCAGAAATAAGATCGATTAGTGATACTCCAAATTTTGTCAAGGTCGGTGCAGGTGGCGAGCAAATACAAGCAATATTGTACCTGAAATTCGGATGTCTAAATGGATGGATAAATGGTAGTATGTGTTCCGCATAACTGTCAGATTTCATGTCTTTCAGATTAAAGTGGGTAAATACTTCAGGAGTAAGATCTAATTGTGCCGTTCCAGAGTTCATGGATGGTGATCGAAGATATTTTAAATTTTGGGTTGACGGATTATTTCGTGTTTCCGATCACGTTAATTGCTAAGCTCATGAGTGCAGTAAGTGTAGTTCATGTAGAGAAGGTGATCTTCATCTGCTAAATAGTGAGATTCGATGGCGACCTACAAGTCCGATAGAGGGGTTTTCCCCAACCAGGTATCTCCCACCAGCAGGGAACTGCCCCAGCCGGGACAAGCTCTGAGCTCCCAACCTGTGTGGTAGTGTAATGCATGTAAACATGTGTGTATGTAAGAGGAGCGGATACGACAAGGAAGGGAAGGTAAAGATCGCACGCGGTCCCTGGCCCGTTTGTTAGGGTACTACTCCGGAATTCACCTGGTGTTGATCGGAGAAACCATGGTCGAATAACGATCAGAGCATACAGCAGCTAGAATTCTCCTCCATACAACAGGTGAATACCGGTGAATCAGACTAGCAGCTATCTGACTAGTGACGAAAATCCTGCCATTATTGGGACTCAAACCCTCCCCCAGTGACATCAGTTGATGCCCTGAATCACCTCTCCCGATGTATCATACCTGTGATTAATGGTGATGAAAGTGGTATTTTATGAATCAGATGATGTTTGATATCGTATTCATGGTGAATGATGTGCCAAACCTGACACAATCACCTGATTGAAGCATCCTTCTCTTATGCGAGGCTCGAACCTGAGCGCTTTATCTTTCTGAACGCGATGACGTGAGCATTTTCTCCTCCAAGGTCAGCTAATATAGTTATAGTACTCTTTGGTCCATTCTACTTCTTACGTATTTGAAGTAAAACTGTAAGCTCTAAGCACAGTCGTTCCAATAGGTGTTAATACTAATGTATGTACCTAACCCAATTATGAAGACTGCACTCATGTTGCGACTCTGAATGAAGTTAATGATCGGAATGAAGTTAATGAGATTTTTAGCGTATATCAAATACCTGAAGAAACCAATCAATCAACGCACTAATGTTGAACTCAGAAATTCTGTTCTTCTCTGCCATGGATATGTGGTATGAACAGAATTCTGTTAGTAATAGAATCATCGGCATTCTTTAGGAATTCGTATTTACTCTTCTACCTCTTTTTAGACGTTATCTGTGTTAATGTAATATTTAGTAAGTTGATTAACATATTCGAAGATATACTTCAACATCGGACAATCAATATAGATATCGTGTTTAAGTGAACAATATATACGTATTTTCTTTATTAAAGTAGCAAAAATTCAGAAACGAAGTAAAAAACGTGCCATCAGGTATTTATATTCTAATAGATTCAATAACATGCTCAAAATAAGAAAATTATTTTCAAGAAAATATGGTATTGAAGATTTACTCCAGTGATACGGTCACGAGTAGTACTTTTTGCCATTAGCGATAAATAACTTCTGTTTTAAAAGCACCACAAAAAAACAACTTTGAAAGCGCATCTATTGTATTTTTGTTACTGTTTACAGAATGAATAAATCGTCGAGTATTCATACGAGTAGATGTCGATCTCTTAAGAAATCATTCTTAATGGGCTCTTGGACAACTCATTGATAGATGAAATACTAGCCTTTGTGATAAATGTCAATGTATATATTTGAATATATTTTTGAGTGTCCATGTAAACGTACGGGCATATTACAGCTACTAGATTCATCAGAAGAAAAATTTATATGTAAATCCTGAATTAGGCCAAATCGATGGAGAAATATCGATTTTGATGAAAATTATTCGAACGGTTTCGCCGCTAGCGTTGACTTGAGACAGACAAACAAACAGACCTACAAACAGCAGTTTTGCCGTCAACTAATTGTGTTGGTAACACGGACCCACAAATCGTGAATTCTGACTACGCAACGTTTTATAGGAATTAATTTACCACGTACCTGAACAAGATTTGTTACTTTTTGGTCTCAGGGTCTCTCAATACTTTTACGACGAAAATTTTCCTTTTTCGCCACAGCACTGTAATACTTTATCTTTCCTACATAACAATGTAGAAAGGCTTAGTAAGAATGTAAAAATAATGCTAAATATCTGTTAACGAACTCGATATTTTCAAAGTCGTTTATCCGCTAAATTGTTTCCTTGGACGTTTAGGGATTATTCTCCATCGTCTGAGCTTCTCTGTAGAGTGCGCTTCGAGCAGGGCATTCATTTTTTGTTTGCTCTTTGCTCTCGGCTGCAAAACGAAGAGGGCGTGTACCTTATCGCAGTTCTCGCACGCGCCGCGAGAAGCGCTGAGGGCCCTTTGTGGGTCTTCCTTTCCCTTCGCCTTCCTGTCCTGCGTTTAATTAGTCGCAACGTCACAAAGCGCAGTGATAAATTGCGACCTTTGGATTCCCCAGCCACCTGCACTTCTTCATTTCGCGCCGACGACTTCCTCAGGCGTTGGAGAGTCGCGTTGAAGCTCCACTAGGTGTCCGATGGATTTAGCCGGCGACGTACGTAGAATGCGCTTCAGAAGTAAAGTGTAGTTTACTATCTGTATCAAGTATACATTCTTCTTTTTGACTCTTCTCCTTCTTCTTTTTGACTCTTCTTCTTCTTCTTCTTCTTCTTCTTCTGCTTCTTCTTCTTCTTTTGCTTCTTCTTCTTCTGCTTCTTCTTCCACTTCTTCTTCTTCTTCTGCCTCTTCTTCTTCTGCTTCCTCTTCTTTTTCTTCCTGTTTTTCCGGGACGATCACCTAAAGTGGTAAGATATTTCCTCTTCTGCATGTGGCACCGAGTTTCAAATCTCGATTGATTCATGTGAAATTTGTGGGGTACCAAAGGTGTAGCAGCGCATTTTGTGGGGGAATGGGTTCTGTTACTTAGCCGGCCTCAAATTCAACCGTTTATTCAAAAACATATCATCATAATTCTCATCCTTTAACCGTAGATTATAAAGACATTTGCCGAAAGCTTTTCTCCCCTCCTTATTCTCACTCCCGATTCTGAAACTGTTTACCTTCATTGAGTGTCTAGCCAGTGAAATACACGTAACGTATGCGTGTATATTTCCGTATACGCCATTTTAACAGGCGTGGTCCACGAGACTACGCCTTTGTAGTTACGTCAGTGATATTTTTGGCGATTTATTGGCTAATATGGTAAATAATGACTACAAACTCTTTGTTTTGTAATATTTAATCTAGAGATAATACCGTCTATTTTTTACGGTCAAAAAAACAAAAACCCAATAACAACGGCTTAATTGCTATTTTTCAAACTTTAATTTTCATCTTCCTTCTATTCTTTTTTGTCTTTTCTCCCCCTGTGACAGTTGAGTCCTAATCTTGAACTAACATTCACATACCCATGCATGCAGAATTGCTGTGGTGTTTTAAGATCATAGATAGTGTATCGGCCTATAATGACTGATGAAAGAAGATAGTCTCTAGCATACTATTTTGGACACTGGTTTAGTTCCTCCGATAATTTAGATGAGTAGAAAACCTTTCATCGTCAGAACTGGAAGTTAGTACCTAAAACGTACGAAGCTACAACTGTAGTCTCACAACTTAAAGCACGTCAAATTGCAAGGAAATATCTTAAGACAGCAACTGTATTTTGGCAAACTTTTATATTCATTATTCATTTTTTTCTTTTGAAAAATATAAGTTAAATTGAAGTGTTCACAAACACACAACTGATTTACTATAAAAACTCTCATAACGTTCGTTTTTTCTCAATTAAACAATATTGTATCACATTAATAAATACAACTAATAATAATAAATAATAATAACAATAATGTATACAATGTTTTACTGAATCTATGTATTTTGTGACCTGATTCAATGCTGCAACATGTTTTACACGTTTATAACACGACATT
Organism: Gryllus bimaculatus; assembly: GCA_017312745.1. Classification (NCBI taxonomy): domain Eukaryota; kingdom Metazoa; phylum Arthropoda; class Insecta; order Orthoptera; family Gryllidae; genus Gryllus; species Gryllus bimaculatus. The sequence continues at coordinate 3,432,661 of BOPP01000132.1, forward strand.
TTTTTACTGTAATGGTGGGTTGGCGCGTCTCCAAATTTCATCAGCTTCTCCCATTTTCTTCAAAGCTTCGTGACGCGTCATTTTTCATGTCTTTAGTAGTTTCATAAGCCAACATGATAAATGGTCAGAGTGTGTGAGAGACGAATTGAAATTTGAGAAATAACCGAAACGACTGCGGAATGCTCCACAATCAGTTATTACTATTCTTATTTTATTGTTCAATATTGAAGAATAATTGTGAGGTGGCTTGCAGTTCTGTGAAAAGGGTGGAATCCTTACCAGATTGGAATTTGAGGTTTAATTTTAATTTAATATTGACTGTCCCGCGGGTAGAACTTGTCTGTCTTTTCCTAAATTCCGATATTGTAATATGATACATTGTACATTGAAAGTATGTGTGGTATTACAGATTATATAGCATGATATTGAATATGAATATAACATAAGTTACAATTGTTTTCACAAGTCTAGTACAGGTCGATTCGAAGCATAATGGCTAGAGCGTAGGTCTCTCTCCAGTGGAAATCGGGCTGATTCCATTCCATATGGTACGTGCTGATTTCTCAGTGTTTTTTTTCGGTTCTTCTACTTTCCATTTCCTCATTTATCCATTATCATCAGTAATTGTCAGATGTTGCTCATTAGATCATGCCCTTGGATCTCAATGAATTACATAGTAGAAAAGCTCCTAAAATTCCCAAGTACTATCACGCAAAAAATAATCTTCATACCTTTTGTAGGACAATTATTGGTTTTGACCCAAATTTAAATTGGCAAAAGATGAAATACTTTTTCTTGTTTTAGTTTACATTCTTCTTGAGATATTCAGTGCTCTTTTGTGTATGGTTTATGATCTACACCAAGACTACTTTGTGTAAATCAGATAATGCCTTCGCCACCAGATAGTCACTGAATATATCTAGATATTTTTATGGTGTATGTTGTAGTTTTCATACTAAAAATAATGCTTCTAGCTTTCATTTTTAGATCAGTACTTAAAATAGATCTTGAATTACATAAAAATTAAATACAATATTAATACAAGGGTTATTCTATTCGGCGTTTAAGTAATAAAATTATATTTGTAAAACGTTTGCAGAAAAAATGTACCAATCTGACAATAGTAAAATTCTTAAACCTCGTTGTTTAATATTTCACGAAAAGAACAATATGAGTAAATGTAACTCTTGAAAATGCATTTTGAAAGTCACACATTCTATAAATGTTGAGAGTTTTATCTGCTGGAGAAGGAAAAAGAGGACACCAGGTGTCAATATTTGTGGTAATATTATATTTTGTACCGAATCAGAGATGAGGCATTTGAATTCGAATAAGAGAATGCCAACAAAAGCATGGCCATTTTATCTAAGAAAGCATTCGCCTGTTTACATTATATTGATGGCGGCAACTTTGAAGTGCACTGGCAAACAATTTATGTCTCTTATTCCACTCATTGATGACTTTTGCACCAACAAATGTGAAAAAAATCAAACTATAAGCTTCGTACTAAAAAACATTTCATGAAAAACCTTTTTATTATTGTAAATTGAATAGCGCGTTTTCAGTTTTATCACTCGACATTCCGATGCCCGGAGAACATCATAGGAGAGGATGAGTTAATGGCGGTCCCCAGACTGAAATGCAATGCAATGAAGGCAAAATGTGTATATTAAAATACTAATCTTGCATGTCTTTTTAAAAATATAACAATCATTTTCTGTTATATCGTGCTAAAATGCATTCTGTTTGTGAAGTATATTGACTTCGTTCGATTTTTGTACTTTCGCGGAAACAAAGATGGCGACGTCCGTCCTTTGTAGATCCAGTTCAATATGAACAATGGTCCTCTGAGTTCACAAATGTTATTCACTTGGACAAATACTAAAACCAGATTGTTTATGTGTTTATTGAGAGGCCTGCCTTTAAGAGAACGGCGGAGTTTGCACGAAGTGAAAACACAATGCGACAGTTTAGAAATATTTTGGAAACATTCGATAACCTTTGAAAGACGTAACTATCACAAAGTTGTGAAAGGTTGAAATAAAGCATATCCTAAACGAACTACTTACATAGAAAAAGTAGAGGGGAAAAACTACGCTAGGGTGCATCGTTGAATCTTAATGTTTAAGTTGTACTGAATTCATAATGTCTTATGAGAAATGAACAATATATTTCAAAAATTATATTTTTCTTTAATAATGTATCGCATTAAAAACGTGTAAAACTACAAACAGCAACACTAAAATTATCAAAACACATTAAATATCAAAGTATATTTTCCTGCTGTTTACGTACAACATTACCTCTCTTCTCTAGTTTCGAAATATGTATTAACATTTTTCATATTCTTCGAACAGTCTACGTTTTTCAAAAAACATTATTTTGTATTGCATGCCATCAAGTGGAATTCCTCGTTCCGAGACGTCAAATCCACGCATTTGAAAACAGAAGACGCTCCGCATCCCGCAGCTGTACCAGTATTGATCCCGGATGTAGCTGCTGGGGAGATTCGGCAGATTGCTTCGACGGGCTGTCCGAGAGCCAATATTATCCTGTAAATTCTACCGCGTTTAGCCCGTTATTACAATGACTCCGGTCTAGAAAGCGAGAAAGTCTTTGTTTGAAGACGAGGCTGTTTTCCGTGGAACGACGGAGGGCAAGGGTACACAAAAGCAAAGGAAGACGAGAACAGAGAGCGAAGGCAAAGAAAGGAAGCAGGAAGCGGGGCTCTGATGCCGGCTGTTTGGGGGTTGGGGGCTGCTGCGACGTCGAGCTGGTTCAGGGGTTTCCAGACTGTGGTACGAGAATCCCTGGTAGTATACAAAGACATTCCAGGTGATATGAGATTGTACTGAGAAAACCCTTACTGAAATATGCAACACATACGGTAGTTAAAATGAATATTGAACCTTTAGTAATGAACGTATGCAAATAAGAACTCTGATTTGAACATGTACTGATAATGCATATATTTGCAACAGAAATATCACGAATTCAAGCTGTTTTAATTCAAATAAACACTCGTTGAAGTTCGACAGTGAACACTTACTTGATAAGCTTAATATATGACTCTGAAATTATCCATACCAGACGTTATGACACCTCAGCTTATATTGTAGGTTGTTCGTGAATATAATATCACGTTACTGATATTTCGGTATAGTGGCACATGAAAACCTCTTTAATTTTGAGAGGAACTGGGGAACGTAAAGACTGGGCACCCTTGGACTGACCTAGTGGAAGGAGGTAAAGGGGCTGGAATCTCGATTTGTCGCTGAGGCTATGCAAAAAACTGCGAGAAAAAACGCCGGGCTTGGTGGCAGAGGAGCTTGGAGCAAAGACATAATTCACGGAGCCGATAGCTTGGGGTTCGATTCTCTCTGAAGGTTTGGGTTTTCCAAGTGCCCTGAAATCAATGCGTACGCCTTATAACCCTATGAGAATAAGGGATATATGGACTAAGGGACTGTGGCCAACTTAAGTCAAAATGTAGGAAATAGTTGCCGGTAATGTTACAACCGAACTGTTCCGTGTTATTAAATGATAAGATATACCTCAATGCACTAATTTACTATGACACATTGTTCATTGTTAACATATTGATCAGTAACTTCCTGGAGCCTGGAAAACGGCCATTGGAGCAGTTAGAATATGCAATCTAGCTTTAATTTCCTTTCGAGATCGTTCCTTTTCCAGTGTTCCTCTTGTTCAAAATTGTGAATCAATGTTAGAAAATGTATTTGGATGTATATCCAATCAATATACATTTGACAAAGTCAGTCGAAATCAATAGAAAACATAAATTATAACTACATAGCAAATGGAATGTTCTATCACTAATATTCCTTGTCCAACTGATAAAAACAATCTAGAAAATGTGAGTAATTTCTGCTCTGCTTTCCATTTATCTCCTTGATTGTCTTTTTTTTCTTTTAATACCTACTGTAATTGGGGCATTTCCTTATTGTGGGTAAATAAATTAATCAATAAACCCTTAATTCGAAACTCCCATTAACTTGTACATTTTAAGACCAATAATATACTATAAAATTAGTAAAACAATTATTTACCAAAATCTTCCTTCGAGTTGTGCTTATTACGTGCGACAAAGAGCACTCTAGAACAACCTACTGTGAAGTCCAATAGCATACGTACGGGTCGATGTGCAAACCCCCTTTTTGTTGGATGTCGGTTACGAATGGTACTGGAGACGGATATGGAAGATGGATGTAGTGTAGAGGAGGTTAGCGAGAAAAATCACTGGAGAGTGATAGTGGAAGAGAGCGGTTTTTTGATGCAGATAAAGTGGTAGTGACGAAAAGAGAGTGAGGGTGGGAAAGTGAGTTATCGCGATAGGTGATGTAGTATCAACAAGATGGAAAGGAAAGGAGTAGGAGGAACCGACTTCGGGATGTAGCCAGCCTACTCGTTTGCGAGTTATCACATTAGTTTCCTCAATCCAAGTTCGTGGATTCGAACCCGACTAGTTGGGAGGTGGATTTTCCAAAAGTGTAAAATGCTGTGTGTGCTATGCCATGCTTATAACGTGTAACAGATTCCTGAACAAATACCCGCAAAATTAAGAATCGCAGTCCAATTTCACTCGTGTACCTGGAAAATATCAATGGATGGAGAAACGATAATCGCCAGAACAAATTGCAATTGAAGAAAATAGTTTTATTTAATAACTAATGATGAATAAATTAGCAATATATAGCGTTTGTTTTCTGGACCTTTGTGTCAAATTCCATACATATTTGTCATTGGCATATACATATTGAATATTTTCTGTGCTTACGATCAATTCGTCAGCGTCTCCGATCGCCATGTCCTTTTTCTGAAGAACTAGTTGAATGCTTATATTAATCCCACTCCACAACTGTTCTTTACCTCGACGGATACTAAATCTGATTAAAACCTCATGGGAAGAATTGAATGTCAGAGAACGCTGGACTCCCATAAAACGATTACGTATGGGGTCGGTTTCAAACTTTTCACTACTTCGCTACGTAGTAGAGAGAATGTTATGTGGCGTTGCACCAAAAAAATGCGAATTTTCGATAGAAAATTCTCATTACAGGGCTCTGGTAATGCAAAATTGGGTAAACCTAGTTGCTAAAATTAGAAGAAAAATTCCCTATCACGTGGTCTAGCCAGAATTCATGTTTTGTGCGTCCTTGATACCGAAAAATCGAATGACGGCAAAACGCCTGTCCGTCAGCCCGTCTGTGAACAACGCTAGAAGCTAATGCGTTCAGCCGAATTTCAACAAAATTGATATCACAGTGATGTCGTGGCCCTTTGAAACCGATATTTTAATTTTCATCTGTACATTACTTGAAGTCCCTGAGACATTTCACCAATTAAAAAAAATAGTTCCATCGGTTTTTATTAAATTTTGTTGTGGGTTTGTTTTGTGAAGAACTTTTTAAGAAATGGTGCAGGTCTCATGTTTATTGAAAATCCTGATTTTTCGAAAATTGCTAAGGTTTAAAAGTGTTTAGGTGACTTTTTACAACTAAAATATTAAAGTAGAGGCTTTTCCCCGTAACAAAATCTGTTTCTTAAAGATAAATTTTGATATAAAGTCATGTTCTTTTAATGTAATTTGCATGTAAAAACTCGTTGCTGTGCCTAAAACGCTGTTGTCGTGTTGAGGTGTGTTATTTGTCATATTTTTAATAATTAAATGCCTTACTCAGATTAGCAAGCTTTCGTAACAGTTCGTCGTGGTGTTGCTTACTGCTGTATAAATCGTTCGTGGAAGCCGCGAATTACTTTTGCCATGTATGTGGTTACTTTATGTGGTATGAAGGACATAGTAAAATTTGAATATATTAGTTAATTTTCGTGATTCATATCTCCGTGGTTAATAATGTAGAGCGTCATGTTCAAAAATGACCCAAAATTTACCGATGGCAGGGGAGGACATGTGTGCGAACCACGGGCATTAAAAACGACACCAACAACTTGGTGGTTTAGAAGTACTGTCAAGCATAAGGTAAATGGGCAAGGAACCAAGAGACAGACCGAGCAAACACGAATGATATGACAGAAGTGGAGAAGGTGGAGAGAAGGTATCGTGTAAAAAGGAAGGTAGGCGATCTCAAATTGGAAGCAGGTCCCAACACAAGCGAGTAACGGACCGAAAAAGCCGAGCAACGCGATGAACGGAGTGGAAGTGACCTTGGCGTTGAGAGTCGCACAGTGGTCTGAAAACGTTCCAAGCGCTCAATTTTTAAGTATCTGTTTCCTACATGTGGCACGAAGAGAGCGTGCTTTCCGTGGAGGATCCCGGATTCGATTCCCGGTCGGGTGCAAAAATTGAGTTTTTGCTTTCTCTTTGCTTTCTATGGATGCGCGACGAAAGAAAAGCTCAGGTAGGCCACGTTTACTAGATACGGTGAATATGATATTATCACCACATCTCCCCCATCCCCAGACGCGGAGTACAAATTCAGGCGTGTACAATCAGCTTTATATCCCTTCCCAGAAAAGGCGTCTTTCACCCCTTAACTACTTTACCGGCGTTATAGTTCGTGCTTCCGCGCGTGTCTGCTGCTTTGGACACTAATCCCGTGACTGTAGTGCATGTCATAGTCGGGAGATGTCGATGTTCCTCTCCCATTGGAATGAGAGAACCAGCGCCAACACGTTGGCTAATTCGCAAACGTTAACTTGCAAATGCTAACACGCCGACACGCTCGCTTGCGGAATTTTACACCTCTTCCAGCTAGGCCGCGTCAGTCAGGCTAAGCTATAATCTTAATATTGGTCCCTCGACATGTGTATTTGTGAAGTACATACATATGTGTATGTGTATGTGTGTGTTTGTGTGTGTGCGAGAGAGGAGAGAGGAGGGAGAGAAGAGAAGGAAAGAAGGTAGCGCAGACCATTTGTTACAGAGGTGATCCAACATTTGCCTGGTTTTGAATGGAAAGAAATCACCGGAAGCAAACATACTACAATTCTTTTCCAGGCACTGATTAAATACGTCATTTCTACCCAGTTTTTATTGAAAATACCACTCACACCCTCACGTCAAAACGCCACTCAAACCCTCAGTCAGATATGCTATTAAGGCGACTGTTGTTGTTCCTGTATCATCGCAGTCAGTTAATCTAGTTTCGATTCGTCCGTTGACTAGTGAGTCTGGGTGCGCCTATTCATTAGATCATTAGTCCCGTAAGTGTAGTGAGTGTTTGAGCAAGATATACGGTAGTGTTTATTGTCCTCTGGATGGTGAGATCCATAAACTACTAGAGTCATTAGTCCCGTAAGTGTCGTGGATGTAGTGTCGGGAGGTGGCGGTTGTCTTCCACCAATGTATGGTGAGATCCGGCGCCGACCTACCTTCAGCTAGCTGTGTTTTCCCGAACCATGTATCTCCCACCAGCAGGGCACCTCCACAGCTGTGTCAAGCTCTAAGCTCTCGAACGGTCTCCCGGCATATGTAGTACGTAGTGAATGTAAGTGTTTGTAAGGGATGAGGATGGAACAAGAAAGGGAAAGGAAAAATTGCAAGCGGTCTGTGGCCCGTTTGTTAGGATACTACTCCGGCATTCACCTCGTATTGACCGGAGAAACCACGGAAAACTACCGATCAATACAGCCGGGCGATAAAATTCTCCAGACATCGACAGAACTCGACCTAGCCATCTAGCTAGTGTCGAAAACCCTACCAGCGTCGGCAGAACCCTGTGACCTTTCAGTCAGAGACATTAAAGTGACATCATCATGATGCCTGATCACCTCTCCCTTACCCTGGTTCGAATCCGAAACCCGGCACACGAGTGCAACCTAACTCCACCAGGGAAGTTTTAATTAATAAATTGTTACATTAATTTCCTGAAGGCATATTTTTTGGGTTTCTTTTAAATCAGCCGTCAAAATTTAATTTTGGGAATGTGGAGCGAAAATGTCATGAAAGGTGGTAGAGGTGCCCGAAAATAAAAGAATCTCTACATGCGTCGTATATAAAACGAAGAGACTCTTGCAACAGGAGGAAGGAAGAGCGAAGCATGGGTGCTGGGGGAGAGCAGTAAGGCGAAACAAGAACAAATCTCCAAAACGCGACGAATACATTTAAGGTTATTGCAATAAAAAAAATTCAAGATTGTTAGTGCGTTAAATTAGAATTCTGAATATATTTCATAAGGGTGTAACTTCTTTATTTATACTAATGCAAATGATCCTTATAGGCAAGTAGTACATTTTTCAAGTGAATGTAAAAAGTTAAACGGTCACCATTTTCAGAGAGCGGTTTCGGGAGTTGATATCATAAATATATTTAGTATCGCTTCTATTAATAACATTTATTAATTTCTGAAAGACATCGATTTGACAGTATTTAAAATCAATCTTCTTCTAGATAATGAATCTTTAAGTTTGACCCACGTAATTGCTTAATATCTAAATTCAAGGACCGTTTAAAATAATTTGCCTCTGTAAGTTTAATACATGAAAAAAAAGCGAATAAAATTATTGCATCATGGTTTAACAAAATTGCATTGGACCTAAAGTTACAAACCGTTGAGAAGCGATATTTTTGGTGATTCCAGGATAATTTTCAATGGTACTATATTAATGATTTCAATGATGCCAAGGACATTATTTCCATTTCGAAATTTTTCCTTGAAATACTAATTATTTAATGTAAAAATCAGTAGAAAATTAATACATCGTGCTATTAGCTTGCTTGCATAATTTGGGTTTTATAACTGTTGTTTTTTAATAAATCCATGAAAAAATTTGATGCAAACGAACTTCTTGAAAACGAAAACACTTTCAAAGTTACGTTATTTCAGTTCGTTGCACCACTACAGA
>BOPP01000132.1:3459624-3504822 GCA_017312745.1 Gryllus bimaculatus
GACTCCCACCACCACCGCAGGGACACGGCACAAAAGAATAACCCCTTTGGAAAAATCTCCCCCCAAAATTTTAAATTTTATAATTTTTGGGGTACAAATTTGGGGTGATATGTTAGGTTTATTTACAAAGAATAATTAAATGGAAATAAAATTAATTACGTAATTGTAAAATATGGACGTACAGCACAACGGGGGTAAAACCGTGAAAAAGAAACCGAGTTGAGCTTCTTTTTAGAACCAATACAAGGAAAGAATTGATACTGAAGGAAAATACATAATATAGATTCATCAAATAATACGTGGAACACGGACACGTGAGCAATCGTGACACAGAAATAATTCAGATGTTATACCAGCACGAAACCCCAAGAATAAACAGATACGATGATTAAATGTCGTGTGGAACAATCCAGCGAGTGAGATCGTGTGAGGTGAGAGACAGATGAGGGCGCGCGAGATGCAAAACGGGACGACGATGTGCCTAGGACACGAGCTGTGAGTCGATGTAAACAGGAACAGCTTCTCTGTTGCTCGAAAGAATATCAGTCGCGCAATTATGAATTTGTAAAAGTAGTAAATGTAAAAATGTTTTTTCAAACTACATCAAATGTAAAATTAGAAGGAATATACATTACGTGTGTGGCAGGTCGCGAACATATACTGGAGTGGCACAGAATTCTAAGACTTGATTTGAATGTAAACTGGAACGACGTTAACAGTTTAGAGGGAGACTCCAAAAGGAAAGTAGCAAAACGGGGAAACTTAAGTTTTGTTTGTATTGTATGGCTATTGTAGGAAGACCAACCTTTCGTATTCACAGTAAAATTTTAAATTAATGATTAACGGAGAAATTATGGCCACGCATAGAACAAAGAGAATAATTTGATAGTGCGTATTTGATAAGGGAGAATAGAGAATTCACATCGAAACGATTGTGTTTACACAAAATTGATTAATTCCAGTCTGTAGTTTTCAAAAGAATACTGCTTAGTAACTATCGAATGATTGATAGTCGACAAGTATGTATCTATTATAATATAGGCTACAAATCAGAATAGCCAACCAATAACCTAGGAAAAAAAATACTTTACGTAAATATTTCGCATACGAGTATCTGTACCTAGACGGTCCATCAGACTCAATCATATATCATTTTTTCTTGTGATGAACTTCGCGCAAACAGCACTGTGAAATGTGAAGTTTGAACAGCAAATTCAGGAGAATAATTATGTAAAAAGTACCAGTCAATAAACATCTAGTTTTTATTTCTTTCAAGTGTACAAACGTTTTGCAAGGGATTTGAATTTAGTTTATGCAGAGTTTGGAATAGGAGTTTCGTATAGAAGATTATCGTTAGCTGAGAATAATTTGGACAAAAGTATGTTACGATTGGTCAAAAAATTGTCTAAGTAGTTTCCTACGGATGTGTATTATTTTGGGGTATGTGTAAAGCTTGTTGAATTGAAAGAATTTAGTAATAAAACTTAATGGAGAATTATTTGATGGACGATATACCATGCCCGTGATGAAGATAGTTGTGTTTCAATACGGGGCGCTTAGAAAACAATTTTGAATGGTATGAAGCCTTTGGACGGATTTGGCTGCTGAACCCCATATTGAAATTGCGTAACTGATCATGGGTCTGATTATAGCTTTGTAGGAATGGGTATCCTTATAGATTTGACAATCAAAGAAGATTAAAAGATGACTGGGACTTAGGACGGCAATCATGAGATGGATGTGAAGATTTATGCAAACGTTATATAGTTTTTATTTAAATGATTTTTTAAGATAAATGTTACCAAAAAATCCTTTGAAATATTCAATACACTGTCCAACTGTTATAGAAATAATTGGGGTAGAGATTCTCAAGCTCACAAACAACTAACGCAAATTATATTCTAACTGTACGTATTTGTGTTGTTATCGGACAGAACAAACATTTGGTGCAAATCAAAGTTCATATCTTGTCAGTATTTTATATAAAATTGTATTAATTATTTCAGATCAGTCTGTTCTATAACATGTGATACGTGATAAAAGGAAACCTCTTTCGCGGGCTAGTGCTGGATGTCATTATATTCCGGAGCTTCCGAAATATACATTTCTAAAAAAATGGGAAATGTATTATATTAGGGGTTCCTAACTGGATCGATGTCGGCCAGCCACAGTGGGTGGATGACATTTTAAAAGTGTTCAGTGTTTATCAAGGTGTCCATTGAGGGACGATGTATGGTATTGTTCGGTATAATAAAGATCGAGATCACCTTGGCTACAACACACAATAATTAATTTTCACTTATCTGAAAAAAAGCTAGTAAAATAACAAATTCGTTCACCCCTTTAGAATTTCCCCACACTCACATTAATTTTAATAAACATTTATTTCAATTAAAATCTGTTGTTGTTTTTCTGAAAATGTATTTGTATTTCTTGAATACAAACTGGTGATGGTTCTCTAAGTAATATAAAATAAATCTAATAAAACTTTTTCTTCAAAACGTTTGCCTACAAAAATTTATTTCTATTGAATCTGATTTATATATCTATTTTTTATTGTAAAGTCTCATACACGCAATTATTTATGTTGTTATTGTTGTATGATTCTTTTCTCTCGTATAGGCGAACTCGGACCAAGTGTGTACCTTTCAGGGGCGGGAGGGAAACAGTATTTTAGTTGAATCCATATTTTTATCCCCCAAGGTTGTTAGCCCCGGCGGTATGGACGATGAGGTGAGGAAGATAGTGAGGGGCGAAATGACGGCACACACATACATACAAACATACATAAATACACACATTCCCGAGGCGGGACTCGAACCCGCGGTCTTCCGGTTCGAGACCACTACGGCACTATTACCCTAACGATTTCGTCCACCTGACCGGTTTGTATGATATATATTCTAAAGAAACATCTTGATGTGTCGACGAATAAAACCATTCTTTTTTTAAGGCCTGTGTGCAACAAAAACCTCCTTACAAACTGTTCTCCATTTTAGTCATTCAGAATAAATTCATTGTAACAAAATAATCTTTGAATTAAATGAATACTAAACGTTATATTTCCACATGTTTAAAAACCTTACATATTTTACAACTAGTTCAAAGCTTTAATTGCTTAAGGACTGCTATTTTTGTCCTTTGCTTTTTCGGTAGAAACTATATTCTTCTATTAATAAAAAAACAGTGAAAATTCTTGCTAGTAAAACTTTGTACGGTCTCCGCAATATATCCGGAAAGTTCTTCGCAAAGTGTATAAAATGAGGCATATCGTACCTCACCACAAAGTATTACAAAGGAGATTCTGCACAAAGGACTTTCTTCTCCACCCGTAAACCCCCTGCTTCCCCTTTCCTACCTTTTGTGTCCCTCTCAAACCTTCCTTAACAAAGGCTCTAGATATTTATGCCACCGCGCTTTATTTCTAAATCTTCTCTCCATTCTCCACTTCGTATATTATATATTATTTAATAGTGAAAGAGCTTCATTACTAGAAAGTTTTTACGAAACGAATTTAAAGTGACAATAACAGAAGTTTAGGCTAAAAGAAAGTAAAGAATTTTTTTTTCATGAAAGACTCGAAGTGAGAACCGAAGTTTTGAAGGAAGGTTTTAGTTGTGAAAAAAAAGAATTTGCTTTTTAAGTGCCAAACATCATCTTATGCAAAAGTACTATGTAAAGGAAAGAGAAAAAATCTATGACTATAATACTTCAATTTTATTATTTCATTATTTTAAAGGTACTAGATAGAAATAATAAACACATTGGAAATAATTATTCAACATATTTTTTTCTTGAACAATTAATCTTTGTAATTCAAAATTTGAGAATTAACGTTTATTACATAAAATAACACAATTTTTATTTATGTGGCCGTATTGTTTGTTTATGTAACAAAATTACGGTTCTAAATAAAGTAAAACCAAATAAGTACTATTTTTAAATTGTTTTAAATATTTACAGTACTTACTTGTCGAAATGAGTTACGTAACTAAAAGTTACAGAACTGCAAGTTTCATTTGTATTGCATAGGTGTTCGCTTTTTAAATGTTATGTCTTAACTTCTTGAATTACGACAGATAAACATTTTATATTTTGTACATAAACATTTTATCAAATGGAATTCTATTCAATAACACACTTTACATATTTTCATAATGAGTAATTTCAAATTAACCTGAAATATATCTGTATCATCTGATTGGAAAGTAACAAAGAAGTTTGAAAAGAAAAATGTAAAAACTATTCAGGAGCGCCGAATAAAGAATAATAAATGTGAAAGAATGTATGCCCCAGGAGACATCAATACAATAATTGCAAATACGAGAGCATTCCGTCTATTACAACAAATCAATCAATTTCCCGTAAGGCAGTCATTAATTCATTGCCTATTCAACCCCCTCTAGTCCTTATTATGTATTTCTTCTTTGCCTTGTTTTGATTTTGCCTCAACAGCGTTTAAATTTGCTCTAGTCCTCTTTTGGCTGATCTTGACCTGCTTCCTCTGAACGTGCCCTTCTACCCCAAAAGCAAGCCATTTGTTGTTAACTGTGCATCGGCTCTGACCGGAAAGTCCTATGTTTTCGAGTCTCGTTGGTGTCAGTTTGACTCTAGGTATGTTGTCTATCCTTTGGCTCAAAGCCCTACACGGGCCTTGGCCGTCCAAGCGGTGGTCCAGCCTCTCGGCTATGGTATGAAGGGTTCGTTGTGGTTAGCACGAAGGCATCCCTTCACCCGTATATACTCTGGTCCTTCTTAACCTAGGGTTAAAGGAGAAATCCTCTCAGGTCTTTCTCAATATCCACGCAACTAATACTAATAAGAAAAGCGCACACTTATCAATGTTGCTCCAATGGTAATCGAACCCGAGTTTCGCGCCGTGGATAGCCGCACGCTCACGCAACGGCCACCGAGAGCTCTCTATCTATTATAGGCAAGGTCGATTACTAATTGTCTGCAGGGGAATTCTAGCGGTTCGGCTTATCTGTGCGATAGTTTTGCCTACATTCTTTTGCAGTATAGGAGAAGGACCACAACAGACGGGCATGGACACATGTGACCATTCTTTTCTCATCCTTCCTCCCTTTTGTCATCTTAGACAAACCATGCACTACACAGCCAAGCAAGCTCCAGAGATAGCTGGGGCAGATAGCTTGTGCTCATTCTCCGCTGAGGGAGATATGGTTACTATTTAAACTATTGGAATTTCAATCTTCTAGCAAGTTTAGCAAAACAATTTCTTAATTTCTCCACATGCTCTAAGGAACATTTTTTTAATGCAGCCATTTTTGATGTCAAGCAGTAACCTCATGTTTATCATGCTTAACTCTACACTTGGAAGTAATCTTTGACTACTTGGCTTTGAAGATTCACTATCTTTCTAAAAAGCATGGATGTGCTTTTAAAATCTACACTTCCAGATTTCTTGTCAACATTTTTTCTCAAGGTTGTAAATAGTCAGAGTTGTAAAATTAGTTCTTCCTCCGCTGAGGGAGATATGTACTATTTAAACTAATTGGAATTTCAATATTCTAACAAGTTTAGCAAACAAATTTCTAATTTTACGTGCTCTAGGACATTTTTTAATGCACATGTCAACCATTTGTAACCTCATGTTTTTATCAAAAGCTTAATCTACACTTGGAAGGTAATCTTTGATATTGGCTTTGAAGATTCACTATTTCTAAAGCATGTGTGCTTTTAAAATCCTACACGCTTCAGATTTCTTTTGTCAACAATTTTTCTCAAGGTTGTAAATAGTCCAGAGTTGTAATAGTTCTCCCGCTGAGGGAAGATTATGTACTATTAACTATTGGAATTTCAATCTTGCTACAAGTTTACGCAAAACAATTTCTATTTCTACATGCTCTAAGGAACATTTTTTTTAATGCACATGTCAACAGTAACCTCATGTTTATCAATGCTTAATGCTAAACTTGGAAGTAATCTTTGACTAATTGGCTTTGAAGATTCACTATTTCTAAAAGCCATGTGTGCTTTTAAAATCTACACTTCCAGATTTTCTTTGTCAACATTTATCTCAAGGTTGGTAAATTAGTGAGATATCTTCAGAAATCAATATTTTCGAAAACATTTCAACGAACTCAATTATCTATATTTTCGTTTAAGTAATATTGATGATAAAAAATAAAGTTTTATAAGAAAGCTAGTGAAACATTTACCTATTTTCTACGTTCCACGAACATCAAATTGGGACACGTTTGCGTGAAAATAGCTGAAATTAGCATAAATTGTTAACAAACTTTAATACGAAAAAATAATTTAAGTTCCATTTGTATCAAGTTTCCAATTTTCTGTGTTCTTAAAGAATTTAGAAGAAATATTTCATTATTCTTACACATCTCTATTTGTACATAAATATGCAAGCGTGAGGCCTTCTGGAGCAGCAATTTTTCTTGTGACTTTGGTCTTCAAAAGCAAATAATTTCTAACTGTGAGATTTTGTGAGGCATATTGTGCGAAACTGGTTGAAATATTTTCTTTTCTTTTCTTTATAAAAAGAAAAAATGGATACGTAGATGTTTATTAGTGTTCTTACTATCTAATTATTACTCTTTCATTCAATACAGAAACGTTGACTCGGAATTAGCTTACACTCTTGTTTGGAAAAGGTATAATTGTTTTCCTCAACGCGAAAGTGTATTCGCATTGTTAGTTTCACATTCTTTTATAAACCATATTTTAAAAATATAAGAATATGTTCCTCAGTTATAACAATTTTTTGGATCTGCGATTAAACTACAAACTGACAACAAGTGAACATGAAAATAGTTATGGTTTCTACCATCATCACATGGAATTAAAAACACAGCGTTACATCACAGTAACACAGAAATTGTACCATATACACCCGGTAGAATCTAATGATTGAGAAACCTATACAAATGTGGGATTAATATAAATAAAATACTTCGTCAAAACCATGTTATATTTCTCAAGACCTATCTTTCCATTTTAATGTACCACATAAAAACCGTATTTAGCGCGTCCTTGAAACTGTAAAAAACCACAATATTATTGACAAATTATTTTCACACACATTTCTGTATGGTGAGCAGCATGCATTTATTAGTCTAAATATTGCCCTAATTTCGAAAAAAAAATTGGACTATCAATAGAGTTACAGTTATTTTAAGAAATTGAATGTTACTTAAAGCTTAAGAAATGCAAAAATACAGTTAATCATGATCAGATTGGTTGAAATTGAATATTGTATACCAAGTTTTAAATTTATTTTATTAAAAAACAGTACTCTCAGATTGGTGAAGTATCAAGGACACTCACATATTCATATTCATTACTAGACGTACAAAAATGTATAGAAGATAACTCATTATTTCAGACTTTTCGAAACCCCTTTTGTTGCGGCAAATTTAATCCATCTCGCGAGGCCTTACGAAGGCGAGCGTGCGCCGGCAAAGCGCCGGTCAGACGCACCGCTTGAATCACCGCGTCCCGGGCCCCTCCCACCTGCCTCGCGCCCGCACGTCGCGTCGCGTCGCTTCGCCGGCTGCCGGATCTCCCTTTCTTTCTTGGCGGCGCGGCGCGCGCGCTCCCTGGCGCCGCCGTCAAAAACCAGCCTAACCTCAAAACGTGTGCCCCTTTCGTCGGCGCTCGGCCGCCGCTACCGGCGACGCTCATTCAGCCCCGCGCCGTCGCCGCGAGTGCCTGCTCGACGCCCGCCATCGCCCGGCATCACCCACCACAACCGCCCTCGCCGCGCGCCCGGCCGCCGACGCCCCGCGATGCGCCAGCACCCGCGCCGCCGCTCCTAACCTCACTTTCTTCCAGAGCCGACGCGTCGCCGCCATGTTCGCCACCCCTCGCGTGCTGCCCCGCGGCGGGTCCTTGGCCCTCGCGTGCTTCCTGGTGGTGCTCGCCGTCGCCGCCGCGCAGGATCAGGACCCTACGGAACGCCTAGTGGACGACGAAATCAACAGACTGGGCACGGCCCAGGACCGCGATGAAATGACCCCGGCGAGGCGGTTTGTGGACTCGCTGGTGGCGGCGGCCGTGTCGGGAGCCGCGTCCACGGACGATCTGTTTCGCAACGCGTCCGGTTTCGGGGACAACGCCCTGTGGCGCGATCTGATCGTCGAGTGCGGAGCGTCGGTGGAGCTGGCGTGCGTCAAGAAGAACGTGTTGAAGTACCTGGACCGCACGGTCAGCTCCAGCGGCAACGTGACGCTCACGGACGGCGTGGTGTTCGAACGCAACCACCGCGTGTGGGAGAACAAGTACGAGCGCGGCCTCAACGAGGGGGTGGGTAGTGAGGGGAGGGCCGTGGGGTCGTTCGAGGACGTGACGGACGCCCTCATGGACAAGGGCGAGCGCTTCCTGCATCTGCACGACCTGCGCCTGCAGCTGCCGTCCGCCATAATGGACGGTGCGGTGCTGCGGCTGTCGCCTCGCGCGCTGGCCGAGGGCGGCGGCGCGCTGCTCACCATCGAGCCGCCCCCGGCAGCCCCCGAGGGACGCATTCTCTTCAAGCACAGTAAGTGCGCGCAGCTCTTCGAAAATCAAAAGGCTACAGTCCCTTATCGCGACTCACGTCAAGGAATCGGTTCACTACCGACAAACACAGAAAATGACAACGCGATATAAATCTCTTTCAATTTTTAACATTTTTGACTCTTTGCTACGCATGTGCAAGTTGGTAAAGGTGTGTTTATCCAACGCACTAGTTCTAACTTAAAACAAAATTCGTGCAGTACATTTTGTCCGAAAGAAAAGGAAAATAATTAAGTTAATTTAATGTAGACGCTGACTTCCAATGAAGTTAGCAATGAGAAAAATATTGCACAATTGCTTCTAAAAATCTTTAAAATAATATTGTTTTTAGTGTGTACATGTCATTTCATATCAGTCACATACATTAAACACAAATTCTCAAAACTATGGATTGCCATGGTTTGTGTTGTTGTTCCCTGATTGGAATCTTTGCTACTACTTCGTAAGGAATCGGCAAAGTATTAGATACGATAATAGTTTTAATAAAAATGTAATAATACAAGTTTCCAGTGGCCCTCGACTGTGAGTAGTAATATTAAGAACGCAATCGTTAGGAGTTTACTTCCGGAACGGTAGAATACACTCCAGTAATTTTTATTCATCATTTTTTTACACGAATTACATGTATAATGGTATTAAACCTTCAGTAACTTACTACTCCACTGTTCTCTCTTAATGTTGATTTCTTCTTTGGGGCTCTTATTTCTGTTATTTACTTTATTTATGTTTCCTTGCCTTCACAAAATTATCTTCTTTCCGTCACGATATCAGTCTGAAGTGCAGCTAACTTAACTGTTAGAAAATCCTGGATTTTTAATCCTATTTTTGGTGGTATTTCTATTTTGGCCATTTCAATATTAGCAAGAGCTTCTTACACGGTCCTGGAGGCTTTAGTCGTTTGTACTATTATATAGGCCGTAATTCTTGGCTCCAAAAGTATAAACAGTAGGAAGATCCCACTTAAAAGAACTATTGAATAGACTATTTTTTCCCTAAAAGATTCTCAATTTTCCAATAGTGTTGAACTCAAAGAGTTTTGTCCCTGAAAGATCAATGGCTTTGATTGCTGTGCCTACAAGTTTATTTGCTTTATATGGTGTTTACTTCACAAGTTTTCGCCACAATTTTCGTCTTTTTTGTGTTTGCTGTTTTTGTTATTTTTTAAATTTTAATTGTTTTTTTATTTATTCCTACGTGCTTCTGTTAAATGAAGCCGAATTTTTATTTTTTCCCTTTCTTGTGGTCAACAATTCAGCAATTCATATCGTTTCAAGTGATGTATCAAATTTCTTCGTAATGGACGGAGAACGTTGGCCGTTAGAACAGACGTCACATTCCTGTAAGCTTACATATGTACACCACAGAGAGTGAAGAGGATCTGAGAGAGTAGTCATACTACTTTTAATTCCGAAAACGGATTAATTAACGTTTTATCGCCTCTGTGTTATCCGTATTAAGAAGTGAATACTTGTGAATACAGTAGAAAGATTTCAAACAAACTCCATTCATTCCAGTAACTAAAGTTGGCCTGTCTTTGTGGTTTGCAACGAAGATATATTTGCTCCAACTCTTTATTAATGCCACTGAGAACACTCTGTTGACAGTTCGTGACCTTGAATTTTGAGGATCATGCTGCAGGTGCTTTTGCTTTTTAATACGCGAGAGTGTAAATACTCTCTATCGTGGTCTGGCTTTTGTTCATTGGGTGCGGAGATATTTGCACAAAACAAAATTGAATAAATAATATTTTGGAAACACATTTTACTATTTATCATTATTATATTATTGTTTTTGTTTGTATTATTGTTATTATTAATATACAACAACACTTCATGAAAGTAATCCCTAGCAGTAACTCTACGTCGCTTCTAATTTCTACATTAAATTTAAACACTATGTTTACTAATACACTAACATAAATTATTAAGCACATATTTTCCAGACTCTACACAAAATTATTTATACCAAGCAAAGTTTTGGAAGTGAAATGTCAATACAATGATGATGTACAAGATACTTGTGTTATTTCTGTATCTCACACACCTCGACAGAGCCGCCGTGAGAAAAAACGAGTCGCGGTACACAGAAGGTAGTACGTGGGCCCAATAAAAAATAGTAAACACTTCGATATTACTCGTAAAATGGTAAGGAGTTATTAGTGAGGGTCGTTTTTTAAATGGTTTATTGATAGGAATCAGCATTTGATAAAATTAGTTGTTGCAGGCAACGTTTTGTCGCCACGTTTAATTTTATTCTGTCAAGGCCATGTCAAAGATCAAGGAAAAAGAATAAATGTAAATATTTCAAATTAAAAATAGTGTCCTATGGACTTCCTTGTGATTCGAAGTCATGGAGCAACTTACTGGCTTCACCTCCTCTTTATTGACCCTCCCGATAACGACGCAAAATGAGTTTTATCGAAATACTTTCTTGAATGATACAAATTGCACCGTTAGTGAAAAAAGTCAATTCTCCAATTTCACTGTATTGGATAGTGCTGTGCCAGTTTTTAATAGTTTTTTATCACCGGTTTGCGAAGGTCACTGTGTTGATACGAAAATTACAGATAAATTTCTCACTGGAAGTAAGACTTGAGAAATGTGAATGTGATAGATTCAAAAGGATGCAAAAGAGAATTTGGGACTCGCTTCGGAATATACGAACACGACCATGATGATACACTCCAATCATGTAATCGACGAAACTTGGAAAGATGTGTAAAAGTAAGTTTTCCCGAAACGTTATGACAGCACACATCTACCAAATAGTCTTACGCTTAATAAATATGAATACGTTAGTGAGTATCCAATTTAAATCGAGCATCTACATCTATGGACCATATTTTGAGCACATGAGGTTGTAGTTTGGCAAGAATGCTCTGATTTGATTGATTAATTGTAAATAACGCATTAACATTATTGAAAATGCCAAGAAACTTAAATTAGCATGTCATAAACTTCCTGGACGAAGCTGACGAAGAAAAAACTAATTTTATGTTTTAAAGTCAATACAATAAAAATTACTATGCAAGGTTGCGAGAAAGCTAATTCAGAAGCAACGTGAAAGATGATATCATTAACTTGTAAAATGAATCCAAGTAGATCGACGACGCATTTGAGATGAATTTCCTTGATGCATAATACCAATAATTACTCAATATTCCTTAAAAGCACTTATCAGTGTTTAATATAAATGAAAATGCTATCGAATGACTTCACAGATCAATTCACTTCACTGCGATGGATAATGAGTGTTACAAGAAACAAGAAAAAATATTTTTGAATTGTGTTTCATTTGAAGGTTACATCCAGAATTAGCCATACCTCAGACGTTGAATCATCTGTGTCAAGGGACAATTTGTGAACAGAACAAACAACTCATCAAAGGCGCCGTGTGGATACTCTGCGGTTAGAAACACGAAACGTTTTTATTTCATTCTAATATCGTTATAACCACGTGAGAACTGAGCGAGTGAACTAGCATTCACTCATTGTGGGTACGTCAATAACTCGCTTCATCAAATCCGTAAGTGTAGTGCAAGTTACTCGCGGCGGAGTTACTCTTTTGTTCGACCTTGAAAATCGACACCAACCTACACGTCGACTAGCGGTGGTTTCCCCCTCCCCATATCTCCATCAACCATGACCAGATCTAAATTACAGATTTGTCTCTTAATATGTGCGGTGGTAGTGTGGAGCAAGCAAATGCGAGAGTGTGTGAGAAGGAAGAGGAGGAGACAACAATGAGAAAAAGAAGATCGCGGGCGGTTGAAGACTCGTTTGTTAAGCTACTGCTTCGACATTCACCTGCTATTGATCGAAGAAACAACCGAAAGCTATCAATTAGAGCAGCCGGCCTCTCGAACTCCACTTTTACTGTACAGTGGCTGAATTCCACCCAGCTGTGTATCTAGAATTCAGAATCCGCCACCATTGGAACCTGGGACCTTCCGGTGCTATTGGGGCAACGATCTTCCGCAGGGCTATGGCAGGTTGCGCGTGTGGACGGAGAACAGTGATGTATCAATAAATCATTCTTCTCGAGTTACGAAACATTTGATAAATGGCATTTCAAACCAGATGCTACAATCATTTGCGTAATGTTTTTAAAATTTACTCATTTCCTTGCACATATTTTCTTTATCAAATATTAAGTAATGATGACCTTGCTTGAAAATAATAATATTTCAGTCATTACATATACTCACGATGCCTAAAAGGAAACTAGAATTTTACACACTTCGTTCAGTCTAAATGCGATCATGGCTTTTGTCTCATGCGAGAATGCATTTATTCATTTTGTTTTAAAATTGGTGATTTCTTCAGCGACTCATAACTGATATTATGTTGTAATAAAATTAGATGTGACACATCTTGATGTTTCAATGGATACATTCACTTTCGTGCTCAAATAAACGTTTAACCTGTAATAAGGAGCGAAATTCGATTTTTTTCTCAATGGGTCAGTCACTTATTTTCCGATGGCATTTGAAATCAAATTGAAATTACAATTTGTTTCCATTAGTGTTTTAAAATATAATTTAAACTAATGATCGGTTAATTGGAAAGAAAGTTATATTTTAAGGTGTAGCTCGTGTCTGACTTCCAAACACAACCCGAAAATATACCTCCATTTTTATTATTAAGCTTTGTGATACATGCTGCATCATGACACATTGAGCTGAATAGTCTTCACAGATGACTATGTTTAATGGAATATGGAATTATTGCGATCAAAGAAGAGTCTTGAAAATTTGAAGTTACTTAATGAATTCTGCAAAATCCAGAAAATTCTTGTGGCTTTACCTCATTCTCAACACCATTATCTTGTCATTGATTTCTATTGTCCACCAGCACACCCGCAAGATTTAGTTTTATACTAGCGGTAAAGATCTTATGCGGTTTGGAATATAATCTCCATAATATTTCAATATACAGCACAAATGTTTGCGAAATCTAGTCTTCTAATTAGAATAAGTGGAGTGAAAAATGGGGCACAATATTGGTCCAAGTGTTTAATGATAATCTTCAGACATTAGAAAATAAAAAATAACGTGTATGAAATGACTATTCCTCTCAACCTAATTAACTATCGATGTGTAGTAACTTTAAACTTATCACATTATATTATACACGAGATTTCTCTACCCATTGTATTCGAACGCAGTTTAAATATTATCGTGTGGTGTGTCATAAAATCAATAAATGTCAAATAACGAAATTGACATATTGCGAACATTTGTGTTGAAAGAGTTGTTCCTTTCTTACATGTTCAATTTCCAGGGACCTTCCATTTTATGTACTCCCCACTGGAATAAATTAAAATGGATAAAAATATATGTTGTACTATATTTTCATCAATTCTTTAACTGTCTTCGTAAAGACAAAATCGAAATAAAGAATAAATGCGATTTGAGGTTATCTATCAAAGTCTTTTCTGACTTTTTTTATGGATAACTCGCGCTCAAAAATCTGCTGAACTGTCGATTGTCCGATCAATCCACTGGATGAAATTCCTTCATTCGTTTATGGAATCGCATTCTCTTTCTATCACAAGAAACTGCATGAGCAAAAAAATCAGTATTTTATACAAGAAAGTAAAATTCAATTTTATATGCGAGTGAGAACTTGTAGCACACGAGACACTGATAGAAGTCAAAGGACGTCATTTTCACGTGAGGATAGAACTTATTTACTCTCGCATGTCAAACCTTATTTCACCCACTATCGCTGTGTAAATAAATGTAAAAAAAAGTTTCAATAATACATCTACATGTCTCAATTTTGAACTAAATACGCGTTAATAAGTTCGTTGTGAGGACCCGTGAATAATTTTCCACAAAATAAGATACCCGTACGTTTTTATGTAAATTAGTATTAGTTTCTGTATTTTGTCTTCATTGGACGTTTTTCTTAGATTCACGAGTCTGCTTAATAAAAACAAAAGCAAACGTTTTCGTGCCATTGAAATAATTGGCGATATTTGACGATTTCATATAACAGTTCTGGTGTCAATAAAGCCTATATCACTCTCGTAAGTTAGGGAGTGCTGTTTATTCAGTAAATAGCATTTATACAAAAACAAACTTAATTTCTAGTAAACGATTGCATTTCGCTGTAGGGTGAAAAATAAAGGTTATTATAGTGAATAACTTGTTAGAAAATTTGTTCTCTACATTTCACCACTTAATAATAAAGTAATTGAAAGAAGAAGAATGCAGACGTTTCTAAGTACATTGTCGTTGTAGTCATGGTTATTAAATCATTGGATATTATTTTAAAAACTTTGGATATAAATACGTAAATTGCAACTGGTTACTGTCCTCCTGCTGTACAAAACCGTACAAAGCCGTACAATGAATTTTAGATGTATAAAATAATTGAGGTGTATAAATCAAATTAAATTTGGTGAAATATTTAAATACTCGAATTTTCGACTCATCAAACCATTTTCACAAACTATAGCATCAATAAATCAAGTTTTGCAAACCCAGTTCTAAAAATATAATGACGGTAATATTAATAATAATAATAATAATAATAATCATAATAATAATAATAATAGCATATGGTGTGTTGGTACTTTTAAAGAAAACATTACTTTGATATTTTTATAATTACTGAAAATTAAAACCCAAACTGTAAAAAACGTTTTAAGAAACAATAACTTTGTGCTATAAAAACTGAAAATTTAGAATTAGTGAATCACAAGTCTTCCAGAAACTTCTCGGAAACGCTAAAATGCACTTCCTGAAGTGTGCGAACATGTCTGAGGATATGCGAAAGATGTTTTAATGAGTATCTTATTTCCGTGCGAATTTCTGTAGCAATTAGGACTAAAAGGCTTGTAATATGCAGGATTGAAGTTTGAAATGTGTTTATTAGCATTAGTGAAATAGATATCGTAATATAGACATTAAGTAGGGGCCTTTTTGTTTTTCATTTTCCGCTTCAGATCTGCGTTTAGAGCTGTTTTATTTCAGCCGTTCTCAGATTGTCACATTTTGCAATGCCACATCACACAAAAGAAAATGAAAATTAGTATCACAATATGTGAAATGACTTTTGTTAATAATCACTAATACCATTTGTTTGAGTTTTGAATAAGACAGATCCAGAAAGACATTAATTCAGGATAATGAGACAGTTGTGACCATACATGTCCATGAAAGGTGCCCCACAATTTTTACACTCCACATTTTACTGTTCAAATGCAGTTCGACTCCAACGAGAGGACTTTACTTTAATTTGCAAAATGTCAGCTAATCAGACTCAGGTGGTTTAATTCATATCACCGCATTGTGAACTTTTCTTGAAATTTTAACAGTATATGTGTTGTCCATGTTTAAAACGTATTATTATATTGTTGATATATAGGTGTTTACTCGCCAAATGAATTTAGTTTTATTTGTGGGAGACATAAATGAACATTTCTTGCCAAATAACTTTCATTTCATTATCATAAATATATCACGTAATTGATCTAAAGTTTTTAAGAAGCTGAATGCCAGATTCGTATTTTCATGTAGATAAAAGTACTAAGTGACATGGTTCCGCTCTCATTACAATTTTATTGTCACTACTTGAACTGTTGCACTGCTTAGGATTTCACAGAGAATTTAATCTTGGAAAGTCTGTAACATACATCTTTTCCTGTACACAGTTCTTCTACCATAACGTAATCTGATTCGATAATGACATTCAAAACGTTGCCCATCGATAGTGGTAACTAATCATTAATATGATACACTTTCCATGTTTTCACTTGCCTTTTTTTATTTATTGTTACTTATGATGTTTCGGTATACCAGAGAAGATTCAGAAAGTTTCATGAAAGAGAAATCAACCAGTTTGTTTAAATCGCAGATAGTAATCGTGCTAACCAAGAAACATGTTTTGTTTCATGTCTGGCAGTTTTTTTTCGAGTTCATTGTCATAGATGTCCTATCGTGGCCTATATAATATTTGGAAATTTGTCTTCTTGCTGATTATTTCCACTACTCTCCATTTAAAATAATGACGAGCGAATCGAAATTAAACGCATTTCTCGTTCACCTTATTATGTAGGTCAAATGCAAAAGTACGTAGAAAACAAAACATTATGGAAATTTTTGAACATTTTTTTCATTCTCGTTTATTCTTTTTTTTTTGTGAAATTCTCCTTATAATTTAGCTCTTCCTACCCTTCAATTTATGTTCATCCTTCTTCACCTCTTGTGGCAATACTTATTCTTCTTTCTATATCTTCTTTCTCCTTCTACCCCTTATCATCTCCGTTCTCCATCACTCCCTCTTCTTCCTCTCCCCTTCGTCTCCCACTGTACTTTGGTGCGCTCTCACACCTTCATCCTTTTTCATTCCCTGCCATCATCTCTCTCTCCTCCTCTCATCGTCTCTCTTTCCCTCTCGTCGTCTCTCTTTCCCTCTCGTCGTCTCTCTTTCCCTCTTCCTCTCATCGTCTCTGTTAGCCCGTTGTTCTCTTTCTTTCTTCAACTCTTTCTCCCTAATCTTCTTCAGCTCGCACGCCTGATGATGGGTTTGAGCGGGACGACGCGTTCTCGCCTCCTTCTCCCTCCTCCTCCTCCGCTTCATCTTCTTGCGCGTGCGCGCACATGGCGCCGCTGACCGCGATTCGCCTGCGAGAGCTCCCGCGCGTGGGCCTCGGCGGAGGCCGGGCGGCCCCGTTAGCGCTGGCTGGCGGCGCTGCGCCGCTGAACTGAGTGGCGGCGGGGAGCGCTGCGCGCTGCGCGTGTCGGTGACCGCTGCACTCGCGCGTCACTGCGCACGCGCAGCCACAGGCCGACGCGATCCCTCCGCCCCCGTGCGTTTGGCAAACCCGTTCGGCTCTGCCGGGCGGAGTAGTCGGCCCTCGACGCGCCTCAGACGTTGGCTCGGCTCCTCTTCGGAGGGGATGCGAATGGGGTGGTTAGACCGCACGACTTGCACCTGTGGGTAGGATGGTTCACAGTCCGGACGAGCTATGTGATAGTTGTGGTGAACTAATTTGCGGCACGTTCTCTCGTTATCCCTTTCCTTGATTCCATAACTGTTCCATTAAAAGTCAGGTCGTAAAATCATCGCCAAGCCATGAAAAAATCATTTGTCCATTTCAGGTGAGACAACGAAAAATAACAGCCTGGAACAGAATTAAAATGTACTACTCATTTATAGTTACGCGTGGAGCAAATATTTTGTATTTCTGGCCAGTCAACTACTATGGTAACTAGTCCCGTGCGTTTACACGGATACTTCTCCCATCAGTATCCCCTTTTGACGGACACACGTTCTGTCGGATACCCGGAGACAAATTTTCTCAATATGGATTCAAGGAATTGTAAAAGACACACATAATTATTTTAAATCGAACTCGCAAATTCTATAATACAAAAGCAAATTTTGTGAGCTGCCTGTGGACTATGATCTTCTTACCATAATTTCAACCATAGCTTTTCAAAACATAATTGGTAGATGCACCGAAGGAAATCAGTTAATCGGAAGTGAAGAATGGTGGCGAAATTGATGAAAATGTGGCGAACTGTGGGGGAAATCTGGACAAGTAGTTTCCAGTCGTTGGCATTTGAATGAGAAAAATTTCCTGATAGACTAACAGATTTGATGACCAAAGGTCACCACATGCAAAAAATGAATATTTATATGATACTAAAATGTTATTGAAAACTTGAAAGTAAACAAAGAAATAGTAATAGCAAATTCAGCAGTTATTTTATTTAAAAAAATGATTCATGATATAGTTTCTGCTGTTATTGGTAACCATGCGCAAAAACGATTTCTTCGCTGCCATTGGTTATTTTGAGATGCCTTATTTTATTGTGATACTGGCTATACGGTGATAATGGCTATACTGGAATAGACGAAAACTTGATGGGTAGGCATAGGCCGGCACAGCCTATTTGGGTAATTACATTTCTGGGGCCCTTTAGACCCCATTTTCCATTAAATGTTATTTTCTTATGACATATATTACTATGAAATTAATAAAGCATACTTCAAGGGCAATGATATTATGCCTTTAATGATACGCTCGATACAATTGATTTTACGTTGGACCCTTTTTCAGGGTTGCCATAAGGTGTGAAAACCCTGTTCCCTAATTGCCACACACCAACATTCCAAATGAAATTAGGAATTTGTCATATTACCGAAAAGAAAATATTTTATTACACAGGATCACAGGAGCTCTTACAAAATGTTCAAAGGCAAGGAACCCCGTGATTTCACTCAATCACTGGTTGGTGATTATAAAGATATGTTTGACGGCGGAGAAATGATGGAGTAAAAGGCATGAAAACAAGAGAATCCCAAAGAAACATGCCACAAATGCGATTTGTCCACCATACATTTCACTTGGATGTACCTAGATTTGAAACGCTCACATCAGCGGAAGACAAACAGTCTGACCTGTGGACTACGAGACTCCGTTTGGATTGTCTCGCGAGAAAATGAAAATCGTGCAGCAAAATCGGACGCCTTCCCACGCCGTCACGGCAGCGCGCGTCCGTCAATCGGCAAGGCTCTTCGCCGACCCTCCGGCGACGTCGAACAAAGGGACCGCAGCAGGGAAAACGCAGCGACCGGCGGTCGCAGTGGGAAGGCTCCCATTTAAAGCTGTGCTCTGCTAGCGGTGGCGCGTCCCCCCTCCTCCGCTTCGCGTAGCGAGAGTCTTGACGGAAGCGCGCTGCCGACGCGACGTGGGAAGGCGCTCTAAGTGCAACCAACAGTTTATCGCAACTTTTCCTGCACCTACGAGTCCACGGGCTTTTCCACGAACGAAAGTCATCCCGCAGTGCAGATGTCACGCGCTCTTCCGAGAGTTTTCGGGTGGCGGTCAGCAGCTCCCTCTTGTCCTCGAGACAGCCGCGCGTCGCGTCTCACGCGCGACGCGACGCTACTGCGCTACGCGACGGGACGCACAGTGGGCCAGAATGAGAGGAGAGCGGACAACTTCTGTCAGACGGTGAAGGTGTCCACTAGGGAGCGGATTTTAATGAAATGCCATTTTTTCCTTTTCACTCCGTACAAAAAAATGTCTATGTTATTATTAAGACATATTGCATTTACTGAACGATTAGAAATACAACTTCCTTCAAAGAAATCACTTTTAATCTCAATCTGATACATTGTACTTTCCTTCACAAGCATCCTTCTATTTCTCATTCAACCAAACTTTCTGACATCTTCAGTGAATAAACAACTGAAAAATAGTCGCGTACTTTCATCTAGTCTTGTTCAAGCGTGTTTACAACAAAGAATGAATGTTGATAACATTGCCAACTCAAACAAAAAATAATTTCTATAGATATAAAAGGGGAAAAATAATACAACCACTAAAACCACTACGGACAAACTATGTCTCCTAGGAAGAGAAGGTTTTTCGAACCGGCAATAGAAAGTCGCAGATATAAAAAAATTATTCACATATCTTCTGTCATTGCTGTGGAAAATGAACAGTGAAACGTCATCAATTACATTCATTCTCAACAATGTAGGACAATGTAGAGCACAAGTGAACTGAACGCAAAATCAAGAAGGTGGACTCCTTGAGACCCTTCCCCTTCATATTACTGGTTAGTAGATTTAACTGATAAGAATCTTTCTTCGTAATCTGAACATAGGAGTTTATTGCAATGATTGTATTCTTAAGTAAAGGCGATTAGGAAATAATGATCTGTTCGTTTAAAAATGTTTAATACTTTTCCTCTAATTGATAAGTTTACATACTACTAAAATAGTTTCATTCTAATGGACATTTGCATACAGGAAATGACAACTAATGTAGCTTAATTTTGAGTAATAACTGGCAAATGACGTTCATGGTCGAGGTATCCATCCCACTCCTAGAGCAATCGGGCAATATCTAAAAACTGTTGCTTTTTGAGACAAGATTCTCTGAAGTTGGTATCATCGCTTTCTCTTGCTAGAAGGAGGTCGTATCTACAGAACAAACGGTTTTCAGTAGAAAGAAATGAAATTTTTACTTAAACATCTAATTTTATAATAAAATTTTAAGTTATAATTCACTCTCTTGCAAAAGTACATATTTTAATTATTTCCACCTCTCTAGGTGTGTGGTACAGTCTTCTAAATCACCACTTAACATTTTCATAGCTGTCCAAAAATACAGGTATCAATTCTTAACACTTGGCTGCCAAGGCGTTACTTAAATTCTATTTTCAAGTGTTTTATTTTGTTGTGAGAGTCCAAAAAATTCAAAACAATGTCAGAATATCTGCATTGGAAAAGTAATTTCCTAGGGAGTATCATTTTTTTTTAAATTTACCCCACTTGACATTTGAAATAACACTTCACTAACATAACAAAATATAATTAATTAATACTTCTGTATTACATTCTATAAAATTACATATAATTATTTTGCATATCGAAGCTTTATTGGAAGCCGTATTGTAATTCGATGACTCTCAAAACAGATGAGTAATCCATTAATCTCATGAATATAATGCATTGTAAAAGTTATTAAATTATATCGTGTTTTATTCATCCTGTTCAGTTGTAAAATAATGGCAACAGAGATGGCTCAATTGTGCTCAACAGATAAAAATGCAAGAATGAATACTTGAAATCTAAATTTGAATATATATGATTTCGGAATGTAAGTGTGAAGACCTATTTTCTTATTGTTACGTAACGGCTACCCCATCACAAAATTTATTTCTGAAGCCGTACACATTGTAACTGCATGTTAGATACTCGATGCTTCTCGAAGATTTCCGTAGATCAATGGAGAGGTGAAATGAAAATGGGAAATTAGCTTGTCGCTCAGCTAGGAAGATGGGAGTGATTACAGGGCAAATCTCTCTCGCGGTCTTGGCGCGTTGTTTACGATGCAGCTCGCATCCGCCAGTCATTGATCGGGGGAATCCATGGAAACGACCAGACGAAGCAGCTGGTCCCTAAGATTTCCTAAGAGATAGTGTCATTCACATGCAATTAGATTACCAAAAACCTTGACTGCTGGACTAATGGTGTACAAATGAAGTTATCTCTATCACATATGACCACTCAATGATGGAGATACAGACCACGTCTATCTCTGATTTTCTCTCCGTGAACTCCGTGTACTGTCGGAGTCTTTCTGCATCTTGGTCTCGCCTATTGTAGAAAATTCTTCTCCGTCATTGGACAGAATTTTCGAAGAATTGAAGTTTCGAAGAAAATCATGGAAATGGTAGGTCATAGAAGCCGGCAGAATGGCAGTGACAGTCTTTCGCTACTAGACGACTACATATCTTGACTGTGGGGCGAAGGTTATTGAAGCTTGTAAAATTGTAACTTTAAACTTGAACTGTAAAAATGCACATTGTATATCATCCACTATAAAATTAAGTTTGAAAGAAAAATCAACCGAGATCAAAAAATATTAATAAAGAACGGTACACGTTCGTTTTTAGACCAT
The DNA here is from genome assembly GCA_017312745.1 of Gryllus bimaculatus. NCBI lineage: Eukaryota > Metazoa > Arthropoda > Insecta > Orthoptera > Gryllidae > Gryllus > Gryllus bimaculatus. Next base: position 3,481,591 of record BOPP01000132.1, read on the forward strand.
AGATAATATAGAGTGGTACACATTTTTCATTAGATCATTTTCATATTAGTTTCATTAAAATACTCAGACAACGTCGTCAAAAAAACATTAACAATGGATGATGTGAATTATTCATTTAATATTGTTTTATCTACTTCAGTTGAAGTGGGTAAACATGTTTTGTTGATTCTAAGAATTTGATGATACAGAAAATGCACTACGTGTCGTTTTAAAATTAATCCACCCACTGTGAGGCGAAGTTGTTGGCAGCGGCGACATCTGGAGGAAAGTTAAGAAAGCGCTCTGTCGCACTCTGTTAAGCAGATGCTGTGTCGCGACTTTGTGCAAGAAAGCGCCAACAATTTGTGCGATAGTTCCGGAACAAATTAAAGAGTGCGAGTTCTTTCTAATTCCGTTCGGAAGATTAAAAAATATCTGACTGGAACGTTAATTAGAAAAAAGAAACTTCCTTGCATATTTTGTCTAATGAGTTATGTTTTTAGATTTGTTTTCTGCCGGAACTAATTTCTACATGTAATCTGCAATAACTGTAACAATTTTACACAAACGTGTTTCTTTTCGTGATTGGGAAACGAGAAATTTGTATGTTACTTGTAGAAGTTTACTTTTATTTCTCATTTTACATGCATACGACTTTATTTCCTGTCCAGTCGAATATGAGAAAACATATATTTAAGATCACCAGAAAATACTGAATATCACTATTTTCTCAACTGGTTCTGTAATAAAAATTTCACGTTACGGATGAACCGTGTCGGGTACATTAGAAGAGTGCCTTGTATGTATTAATTGTGCTACTGAATGTTGTAGAAATTGAATGAGAGTCATCCATAAATTAATTGTGCCGCTGAACACCATCACCACCAATTGTTTTCTCAACTGGGTATATCTTCCAGTGACATGAGACTTAATGACTAGCTAGGTTCTAATAAAGTATGTTTTAAAATGGAATTATGGAACAATCTCAATGAATACTCGGAAATTTACTACTACAATTAGATTAATATATTGTCTTAAAACTGAACATTCTCGTTATACACAAATGACTTCATTGCATTAGCATTGCGTGGATAAAAAGGCAACATTGCAATACGCACGGTCGTTTATACCGAATACTTTTGACACACATATAATTTTTGATAAACAAATTATTAATTACCATTCGAAAATACTCGTACACTTGTGTCTAAGAAAATGTAATATTGCTATACTTAGAGTCGTTTAGATCTGAAAATTTTCGCATATATTCTGTTCAAAATTAAACCATTTTCCTCTAAATGGAGAGTGCATCATGTTATTAAAATGTCCTAGTTTCTCCTTATAATTTCATATGCTTTTACATAACTGTAATTATGTTCATCAATCTGGTTCGTTCGCTCGAATGAATCTCGAAAGAAGCGAGCGCCAAAGATCGTAAAATCTCTACTGTAGGTTATTATTCACCAGCAAGAGAAAAATACGTAATTAAAATGCAGAAAAGGGAGTGCAATTTTCAACCTAATTTATATGATCTAGCCAGTCATTAAACGTATTTTACGTGCGTAAGGACAAAATAAGGCCTATACATTGATTAGCAAGGGACGAACTGCTTATGGATGATAATGATCATTCTTCAATGTAGGAGAAAGATTTCGTTCCGGGAAAGTGCTTTTTTTTGCGTTAATCAAATTGAAGAGTGATGCAGTGCGATTTTGAAAATGCTTGTTAATAAAATACAACCAAAAATTAAGAGATATTAAAATGTTGTAATGTTTTTGATATAATAACGTGTATTTTTGCTACTGATTCTTATTATTGCTGAATGTGGTAAAGAGATACCTTAGTTGTTTTTTTAGTTGTATATGTTTGTTAATAATTACTGAAAATTCGAAAACCAGTTAATCCTAGCAAATAATATGAAAATGAAACAAGAGGGTAATTTTTAAATTTTCCTCGAACAGTAGCAGAAAACATTCTGGGGTAGTTGTGGCATACAGTATCTTGTTGCTGACCCAAGCCCTACGTGTTAAACTATTCATATTCAGTATCTATTGCAAGGTTTCATGTGGTTAGGTGCATTCAAGAATATTAAACGCGCATTGCTTGAGCAGGGTTTCGTGATACACGAGGTTCCTAGTTGTTGACCTCTGCTCAATAGCACTGCTTCTGAGATACTTAGATCCGAATCGGAACGTACCAATTTACGATGCTGCCATCATTCATTTCGTGCCTTCAAAATTATCGTATTCCTCGTGCAACGATTTGGCGTGATAAATTTATACCAATATAATTGGTTCGCACTTTTAATATTGGTATTGTCGTGTGTTTTTGTTAGCATGTACAATGATATAATTATATGATTTGCCATTTCCAACAATATTGTTTATTGGAAAACCTCATAATCATTTAAACGATGTCTTAATGAATGGAAACATAAACCATAGCCCTCCCCTCAGCTAAAATTATTATTAGACACCATCCCCATTCCGCACTCTTCGGACGGCACAATAGACAGCGCACTGTACCCAGACCCTCAACCCTCCTCCACCCAAAGCCTCTTGGCACGCTCGAACCCGCATAGTCGTCTTGTGGCTACTATACAGCAGGTAAGACACGGCTCAACTTACATTTCAAGTTTTTCTGTTACAGAAAAATGTTCACACGTTCAGTTCAATTTCATTCACTTTCTTGTGATGTTAAATGATTTTACATCCCCCTTTTTATTCTTTCATTTTTTTAAATGTTAGTTTTATTGTAAGAATATTAAATTATTAGTAATCTATTTATTATTAATAATTATCTAGTTATCTATTTTGTATTAATCTATATACCTTAATATAATTTTGTTTTAAGACTCATGTTTTAAATTTTTTTATATTTCTCATATTAGAAAACTGATGATGATGCCTAAGCCATCGAAAGCTGCTTTTGTAATAAACAATATTGTTGGCAATGACAAGTCATAATTATTTGGCTCTTTTAAGCCGTGAAATACGCAGAGCTCATCTCACCCGCGCCAGCCGCTGTGTAAAATCAAGAAAACTTGCGCGTTAATACAGTACATGAAACTAAGCATTTCCTGTGTAAAAGATATTGAAGCAGTGGTGTCCACGGTGGGTCCGAACAGCCTCCTTTCCAGGCGGAGCTCCATGGAGCGGGGGCGGGGACGGGGTCGGGTGGCGGGCTCGGGGGCGGGTAGCGGTGGCGGGAGCGGTGACAGGGGCGGGGGCGGTTGCGGGCGGGGGGGGGGAGCGGAGCGGGGTCGGGGTGGGGATCGGGGAGCGGGGGAGGGGCGGGAGGCGAAGGGAGTGGGAGGCGGTGGGGAGGCGGGAGCGGGGGCGGGAGCGGGTGGCCAGCGGGGGCGGAAGCGGGGGCGAAGCGGGGGCGGGGAGCGGGGGGCGGGAGCGGGGCGGGGAGCGTGGGGCGATGGGGGCGGGAGGGAAGCGGGCGCGGGGGGGGCGCGGGGGCGGCGGGGGCGGCGGGAGCGGGGGCGGCACGGGCTTGTTTTTTCGGGGTTAGGCGTCCGGCGCGCGTTCCGTTAAGTGCGCGGCGTTCCGCATTCCGCAACGAATGCTGTTAGGCGCGGATGAGCGCTCTATTACCGCTTACGCTAATTCCATTGGCCAAATTGCATTGGCGAGGCCAAACTGCCTCCCGCGGGACGCGGCGCAGCACGCAGCACGGGGCCAAAGGGCGCCCCTCCGGTAGCCTTCCCTCTCGCCGTCTTGGGCTTCCGACTGCTGTTCTACCGAACCATCCTGTCAGGATCTTTTTCCCAATCTGATCTAGCCTTTCCCCCGTCCGGTTGTATAATTTCCTTCTGTAATGTCCTCTCCTTTCCCTTATCCCGTCCCTTTTCTCCTTTCTTCTAACCTGTCTCTCTTATCCTTTCCTTCTATCCTGTCCCTCTTCTCCTATCCTGACCCATCTTTCACTCTCATATTTTCCTCCTATCCTGTCCTATCTTGTCCTTCTGTTCTATCTTGCCCACCTATCTTCTCTTCCCATTCTACTCTAAATTAAACCATTTTCCTCTAAATGGAGAGTGCATCATGTTATTAAAATGTCCTAGTTTCTCCTTATAGTTTCATATGCTTTTACATGTCTATAATTATGTTCATCAATCTGGTTCGTTCGCTCGAATGAATCTCGAAAGAAGCGAGCGCCAAAGATCGTAAAATCTCTACTGTACACTCACTCTGGCCTGTCATTTCCGCCCACCCTGTCCTATCCTTTCCTTGTATTCTGCTCCTCTCCTCCTTTCCTCCTATCCTGTCGCCTCCTTCCTTCTTATCTTTTCCTTCTCTCGTGTCCTATCTTGCCCTTCTATCCTGTCCTATCGTATCCACCCTCCCTGAACTATTATTTCCTCCCACCTTCTAATTTTTACTCATATCCTGTTTATTATTCTCGCCACGTAAAATAAGGCAAATTCAATTCAATTCAATTCAATTCAATTATTCTCCTTGATCATTTCTTCCTATCCTGTCCGATCTTGTGATTCTATCCTCTCGTTTTCTCCTGTCTGCCAATCTTGACCTACTCTTTCCTTCTATCTTGTCCAATCCTATCCTCCCTTTTTGTACTATTCTTTACTTCAGATCCTGATCTGTTATTCCCACCCATACTGCTCTAATACTCTTCCTTTCCCAATCGGTCCTTCTTTTATCCTGCTTTTCCATTCTACCTCAATCTGCCCTCCCCCTACAATTTCCCAACCACTTGCTCGCTCTTCACGCATGCCTTCCCGGCCCTTCCATCTTTAAACTTGTCCCTTCACTCTCTGCATTCTCTACTTCACTGGCACTTGTGCAGAACAAGATTCCTATCGTCGGGAAAGTGCTCTCTGCACTCGGCTTTTTTTCTCAAAATTAATTTAATATTCAAAGAAAATCAACATCAAGCTACACATTTTGTGTTTTTTTTTAACTTTTGAATGGTTCAAGTAAAAAATAAGAGCTTCACAATAGAGGGATGTTTTTGCCGACAAATGATTACGAACTGAACATTGAACCACAAATTATTTTATATAAATCTACACTTCGCATAAATGAGCTTTCTAGGCATGTTCCAAAAAACACTCTCATATAAAGGATTGAACTTATTTCTATTCTCTATAAATAGCAGAGCCATGTAAGGAAGAAAAAATAAATTGGAATATTGTATAAAATTCCCTAATACGAGTCGTTATGACCAGAGTGTTTTTCATTACGAGATATGTCGACTTCAAATCCTAGTTTTGTATGTGTGTTTACTTCACGACTTCTTCAGGTGGTGAATCTTTGAAGTAGGTTAGAGACTTCGTATTTTCCCTCGGATTTCTGTAAGATCATTCGGTTCCTTCAATGTTTGTCCCTGTGAGGGCTGTTACTTTCAGCATTATTCCTGGAAACTACAAATCATGGCCTCTTGGAATTATAAATTGAATGTGGTTCTTGAGTTGAAATCAAACACGAAAATGGTCAACGATTCGAGTGCATATTGACCTTCCACCTTCGTTACAAGAAACATCTAAAACTGCGAGTACTACAGGTAATGATTTAGTTATTTTCTTGACATTATGACATGTTTTGGTACATTTTCAAAATGCTTCATCTGTTTATACTGAAAACAATAGTTATGCTGCTATAGATTATGTTACTTAAGTGTTGGAGTTGAAGTCGGATTTAACTCTTCCTTGGCTTGTGCTCTTGCGATCGGATCAACACTTACGCGTCAATCCTGCAAGAAACCGACGATTTTTTCATACATTAAAAGATATTCAATCCTGGTAATGAATGTTCTAGGAATCCTGAACAATGAAGAATGCATAAAATTAATATTATGTACTGCTGTAACTTCCTGAGGAAGAGACAAAATGCTAGTGCTTTTACCACAGCAGATATATAATTAGGAATATACTCCAATAAATAAATAATAAATAAATAAATAAATATAATAAATAAAAATATATAAATAAATATAATTATAAATAATAATAAATAATATATAAATAAATAAATAATAAATTAAATATAAATAAATAAATAATAATAAATAATTAAAATATAATAAATCAATAATAATTAATATAAATAATAATAAATAAATAAATATAATAAATAAATAAAATTAAATACTCAAATAAATACTCATCCAATAAATAAATAAATAAATAAATAAATAAATAAATAAATAAATAAATAAATAAATAAATAGGTAAAATAGAACAAATAAATAAATAAATAGGTAAAATAGAACAAATAAATAAATAAATAGGTAAAATAGAACAAATGACATAAATATATAAACAAATATATATGATATAGAATAAAAACCAATCGTCGATAGACCCCACTGCCTGCGACCTTTCCAAGTGCTAAACCTTAAGCAGTTGGTTCGCGTGGCTTCCTGAGGCGGCGCCGGCGGCCGTGGCGTAACGGAGCGCGGGCGCTTATGCAGGCCGCTTGCCCGCCGGCGGTTACGGCTGCTGCTGCTCCGCTGACGCAGCACAAGTGGGCGGAGGCTGGGGAAAGGCAATTAGCGCCACGCGGGCGGACGGTGCAGCGAAGTTCCGCGTCAGCCAGGGGTGGCAATTATAGAGGGAGTTTGAAAATGCCGACTTTAATGCGGAATCCATAGTTGATATTTTTGTATTTATTTATTGATTAGTTATTTATTAATCTTCAGAAAAATAAAACATTCTGTTAGTAGTAAGATCTACGCACGTTCTGAAAACCCTACCTCACTCTTTTACTATAACTATAAATACTGGAGTGGTTTTATAGTGAAGTATTTATAATGTAGTGTTGAATAAAAGAATGGACTGAAACAATTATAAACTAAGAAAACTGTCTTGAGTAATAAAACCTCATTTGCCTCTAGGCATAGTAATCGCAGAATTCATTATAAAATGAAATCTGTACTATGATTACTGTAAAGTATTTGTCAAAAATTAATAACCAGTCCGTAATCGACCCTACTTTTCTACAACTAATTAAAGGAGAGCATGAGAAAACCTGGGTTTTGTGAAGCTACATTTAGAAAGAAACTTCCACTGCACATGTTTTAACTTCTGTCTGTTTTAACTTCTGTCATTTCACACCATCCGTTCATTACGCGTTCGGTGTCTGTGTCAGTTGATTCTTCTTAAAATTACGTGCGTCTCACGGATAACCGCTAATCGTGTGCCTTCCGATCACAGCGGCAAAGGAACCAAGACGCTAGGAGTTAAGAAGAGGACGCATTGAGAGAAGAAAACAATTCCCTAGGTTCCTGAAATATTCACTTTTTCGGCTTATTTGAATTTTTTGGAGTTCAAATATATAGCGATTCATGTCATGTTTTAATAAACTTTTCAAAATATATATTACTTTTACTTCGTGGGTATTATCCGCAACGATGATTCTGTCAGTAGCCTCGTTACCTAATGGTGGTGTATTATATAAATCAATAAAAAATAATAAATAATCTTGTGATAATTATGAGCACAGAAAGTTTAGTTGTTTTAGAATAATATATTACAGTTAATACTTATATTATAATAGTTTACATTAGTTAATTTCCTTAGCAGCATTAGTTCTTTCTCCTTTTTGCGGTCTTGCCAGTAACAATTAAGAACGTGAGTTAGAAGCGACTCTTATTTTGAAATGTACACTCAATCAAATATAATTTTTATGTCAGTTTGATTTGATGCCACAGATTGTAGTAGTGTATCATTTTAAAAACCTTTAAAAAGTCCTAATTTTATATTGCTGAACTGAATAATATCCAGTCCATCTAAAGTATTTTGGGATGTGATGAAAGCGTAATACGAATAACAAGCAATTACATAAAGGCCCTTGGCCTCCAATTAGAAGAATCCAAGAATTCAGGTCACCGGAACGTGTGCGTTACACTGGTGCTCACATTATCATCAGGTAACACGCGTTACATTTTTATAGAGTCTAGTGTTATACAACTTCTGAATAGCAGCGAGGAAGTACGTACTTATAAAGGATTTTGCGTTTTAGCCTTCACGATTTTTAAGCTCCAGGAAACAAGCCGTATTTCAGATCCAAATCAATTAAGGGCAATCATTTTCTTCGGATACCGAATGGAGGATGTGCATCGTTTCAGAAGAACCATTATTACTTCAGTACTACTAAGGTAAATAGGTGTGTGCTTGGAAATATTCATATTGTGAAACCGACGTATCGTTTGTATTATGTTATAGTATAAAGTTTCGTATGCATTTTCACATATTTATTTCTTATATAGTATTTAATAAAGGTTCCAAATCATTTAAAAAATCGTATCCGTTGGACACGTTTAAGCTGGAAACAACCTTATTTTCTCAAATCATGAATATCAAAAATAAATTATTTTTTGCCTCTCCAATTATACAATTATCAAAGTAATATTTTATTCGATAATTTTATTTGAGAGAAAATATTGCAGTCGTCAAGAAAAACTAACGTAACTAAAATAATGTGCTAATAAGTTGTTACTTCCTTTGAACAGAGCCAATTTTCATTTACAAAATGGAACTTATTAATTTGAACAAGTTATTTCCGTAAGAAATATCGAACAACACAGTACTATTTCAGTGTCACAATCATTACATTATGGTTCTTGGTTTTGAGCTGTGCAGAAAAGTATGCATTTTTGAGTTGTCATATTCCTATGTAATGTGTGTTCTCCGAGAAGGACATTCCTCACATCCATCTTCGGCGAAACCCAACTATGGTACCTTATGCTTCTAGTCCAATGGTCGCCAATCTTATGACGTTTCAGAGCAAACGTACCGTTTTTCAATCTTTCTGTGAACTACCAAAGAAACCAGGGCAGAAATAAGAACTTTCATCAATCAATCCGCAATAGTAAATGTTTTAATTACAAACGCAAAACATACCCGACATAATCTCCAGCTCACATAATCAACTACCTACTAAGCAAGTACCTTATGGTCTCTTTTCCGCGGCTTTGATGCGATGGAGAGACCATTTGGGGTGAATATCAGAATTCGAAAGATTAGAACGCGAAAGGATGTAGGTATTGTAATGGCTTAAAGGCCTTCGGCCTAGCCACATATGATCAAGTAATCTAATTTGTTTGTAATAATTACCTATTAAATAAATAATAATCAACTATGAGACTGTCCATAACACGAGCGCGAGATTAACTAAGCAGCTGTTTACTTGAATCGTCTGGGAGCAGTGGGTCAACTCTTGGTTAGACAACCTGCACCTACCACTGAGATTTTGCAATCTTTCCACCATACTTCGATTTAAAGTGGGTAGCCTGAAATTAAAGTGGTCTATGGTAGGAATCACAAAATGCCTTTAGACCACTTAAACATTGACTATAATTAAAACCATCGTCCAATACTAAAAGTGTTATTTTATAACGTGGAACCTACAATGACAAGTGACACATATACCACATTAGAATGTATAGATACTCATCTGTTCAGATCACATTTACCATAATCTGGATTTTAGTCAAAATGTTACATATACCACTTAAGTTCCAGGCCATACATATAGTGTCTCAAGGTTACGAGAGGAAGCGGAGGGTAAACACTGTTATCCAGACGGGAGTTTCCTGATGACTTTTTTTTTATATGTTATGCTCCCGTTTGGATGACAGTGTCATCCTCTTTTCCACCTCGTGACCTTGAAAGGGCACTTCCTTTAAATCGGATTATAGTCTTATGTACCGCACTCGGAGAGGTGATTCAGGGCGTCAACTGATGTTACTGCAGTACCTCTGACCGGAAGGTCCTAGGTTCGAGTCTCGAAGGTGGCAGGATTTTCAACACAAGCTTGTCAGATAGATCGATATCTTTTTGTAAACTAGCTGTCTGGAGCTGAGCTGTCTGGAGACAAATTCTAGCGGTCAGCTGCTCTAATATAGATGTCCATTGTTTCTCCAATCAACGCCAAGCGAATGCCGGAGCAGTACCTTAACAAACGGGCCACGGATCGCGCGCGATCTTTTCTTCATCTCCTTGTTCTATCCTATCTCTTTACTTTCACTCACTTACACTTGCATGCACTACACTACCACACATGTCGGGAGACCGATTGGGAGCTTAGAATGTGTCCCGACGGAGCGGTTCCCCGGTTGTGGGAGATACGGGATTGGGGTAATTCACGCAAATGAAGCCGTAGGCTTCCGCGGTCAGAATCATGTGCGTAATCTTGGCTGTCCGGGTGACGCCGCGTCGAAGGCTGTGTTGCCGACGTTTCGACCGTCATCCTCAGGATTGGTATGCCAGCCCTGTGCCATACCAGCCCTTGGCATACCAGCCCTGAGGAAGACCACGACAAGATGGCTGAAACGTCGCCAACACAGCCTTCGACGCGGCGTCATCCGGACAGCCAAGATCACGTAATCCACGCAAGTTGACGTAGGCCGCCGGATCTCGCCATCCAACGGGAGATCTCGGTCACCTCCAGAGGAAATATTCACCATGCACTACACTTACGGGACTAACGAACTTCGCCGTTGACGCGCTCGGGATCACCAACAATCGATCACCTAGTGTACCTCCAGCGCGGCGCGGCGCGGCGTGCGTGAGGACATTGTCCACCCCTGCGGCGCGCGTCCGTGCTCGTCCGGAGGCCGGTGATCCAGGCCGCGAGAAGAGAAGAGAAGAGGAGAGGAGAGGTGGGAGGGGGAGCCGGAACCGGCAGCGCGTAGGTCACGGCCACCGCTGCAGCCCACGGGAAAGTGACGCCGCGCCGCGCCACACCACGCGTGCCTACTCCGCTGACTCACGCGCCGCGCCGCGTGGCCGCGTGCTCCGATGCGGAGCCGAAATTCTTTCGAAAAGGAATCCTAAATGGCCTTCTTTCTGCTTTCTGAAGTCGACGGTTAAGGCACGGAGTGTAGGAATGGCTTTCATGGGTTGGTGTTTATAACGTGATGATATGAATGGAGATGAATCGATGGTTTATTTTATTGATTATTTCTTTTTTTAAGTATATGGGCATTAGTGCCGTAAAGGTAGAGCATATTTTACATTGGCACGTGGGCGATGGTCCTGCCCAGGTGGAAGGATCCGGCAGCAAATTACACGTCGACTCGCCGTTTTCCTTCTCCAAGTATCTCCACCAGTGAGGCACCGCCCCAGTTAAGACAAACTGGTCTGATTTCCCGACATACGAGGTAGTGTAGTCAGTGCACTATTGTGCATGTAAAGGCAGGGAAAAGAGGAAGGAAAGATTCCAGGACGTTCGCGATCGTTTGTTAGTGCATTGCTCTGGCATTCACCTGTAATGATAGACAAAATCACAAATGCCGATCAAAGCTGCTGCCCGCCTTAAGTCTCCGCCAGGCAGTGGCTAAATTTGACCTATCTAATTAGTGTCGAAAATCAACTACTGTCGGGTCTTCAACTTAGAACCTCCACGTTAGACACGTTACCATGCTAACAGCTGCACTGGTGAATGCTTTTATGCAGTGGTGATTACGGCACAATGAAGTGAACGATGATTGAGCAACGGTAGATGCAGTGAGATGACTGCTAGAAAACCTGCCGGGAACCCGCATCGTCCTGCATGTTTTCTACAGGGCTTAACCGCTGTTCGATCCTTGATATCCAGCGGTGGAAGGCAAATAGTCTCACTGCTAATCCTTGGACCCCCCCTTCGAGACCACACATGTTTATAGTTGTTCACATGCGTATCAGTTGTATAGATTGAACACGACAGCAACAGCAGTCAACAGCAATCAACGCAACTTCAACAGCAATCAACAATAATAGGCTCGCGTGTCACGCTTGCTGTTGTACGGACACGGTAAAATATTCTGGATTCGGAATCGAAGACATTGCATTTCATTTTAAATTCATTACGAGTCATATCTACGTTTAAGTCATTAGATACTAATTATTTGCATTATATTGCTACACATTAGTAATACACATGAAAACATTTAGTCTTTCTATTTTTTTTATCTTTAAGTGGATTTGTAAATATTTGAAAGTTGGTTTGTAAATATTTTAAATTTAATTTCAATAGTTATAGTTGTGCAGCAATTAAAACCAATAAAACAGTTAAATATCTTCTATATAACTGCAGTAACAAATCCCGAATTGGGCGCAAGTTCTAAGGATGTAGATTTTTGTGAGTGGATTCCGAAACATCTCACGCAATGCTTCCCCTGCGTTGCGATCGCGTGCGGGTCAAGAACCTTCAGTGTCGGACGGCCCCTCGCACCTGCCAGCGCCGTTGCCACGCGTTTCCGCTCCAGCCGTCGCCCGTTCTTGGCACTGGGGGCGATCACATACGCTGGCTCTTACGGCCCATCGCACACCTACTTGTGGCGTTTACGTTCTCGCTGACATGAATGACAATTCAGCCTCGTAAACTCACAGCGTTGGCAGGGTGTTCTGGATTATTTGGACCGTCCACGAATACGTGCACACTATTAATTTTGTTTTTCTCTCTTTTTCTCTTTCTTTCTCTCTTTCTTTTTCTCTTTCTTTCTCTCTTTCATTTCCTATTTCTTTCTCTTTTTCTTTTTTTCTTTCTTTCTCTCTCTTTCTCTCGTCCTCTCTCTTTCTCTCCCCTCTTTCTCTTCTATCTCTTTTTATCTCCCTCTTCTCACTCTTCTCTCTCTTTATCTCCCTCTTTCTATCTATCTCTCCTTACATACAACAGTTATCTAAGGTTATCTTTTTTAAAATTAATATTATCAGAAAATTATTCTTTCATGACCAAAATAGTAGAATGACTATGTAAAGATAATCACTTATCGGAATCTGTTTTTTTCCCTTCAGAGCCTGTGTGTCTAAGTGACAATGTCTTAAAGTCTAATCATGATAAATTTTCCTGAAAATATTTATGCTTTTGCAAAATGTAATATTGAGAACGCGAGATAGCTAGTTCAAATTCGTTGGCTGTCTGGAGGATAATTCTAGAGGCCGGTTGCTCTGATCAGTAGTTTTCCGTGGTTTCGTCGATCGGTACCAGGCAAATGACGGGAATTATCCTAAGAGACGGGACGCGGATCTCGCGCGATTTTCCTCCTTCTTTTTGTCCTATCCTCACCCCCTTACACACCCATTCACTAACATGCACTGCACTACGACGCAGGTCGGGAGATTGATCGAGGAGCTTAGAGCCTGCCCCAGCTGGAGCGCTGCCCCGCTAATGGGAGATACCTGGTCAAGGGGAAAACCACGGTAGCTGACACAGATACATCGGTGCCAAATCTCACCAATCAGAGTAGAAAGACCACCGCCACCTCCGAAGAAAAAATGCACTATCCTTACGGGACTAATGAGCTAAGCAGTTGACGCGCCCGGAATCAGCAATCAATAAATTATTATCGTAATCATATGGTCTTCATTATTATTTTTCTACATTAATTCCTTACCCCAATCCCCAAAACGATTGTTATCGTAGCTTTCTGTGATTCATTTTGTGCTTCAGTTCTCAGAATCTTCCCAAGCTTTTCATTCTCAAGCCATCTAAGGGGAATAGTTCTCGGAATTCTGCTGTTTTTATCAAAACTCGCTCACGAGATGTTTGTTTTTAAATCCTCTTCCAAGAACAGATTTCCAAGGCAACCTCCAACCTTACACGAGCTGTCATTTGTTCATTGAGCCGAACGCGGCGAGTGGAGTCGTGTAAGCCGCTCTATGGGTCGTAATCCCAAGAGGGCGGAGGAAGGGAGAGTTGCCGTGGCAGCCGCCAGGCGCGCGGGCGTCGGTCGTCACTTTCGATCACGAGGATCAGACCCTTCCCTCCCCCCCCCCCCCCACGAAACTTCTGCTACCAACACCGTTCTCCATTGGTTGATTTCCTCTTCCGTCGGAGAAGGTACGAGGTGAATGAAAATCTACACTTTGTTCACCAGTTTATATCCTTAGTATTGCGCAGAAATGTGCACTGCCACGTGCATAAATAAGAACTGTTTCTATGACTAACACATCTATCGATTGTGAAAATAATTAGAAAAAAGAATACAGAAAGGGAGGTTCAAAAGCACAGTCTTACTTGTGATTAAATGCTCTAATTAAGGCAAAGAGAAGCACATTTGTTGATATTGCAATGATTCGCTATAGCTCTTACATTTTTAATAATATTTTTTTTAATAATTCAGTACTTATGTATGTTTCCTGGGGAAAAACGTCACTACAGATCTTTTGAAATAAAGTTTCATCGCTGAAATTGTCGAAGTTTGGATTTAAGGTATTATTTTTCAATTGTTTTAGATTCCGCTTGAAGAATTATAGAAAAGAGTTAATCTTACAAGATACAATAGCTTCAGAATAGATTATTTGGTGATTTCTTCCAAGTTGTTACCCTCGAAATAGAGTTGAATTTATTTTATCCATAATAATTACTTGCTATGCTAAAATAATGGGTTTATTACTTTTGCATTCCCATTATGCGAATCTAAAACATCAGGTTTGAGTTTTCGACCGCTTCATAGCTTTGACGATATAGATGAAAATTGTGAGTTAATTTTGATACTAAATTTTGCAGCTCTACTTGGCTTCAGACTACTCCAATAGACGTACATTCTTTACAAAACTAAGATTAAATGTGTGATATTTAATTTTCAGAAGGAGATCGTTCAATCCTTGTGTGCTTCAATTTTATCCCTGTTTTTCAACTGAACAACAATATTATAACTATTTATATTATAACTTCATTTTACTGATACTATTTTTGAATAACTGTGTTTATAAACACTCTGTTCTGGTTTTTCAATTGTTTCCAATTAGTTTTCCTAAAGACAGCACGAATCGTATTTTACTCTTTCACGAATTTTTAAATTGGGCCAAGGTACGTAGTACAAATTGGTGTATTGCCCGTGAAATTTTAAAAGGGCATGCCGATAATAAAGCTGAGTTATTAAAACGGCGAAATTTGTAATTTAAGCATGGAGTAAAGTTTCCTCTTGGAACACAAGAATGACAAAAAATTCTCTAATTGCTGTGACGCAATTACTAAAATGTGAATAAAGTTAGCAACGTTAACAAAAAGGAAACCAGATTGAAACACGTTACTTTTCATGAGCTTGTTTTCTTATAAAGGCGTGTGCACATCGTTGCTCCGAATTACGGTAATTAAACCGAAAATTCTATTTGGTTTCCAAGTGGTACATAAATTCTCAGATCCCGCGAAGTAATTACATTATATTTAGATTAAATTAAACGCACGTTCTATAGTCGCAAATTCTATTTAAGGCAGTGGTGTCAAAAGCCGTGTCCTTCCGCGCAAAGAGACGTCCTTGGCCCAGGCGAAAAGTCTCACAACGACGCGGCGGTGGCTTGGCGCTGCCTCTAATTAGAAGCTCGTGATGACGTCACACGGGGATCCCCTCTCACCGCCCTCCCCGGGGAACTTGTCACGTGACGTCGCTGCTTGGCCTCCTTATCCGCACCTCGTGCATCTTTCCGCTAAAAGGAGCAGACTGCGGCCTTGTTTCGTTGAGGGCTGGTGACGCGTTGAAACACGGACGTTCAGGAATTTATCTATTTAGCGGTTTTTTTACAGTCTTGGCCGTTTTCCGCATCCCATGCCGCTTTATCCCATAGATCGTTTTCCTCCATTTCTCTTTTTTCCATGGCTTCAGTTATTGCCATGTTCCATGTTCTTCTCGATTCGGTCTTCCCCTGTATCTTCTTCGATTTGGTATCCATTCCCAAACTTTTTAAGGAAGTCTATCCGATTTCAACCTTCTCATATGTCCATACCACTATAGTTGTTTTATTTCGATCGTCTCGTTCAAGGCTGTTTGCACTTTAATTTTATTTCTTATTTCATCATTTCTTATTCTAACAGAGAAAGTTTACAACATCTTCATCAGAACATCATTTCTGTTGATTGAAATTTGTGTTTCAAATTTTTTGATAGCGTCCAGACTTCTGCCCCATCGAGTGTGGTACTCTGTATGAAGGAGCTATATATGAGTTTCGTTGTCTTCATTGAAATAACTGAGTTCCACATAACTGGATTCAACTGGCTTGTGGCTATTTTTCCTCTTATATTTTTATTTTTCACATCCTGTTCGTCTCTACCATCTGCTGTTAGTGTGATTCCCAAATACTTATATTGTGTTTTACCTTTAATTATTCCTATACTAGTCTCTAAATCATGGGGCATACCTCCCACCACCATATATTCAGTTTTTTGTAAATTTATTTCCATACCCAATTTTTCATACTCTTCTATTTCAGGAATTTATTGTGGCTAAAATAGTCTGGCAAAAAAGCATATACTTCTATTCTGCGTAAAGAGGAGGACAAAAGGTAGTGCAAATGGTGTAGTTGGTTTTGTCAAATTTGTATCAGAAGTTAATTGACTAGTGAACAGCATTAGTATAAACAAGAAAACATTGATAACTGAAAGAGTGGGACATTTCTTCAATAATAAATGAATGTTGTAAATGTACACTTACATGTTCTAAATTTATTAACACTAAAAATTACAGGGGAAAATGGAATTCGCTTTCAATTATCTATATCATTAATATGTAAGCTTTAGTTTACTCCGAAATATTTGCGTAATATTAACATTGAGCTACAACAGGTCTCACCATTTTGAGATACTCTTCCAGTTCGGAGTACGAAAAATTTACTTTAAAGATATGACTCCCAACACAAATTAGCAATATTAGAACATATCTATGACGAAATGCTTTAGGATCTGATAAATATGGTATGCATCCGGTTCAATGTTTCACTATTGTTCCATTTCCTTGAACCGATGTGTTTTATTTTCTCTAGAGGGTTCTGAAAAAACTATAGAATGAACACCTTCAAACATTTGGAATGCGGAAAAACTAATGCATGCCCCATTTTAGATGAAGTTGATCCCCATTGAACATTCAACAGAATAACTGTGGGAGAGAAATGCACAATCTTCATTTGAGTTTGCTAAATTACCTCGTAAGTGAAATTTTGTTTTCACATGTGGAATGATAGCGTGTAATTATACTATCCGCGCATGCAATCGGCTGCACTAATAAATGAAATGAAACATTTTACACACTTCTGAAGGACGTGAGGTTCGAGATCTGAGAGGAGGCGAGAGGAAGTTGGTTCCGCAAGCCGTTATAATTGCTATAACTGAATCCTCACAGCGTTTGCAGAAAACATGACTGGATGTCTCGCGGCAAACGTCACTTTGCCAAATGACTCTCTCCTTCTCCGCCACTACTCTCGATTTGTCGCCAGATCTTCTGAAATGAGTGTGAAATGGAAGTTTACTAACCTTCAACTTGCTCACATGAACTCTCAAATGCAATCTCGAACCGGTTTAAGGTAAATAAACGAAAACTGCAAAATCCGTCGTTAGGCGCTACCATTCTCCCAAGGAATTTTTGCAAGGAAATCCGGTAAAATCGGAAGTTCAGACTTAACTACATGGGAATGTTGCAAATAAGTGTGAAACAGGATTCTACTGAATTCTCACAGCCTCTCTAATGTGATGTGCTTCCTAATTTAGCATAATGTAGTACCGGACCATATTAAAATTGTTGTAAATGTAATTTGCTTCTAAAGTAACGCTAACTTCTCAGACAGCAATTAATTTTCATTAATCACGTCCGTACAGGGTTTACTGTGAATACGCTGCATTAAGAGAAGGCAGATAAAGAAACAAAGAAGCAAATTACAAATTCTGAAAACCATACCAATAAAATCACATTTATTTCAACGACTTTGTCAGTGGAGCCTGGTGACATCAACGTAGTTCAACTTTTCGAAAACTGTATATTGCTTTAAGGAGCTTGCTTTACAAAAATATTAATTAATTTAACGTAATAATTTTAGACGTTAACAAAATAAAAAGTTTCGTGGTGTTTTTTCAATGCACTTAGAAGAAAAAAAATCACTTTACGATTTGCTCCGAAAGGATCTGAACAAACGTTGTCTATCCTTTTAGCAACGTGTCGCAGAGGTTTCGCACTTCTTAAGTTCTTCGTTTTATCCCTCAAGAGTATTGTGTGCTATGAAGGCCGAGGTCAAAGGAAACAGCTACCTCGAGAAGGTCGTGAAACACTGGGTCAAGAGGTTGGTTGTTACTGGCAACATCCTTTTTCCCCTCCAACTACTTTCTGTGTAAACTACTTATTTTCAAGCAGTTGCGTTTGCTCTGCGTTTCCCCTAGAAGAGTGTGCGATGCGACCGTGTGTGCCCAAGAGCCTGGAAGGCTGCCCCCCCCTTCTACCCCTCTCCGCCTACAGGCCCTGTCTGCGCCCGCCCACGCCGCAGGACACCGCCTCTCCCCACTCCTCTTCGCCTGCGCTCCCGCCTTCTTTGCCTTCACCTCCTCCTCCGCACTGGGAGGTGTCTGGGATTCAACTGATGTCACTGCAGTGCCTCTGACCGGGAGGTCTTATGTTCCACTCGGTGGCAGGATTTTCGGCACAAGCTCTTTAGCTAGGTCGAATTCAATCGCTGTCTGAGGGAGAATTCTAGAGGCTGGCTGCTCTAAACGGTAGTTTTCCGTGGTTTATCCGATCAGAACTAGGCGAATGCCATGGCAGGACCTTAACAAACGGGGTGCGATCTTTTCTTCCTCATTCTTGTCCTATCCTCATCCCTTAAACACACATACACTAACGTACACTACACTAGCACATATGCCTGGAGTCCTGTCTGGAGGTTAGAACTTGTCCCGGCTGGGGCGTTTCCCCGCTGATGGTTGATGCTGGATAGGGAATAACCCCGCTAGCCCACGGTAGGTCGGCGCCGAATCTGGTCATACAGATGGGGAAAGACCACAGCCACCTGCCGGGCAAAAATATACACTACACTTACGGTACAAGTGACCTCGGTAGTTGCCGTGCCCGGAATTACTAACCATCAATCAATCAATCAATCAATCTCCGCCTTTATCTCCGCCCCTACCGCCTTCACAATCATCCCCGATTTGACATTCACACTCTCCTCTGTTATTGTCTTCATTACAGAGTTCTCCTCTTCCTTCACATCCCCTCCACCTCCCTATTCCCCTTCGCATCCGCCTCATTCTTACTGCCGGCTCAATCTTCACCTATGCTTTCGCATTAATCTTGGCCTTCTGTTGCATCTTCACGTTTGCCTACGCCTACTCTACTGCCTTCGCCTTCGTATCCGCCTCAACAATTGCATCTTCATCCACCTTTATTTCCAGCCTCGCATCCGCCCCTTTGTATTCGTCTCTTCCACCATGGAGACGCCTCCGACCTCAATTTCGCTTCTATTTTTGCCTTCACTTATACTTAATAGTTACCCTCATCACCAATTTTCCCCCAATTTCATCATCACCTCAGTTCTTCACCTCCCCTTACGCCCCCACCTCCACGTCAACTTGTGTCGTCCCCCAAGCCTTTGTCTCCAACTTCGCCTTCGTCTCCACCTCCTCCCGCCTCCTCCTTCGCCTTTTCCCACCTCCTTCTTCACCTTTACTCGCTTTTTTCTTATCTCCGCCTCCTCTTTTGCTTTCGCCTCCACCTCTTCCTTCGCTTTCACCCGCCTCCTCCTTCGACTTCTCCTTCACCTTCACCTCTGCATCCTCCTTCGCCTTCACCCGCCTCCTCCTTCACCTTTACTCGCCTTCTCCTCCATATCCGCATCCTCCTTCACCTTCACACGCGTTCACCTTCATCTCCGCCTCCATCTTCGCCTTCACCACCATTAGTCTGTCCCCTTACCCCAGTCTCGTTCTGGACCCTGGCTCCGGCCCCAGCCCAGCCCCAAAAACCCCAACCCACCCCAGCGACCGCCCGTCTCCCCGCCCCGCTCCGCTCCCGCCCCGCCTTCCCGCCCCCGGGGGCTCCCGCTTGCCCGTCGAGCGACGAGCGGACGAAGCGACGGAGCGGCGAGCGGCGAGGCCTGGTGTTTGCCGAGGCGGGGCGGCGGCTCTCCGGCGCGAGGTGTGTGCGCTACAGATTATCGCATGGCCTCCTGGAGCCGTGGAAGCAGGGCGCGGCTTCGTCACGGCTTCTCTTCCTTCTGCCTCGGGGGAGGGGGCAGCGATGTCGAACACGCGCCAGTTCCTGGCTCCAACACAGCCAGTCCCCAACATGCCTCGTTTTGAGTTTAACTTGGTTATTACAACGTATTAAGATCAGTTCAGTTAATTCAGTGCAATTAATGAAATTGTTTTCTCAAAACAACCGGTGTTTCGCAAGGTTAGCTACAGCATTCGTTCGAAGGATTAAATGTTGGAAGTACACGATTTTATACAAATACAAGAATAATGCAGACACAATCAATAACAATGCTCTTCTTCTGTTTATATGGACACAAACACTTCGATGAATTGAAATATTAGTACAAACTGTTCAGATTCTTCAAATAACGTATTTGGTGTATTATCCAATTATTATTATTATTATTATTATTATTATTATTATTATTATTATTATTATTATTATTATTATTATTATTATTTTTATCAGTATTATTCATTCTCTATTTATTCCTCTTCTTTGTTTGCATCTCTCTCTTTATCTCTCTCCGATTCTTTTTCATTACCAAGTTCTTAACGGTATATTATCGACCTACAATATAGGACTTGTGTGAGGTTTCTGAGAAATTATGAAACGACGCATGATGATTTAGACGTCCTACCTCGAATTCGAAACCACAACTCCACCACTGCGCTATTCAGGTCGACAAACCTCCAATTGTTCCTCCAAAGTTTTTATTTGTCAGTTTCTCTTCTAACTGACCTCAAGAAGTGAGAGATTCCTACATTACTGCGAGTAATTGGAGAGCATACTGCCTGCTTTCTTCGAAATTATTTTTTCTTGGTTACTATTCTGTGTTTTCACGAAGGAATATACATTGAGAGGAAAACTTCTAATTAGGTAGAAACATTTTCAGTCTAGGACAAAATTCGGTTTGTCATTAAGTC
The DNA here is from genome assembly GCA_017312745.1 of Gryllus bimaculatus. Lineage (NCBI taxonomy): Eukaryota > Metazoa > Arthropoda > Insecta > Orthoptera > Gryllidae > Gryllus > Gryllus bimaculatus. The sequence goes on from BOPP01000132.1 coordinate 3,502,401, forward strand.
GTGATGTCCAAACATGATATTTAAGAAAATGAATCGAAGTTCAAAGTGTCATAATTTAATAGATCGCTCTGTGTACGTATGATATTAAAAATATAATATATTTTTACACCAATGTAGAGTACACACTAGTAGAATACAAATCATTTTTAATCAAAATACATTTAATTTATTTTATAACCGAATTGACGAAATAAAAAATAATAGTTCGTGCTGAACTCTAAACTACTTGAATCTAAAACGATGCTTTTTTCAAACAGTAGATATCACAAAAAATTATTGTAAAGAGCTTTTAGGACGAGATCTAGCAAGAAAAGTCATGTCTGACAAGATCAAAGGTAAAACGTTTCGAGGAGCTAGCCAGTGTTACTAAGAATAGGGAAACATAAGTATGACGGTGTGTAGGTGTCGGCGTTGGGCTACAAAATTTTTTGAATACGTCGAAAAAAGTATCCCTTGGGGACTGAGAACACAGCTAGTTATTGCTGTATATTTTTTTATAGCTAAAGTGTGAAGAAGTTGTATGCTATATCAATGTGGCGTCTCAAATTGTACGCAAAAATGCGATCTTCCGAATCTTCCGATGCGTTTGCGACACGATTGTCCATCAGTTGTTCCGGATGCTGATTTAAACAAAACGAGCAAACGGCTTCTTCATAGGAAATAGCTCTGTTCAGAGAATTTATCTATCACGTCGGTTTGGACAATGCTGCTCCTTGTTAACACTCTACGAAATAGAAATGTTATACGTTCTTAGACACATAGCTGTACTCTCTGTAACGAGGTCCGCGAGTTTTTGCAAGTAAAAATTATACAGTTGTAAGCCCGGTATATTTGAAATGCCTTACCGTCTCTCTTACTTTATGCCAAGGAAAACTTATAATTGAGGCGTTGAAAATAATAAGGGAAGATACCAACCGAAGTTCGTTTCAAGAAAAAATATTTTTGTTTTTGTTCACGTTCACTTTCACACCGTACAAACATTTTAAATTTGATAGTTTTGCCATATCCCAAATCATTTGATATTTCATCATATGATAAGTTGTGGCAGGAGTTTACCATTAAACTTCTAACTGAAAATGCGAGGTTAGTTGGGATCCTCTGTTATTATCCTGAGCGCCTCAATTGTTTAGTTAAAGATGAACGCCAACTTTGAATAAATTTCAGCGCATTTGTGGTAGCACCCTTCTTTTCCGAAACCGCCGCCCAGTAGCGTAACGTTCAGGCCCGCAAAGCCCGCGATGCGGACAGGCCCAGGTAAAAGAAGGCCTGTTTTTAGGCTGAAGATTTTGCGATTGTAAGAAATATTACTTACTTAATATTTTCTCTAACACATTGGGACAGATTATAAAATAAACGATTAAAACAGCATTTTATAGCAGAACTATTTTTCCACTTAGGTAACTTATATATTTGTTAATCAATATAGATACCAATTCATTTAAGTTTTATAGCAGAATTAATTTCATGAAATTAAATAATTAAGGTAGAGTTTTCCACAGTTGGTTCATCGTAGGCTGATTAATTCGAATGTGTTTGTAGGAGTTACATTTTTATAGTTACATTTTTATAGTTACATTTTTATAGTTACATTTTTATAGTTACATTTTTATAGTTATATTTTCATAGTTATATTTTTGTAGTTATATTTTCATTGTTATATTTTCATAGTTATAGTTATATTTTCATAGTTATAGTTATATTTTCATAGTTATAGTTATATTTTCATAGTTATTGTTATATATTCATAGTTATATTTTCATAGTTATATTTTTATTATTTAGGAGGTTTATAGGAGTTATATTCTTACAGTTTTATGTTTTATTATTTTACTTCTTTAACACCACTTGTGTTCGCTATTCACTTCTATAAAGGGGTCCGGATAAAACGTTTGCGGGCGGACCCGCACTCGCATCGTGACGCGACAGGTGTCATTAAGCTAATTTTGTCCGCAGAGAAGATCCGGCGGCGGCTGTTGCTTGCCCTGTTCGCGCTGCTGCTGGTGGTGAAGCTGCTCAAAGTGGCCGCCATGTTCCTGATGCCCATCATCCTGGGCGTGGGCACGGCCAAGAAGATCCTGCTCAAGGTGCTGCTGTTCCTGTTCCCGGCGCTCACGCACCTCTTCAAGTTCTGCTCCTACTACCACGGCCTGCACGCCGCCAAGTACCACCACCACCACCACCAGGTGAGTGCCCCGGGTTTAGGTTGATTTAGTCGGAAAACAGTAACAACTGTGTGCTCTTGCGGTATATTCTTGCTCTTCGAAATGCTTGCTCTCTGTTCCTTACTGTGGTCTTGTTGGGGCAGATGGTCTTCATATCTTTACCTCGGCGTTGGTGACAGTGTCTATCTTCCTCTTGATGTATTTGCCTCACTTTATGCGCACTCAATCTCACTCTTTGACGCATCTTGTTTTCTTCTCTCT
>BOPP01000132.1:3505043-3520311 GCA_017312745.1 Gryllus bimaculatus
TCTCCCTCTCTCCCCCCTCTCTATCTCCCTCTCTCTCCCTCTCTATCTCCCTCTCTATCTCTCTCTCTATCTCCCTCTCTCTCCCTCTCTATCTCCCTCTCTATCTCTCTCTCTATCTCCCTCTCTCCCTCTCTCTCTCTCCCTCTCTACCTCTCTCTCCCTCTCTCTCTCTTTGAGTTACGTATCTTTATCTCAGTGTACCTATTTTCATATACTCTCTATAATAATGTGACTAGACCCCTTACCGATGTTTTTTCTTTCACTTTTCTCTCTCTCTCTCTCTTACTCTCTCACTCTCTCACTCTTTCTAACTCATTAACTATTTCTCCCTCGTTCTCTGTCATTGCTATACTTCTGTCGCTTTCTTCTTACCTCTCACACATTCTCTTGATGTCTTTCTTTTGCATAATTTTTTTTTATTTCTCTCACACCTTCAGAGTGGCCGTGAGCCTTTATCTTCCCTTGTCTTTCTTTTTTCATTTTCTCTGTCTGAATCTGGACCTGTGTGCCGACTTCTCTCTGCCAAGAGTGTTTATGGCTCATGTAGACCGATACTTAATTGAATGGGTGAAAACCGGAATGGTATAAGTGACATTTTATAAAATTCGAGAAAAAACCGTTTATATTAGGCTATATTTCAGTGCAATTTCGCTGTTTTAATGAACAATTGAAATGCTGTGGTTTTAATGACGACACAAAGAAAATAAATAATTTTATTAGAAATTCTAAAATGACATTTATACCGTTATGGTTTTCACCCATTCAGTTAATTAATAACATCCTAGGGCATCTCTAAATACGTACCATAACGAACGAAAAATGGTTAAGACGAATGGCTTTGATGCTTCGGCAATGCAACAATCCAATGCTTTGGTTGCATCATCAGTTAATTGTTTTTATATAAGCATATATCACAACTTCAACTTTAGAATTTTAAGTGGAAACAATGTTATCACTTAGTATCGAGTGAAAGAGGTTTTTAGAAATTCCATTTTTCCTATCTGAAATGTTTGCAGCTTGGCGATGACTCTCAGATGTTTTCCTTGGTACTTTTTGTCGCATCGCTTCCTTTACAGGACATTAATGCCTCTTCCTAAAGTCGTCGTGAAGAAACAGTATCTTTCCTGCGCAACGATTTCTGATAAAAGATAATTGACATACATGCTACCCTTTACTACAGCATCTGCGAGTACGACCGTACAATCAAGATCCTGAAGAGTGTTGGACAGATATCAATATAATTGGACTCCTATTACGAGTTTTATTACATGACGTATTTCTGATGTGAAGTGTTTGAGAACTTTCAATGTTCCACATGAGCACCATAATAGACGAACCGACTCCTAATAGCTTGACTTCGATGTATCATATCTCATAGATAACTACTACTTCTAAGAATGTTATAGACCTTCTCGTACTAATTAGTTTTCCAATCTCTTTAGTCAGGGCTATCGTTTGTAAAATTGTGTACAATTTTTGTAGATTTAAAAAAAATAAAAACATAAATAGAAACTCCGTGAAGTCATGTTATTCAATATATTTAGCACTATCCGTGCAAAAATATTGAATAAAATGGGAGTCGTTACCAAGAAAATGGCTTTTGAGCGCTTTCAAAAAATACGGAATTTTCAGCTAATTTTCTTAGGAACGTTGTGAGTTTTCTAGAAGCTATATTAGACATTTGCAGCACTTGTATTCACAAATGCAGTAATGTATACAACATGATTGCACAACATTGATAACGTTTCGTTAAAAGCATAATGTGAAAGAACATTCATTAAAGTAAGACCCGAAGAATGCAAAAGTAACTTCAGTAATAAAAGAAGTGTATTAACTAGTTAAAACTAACTTTAACGTAAATAGCAAACGGAAGGTGTTTCATTGTACAAGTTTCAGGTGTACAAGTCAGTCACTGACAGTCGCGGCTCATGTTCTTCCAAAGGGGGAAGGCTGCAATGGCATGTAATGCAATGCATTTGCATTGCATTACATTGCATTGCATTGCATTGCATCGCATTTCATTGCATTGCATTGCATTGCATTGCGTAATGTCTTCAGATAACAAGGACTACAGCACGTAGACTTCTCGCTTCCGATGCACGCTTAAGGGAGTAGCGCTCCTACCGCGTATTTGGAAAACTATTTGATGCTCAATGCTACTTGCTGAGGACCATGGTAAAACTATCTGGCGAGCACGCCTTTCCACAGACCCTAGACCCCACCCTTAAAGGCTGCCTAGATTCAACGTTCGTCTGCCGGTAACCCTCTGCAGGAAATGGATGACGTCACGCCTCCTCGATGTACACAGGCTTTATGGCGGAATGAAGTGACAGCCTAACGCTTTTCTCTTCCGTGTCCTTTGCAAACAGCTTCAAATGCGTTACGGACAATTTGTCAGGTACAGACAAGTTGTTACGGACAATTTGTCAGATATCGAACTGACAAAGAAAAATATTTATATTATTGTTACATAATATAAGTCATTAAAGAAAAACAGATGAGAATGGACTGCTGAAAGAAGAGCTGCGCAGTCTAACAGGATGAAGGACGTCTGGAGGAGAAAGAAGGAAACTACATAAAGTGATATTTGCATGGTCCATGTCGGCCTGTCCGCGTGTATATATATATACAAAAAAAGCAGATCCATGATACAGTCACAAGGAAACTTGTTACAGTATCATGAATCTGGTATACTCCAACAGTTCTTTTTACGGTGTATGTAACTCAGAAAGAACTTAATAATAAATAACATTTATAAATACAATTTTTTTAAAAATTCATTTGGGGGGCGATTTCTATAGGAAAGGCTCCACCTTACAGTCTGTTATGCCGAGCCTTGCCAAGTCACTGACCATTCCACGCGCGTTTTCCCTCCCGCCCAGACGTCCCGCACGCGTCTCGTCGAGTACCTCGCGCGTCGCAGCGCGTTCATCCGCGCGGATTCGGATAGCCTCTGCAAGCGCGTCACCGCCGACAACCGGGCCGGATTTTATACCTCTCGCATCACGGGATATGAGGAAACAACGAGGTTTATGTCCCCTAGCGCGGGATTTAGCTCCCTCTTTATGAAACGGCGCTGTAAGTCTGCTATATCATCGTTCGCGTTCCTCGTAACGTTGCTTTTGTGCCGAAGACGTTACGGAGGAAGTGGGGGCTCTCGGAGATTCATATTGACGCAGTCCCCGTCCCGTCTCGGTAGTTTATGTTGGAGTAGAAGCGCAAGCTGATATTTACTTATTGGGTCGGAGTAAAATTGTTGTAAGCGTTTAAGCGTTGTCGTTTCCTGGCGCTTGGCGTGGCTCTTCTAACAGAGTTCGAGTTTTCTGGATATTTAATGGATATTGAAACTAGTGGGAATGTGCGGTACACAGAAACTTTTCGTTCTCTTAGTTTTATTTATTGCTCAGCTATCACTAAGTTTTTTAAAAGGTGCGTGACATTATTTAAAGATTCACAATTGAGTGAATTTACGCAGAAAATATCCGAATCACAACAATCAGTATGGTTGAAAAGATGAGTTGCAAAATTGAGGCATACCTTAAAATTAGAGCAGCAAGGATACATGTCGAAAACTTAAATTGTGAGGGATGTGACTCAAGGAAAATGACAAGTTCTACATAATAATTATTTAGAGTGAAATAATGAACACTTTACGGCAGATAAAGATTCATTACATTAATTTCAATATTGTATTAGAATTTAGTGTCTATTCTAAAAAATCTGTTAATAATAGCAAATAATGAAACATCTTCAGTGGCGTGAAGTGCAGTGACGTTGTGCAACTGTATCGCAGTGCAGTGAAGTGTGGTGAAGTGAAGTTTGGTGAAGTGGAGTTCTATGAAACATTGCACGGTGAAATGTTCATGTGATTTTGTAACGTTTGTAGAGTTTGTATAGTTGTTAAGTTCTGTAATGTTAAGTTAGTGTATTCTGCCACCAAGTTCTCACACTTAATTGCAGAATTATTAATAAATCTAAAATTTGGGGCCCAATACTTTTAATTTAAAGCACAAATCACAAAATTTTGTTTAGGAAAACTAGTATTTTTAAACGAAAGCACTTAAAGTTGTAAATACAAAAATTTTTGCAAATGTCTAAATGTCAAAAGTTTTAATAAAAATCGGAACAACACTAAACTTCTAAATGAACTTTCTTGGTACTTAAAAAAACCTAGACAATATTTTCTGTTAAAAATGTTTAAAATATCTTGGGCATTTTAATAATGTCCCGGAATTGTAAAAAGGATCCCGACCCTGGCATATTCACCAATTACCAACTAAAAATATTTTTTTTTTACATTCTGTGGCTATCGCTTCTGTCATTCAGAGCCCCGTTGACAACAAGCCAAGAGCGTGGCGTAGAACGTATTTGTAAGAAGCAATCCTCCGTTCAGTAAGTAATTATGTGACAAAGTTATGGATATTCATCCACCCACATACACAAATCGCCCCAACTGACCTTAATCCTGATGTGTGTGCGCAATTACATCGGGCAAAACGTTACACAAGGATTTTACGACTGACATTGGAGATCATATCCTGATGTATAGGAAAAAAGTCATAATGAACATTTTCCCGATATTAATGGATTTCACTTATGAATTCTCTTGAATAGATTCTCTTATGATAGGCCGCCCAAATAGTACGTATAATGATGTACACGTAGGCTTCCGCGGCTCGAGTCCATTACTTCTAGGCTGTCCGGGTGACGCCGGTACCCTGACGAAGCCTGCGACATGACAGGCGAAACGTCGGCCTATCTGCCAACGACGCGGCGTCACCCGGACAGCCTAGAAGTAAGTTACGTATAATGATGGAAAGATACAATCTGATATTTCATTGTAGTATATGAAAGCAAGAGTTGAAACAAATGTGTGTTAAAATAATCAGAAATCATCTGGCCGTATTGACCTTTGCGCTTCTTTAAAAATATGTTTATTACTAATACATACTGTGTCTTGTAATAACAGGCAGATAAGCCGAAGTTAAACAAGCGCCATGATAAATGTAGTCAATAATTATTATTCATAAATGAAATTCAAAGCAAGAAGGAAATGAAATGATTGAATAATTTGAGAAATAAAGACGTTGAGAGATAAAGACGAATTGATAAGACTGAACGAAAGACAAAATTACTTCATGTAATATGAAGGAGAAAATGGTAAGAACCATTTTCTCCTTCATATTACATGAAGGTTACTCAGAAGGTAAAGTGTAGTAATTGTTTGAAGGTCGGAATCATTACAGGAAAAATGAAGACGCGAAAGAATAGCCTTGAAATGAAAGTTACTTTACGAAACATTAAAAGTTATTGGCAGTTCCAACACAGAGTAACTTGTTATATCGAGATAAATTGAAGGTCACTTTTAAAGGGGAAAATCAGCGCAGGAAGTCTACAATTCAAGGATGCAGTTGGCAAGTCACAGTAGACTGCTTCTGTCCCAAAGATTACTCGGTTGGCTCACGAGCTAATTGAATGATAAAAAGTATGTATTTCATTTCAGCCAATTTAAAGGTAGACTGCAAAGACTGCCCGTTTTTTATCGCACTTCTTCACCATTCACCTGGTGTTATCTGAGAAGTGTTACTGTATATACAGGACTGGCGTAGCTCGTCGTTGTAGAGATAGGGTACGTAATATAAGGTTACGTAGATGGTGCTGTTGCTGTGTCCTGTATGCCCTTACGTCGAACTAATTCCTTCTCATACAGCATTGCAGGAAAGAGAATGAAATTAAGAATAGGATTTGTGGTCGAATGGTAATTGATGGTGTCTCAGAATGATAAGGTGTGTTATACCATTACACTGCTTTCATTTCTTAGACGTGATTTGAACCTTAACAATAGGATTACGTGGGCACAAGTGTGTTATACTGAGTCACCTAGACAATTGAATTATCAGCATTTCTGAATTTTATTGTTGGTATTTCAAGATGGCCGGCTCGTTTATTCGGGTTGTGTAAGTCATGTCTCTACTCACTGGTAATTGTGTGCATAAATAGAAATTGGAAGGTTACACATCAATTTCATCATTACTCCCTATTCTAGATGTGATTCAGAATCACCTCTACCTCTCCTTGACACGATTTTTCAGAGCAGTACGCGAAGTATCACAATTTTCATATTCATCATTCACAGACTTACCCATCATAAGCTTTCAAATCTTCATATTTCCCGGATTGCTAACATTTAACTATGAGAGAATGTTTCTCTACAGTTTGTGTGCATGCAATGAATTTACCTAACAGTCACAGCATGCCGAAGAGCTTGTTCAGAACCTTTCGTGGAAGCTGGTTTCGCAGTCGGTAACAATAGAGTTTGACCTCGTGAAATATAATATATTTATTATTTAAATAACTCTAACGCCTTGACCTCATTGATGCATTGCATGTACTTCCGGGGAGAGGCTCCGTACTCGAATTTGTCTTCCTTAGTAGGCTTCTTGAGATGTGCATCTCACCGAAGTATCCCTGTCTTCTTGCTCTCTGGCTGAGTCTTGTGTTTACGGAGTCAATGCATTTGGGTTTCTTCTTTCCTTCCTGAAAGTACGCTGACTCAGGTGAATGTCATCTTCTTTCAAAGAACAAAAAGGGCTTGGAGGTGAATTAAATGTATGTTCTCTTGAAATATATATCGTCAGTGCATAATGCAAGTGGCAGAACTAAAAACTGTCATTTTGAAGGAGAACGATTTTATCCGATACGGAACAGTTTATTTTGCACAAAATACAATGTTTTTGACTATATACCAACTGTCTTCGAAATTTCTTCTATTAAATATATACTTTTCGTTTGTTTTGCACTTTATTAAAACATTACTATTGTATCGCTTTTAATGTGAACCAACAATACATATGTACGTGGGTCATTTCATAAGTTATGGCAACTATAAAAGTATGTGAACCAATACATCGTCAGGAATAGAAATTCACGCTGTGAAAATAAGATAACCAGAATGTTCTTCGTATTAATAATTAATACAATTATTGCAGAAAATGGGTCCTTGACACAACCAATGAATAGTGGCCATTGAAAGATGCGTAAATTAAAAACATTGTTTCATTTAGGCACGAAGTAAACCGAACTTATCTCACAGCTAAAATCCCTCAAAATAGTTACCCTAGGATACTTTGTCTATAATGTTGGATGACACAGACGGTGTGCAGTTCGTCGTAGCTGCCTCTGCCTGGAAACTGCTGACACACTATGCAAAGACTTCCACACACCCTGTAACACTAGAATTAGAAAACGCATAATCACCCAATGAATTTTGCAGTTCCTTTTGACACGAACGAGCATTCCTGTTCCGCAAAAAAGGAATTTTCCAATACTACTTCGTCTTTCTTGAAGCACAACCATTAGATATCCAGGGTTTGATTCCCGGTCGTGGCAGGATTTTCAATTCTGGTTAGCTAGCTACTCGTCATTCGGCGGCCGAAGGGTTTTCGACATTGACTAGCTAGGATGTGAAGTCGAACTCTACGCTGCCTGGAATCCAGACTCTGGAGAAAAATTCTAGCTGCCGGCTGCTCTGGTAAGAAGTTTTCCTTGGTTTATCTGATCAATAGCAGATGAATGCCTTAGCAATACTGTGCCAAATTCATGGACTCCACGCGATCTTTTCTTCCTCGTCCTTGTCCTTTGCTCTCGTTCACACAACACGCCCACAGAAGATGCACAAAACACACAACATACACAAAACACACACACAGCATACACAAAACACACACACAGCATACACAAAACACACACACAAACATACCAAACACACACAACATACCACAAAACACACACACAAAACAATACACAAAAACACACAACATACACAAAACACACACAACATACACAAAACACACACAACATACACAAAACACACACAACATTCACACACAGTATTCACACACAGCATTCACGCACAGCATTCACGCACAGCATTCACGCAACACAAAAAACACACGCACAAAACACACACATAGGGACACCAATCGGAGCTTACAGCTTGTCCTGAGGCGACAACGCTCTTGCGGAGATACCCGGAGAGTGAAACACCACAAACTGCAAACCGACGTGTTGGCCAGCGCTGAATCTCACTTCCATCTCGGAGGAACACAACCACATTCCAAGATAGAACGTCCACTACACATACAGGACTAATGTCTGGGGTGGCGCACGGAAACATGAACTAATCTCTCAATCTAATCCTCTGCGATTGCTGTCAACTACTGACAAGTGCACACGAAGGACACTTGCTGACTTGCATCTCCTGTAGTTTAAAACATACTATATTCCAACTTATATTCTGAACAAATGACGTGTCTGTTCTCTTGAATAATATAAATTTTGCCATAGCTTCTGGAATGATCTTCGTATATTCTCCGTAAATATTTTCTATTCAATTCCTAAATATTTTTCTATTCAGTTCCAAAATATTTTTCTAGTATTTTTCTTCAATGAGTAGGTCTTGTCTACCTTGCCTTTCTTCAAGCTAGGCCAATTATCAAAACTTTTTTCCTTTTTTCTCGCAGATTGGCCACCACCACCACCATTTGCCTGCTCACATCCTCAAGGAATGGAAGATGGACGCAAAATCTGATGTAATTTCTTTGCAATATTCATTTTGGCCGTAAATGTTGAGCTATGAGTGAACTACATAGGAAAGCAACGTTTACTCCGCATACGCTGATATAGAAATGGACAGTTGTGTCTCTGCCACACCCATCTGCTGCCACCAAACAACTTTACTTTCGTCATTTATCATCATCTCGCCACGCGTCAGATATCGGTGACAGTTGATACTCTTAGAGTAAAATTGAACACACTTATTAAACACCATTCAATGAGTTGACTGATGCTTTGTCCCAAGAAGCCAGATCTAGACACTCTTTCTTGGAGGTCGGAGAAAGAAAGAGAGAGAGAGAGAGAGAGAGAGAGAGAGAGAGAGAGAGAGTAAGAGAGAGAGACTTTGTTATGTAGTCTCGCCCTTAACCCTGCATTACCTTGTAATGTAATTATTATGTCATAGTCTGATGAGGTTTGTGAGATTCAAAAATGGATTTATAAATGAAATGTAGTTACCAATTTAAAAAAAAATCCTATATCTTTATATACAATATTAGACTATCAAGTATACGAAACAAACTAAAAATTTGATAAACTTTTATCTTCTTTTACATTACATTCAAAAAATCTGTTCTTGGAACTCAGAGTAAAGTTAATGAAAATTAGCAGGTTCACTACTACTGCAATATAAATGTATGAATTTGCAGTGCATTTTAATATTATCAGAAGTTTCATAGTCTTGAATCGTCAAACTTACTATCACAATCTTCATATACAGATAAAATATGCTCCGTCTTTAATCAAAGTACATTCTGAGATATGTCATTGGTATAATGGTATTGTTTGTGTCACCCAATATTAAAAACGAAATTATTTCTTTACTGTTGTGATTATTTACAATGATTGTGAATTGAGTCTTTTTATTGACTGTAGAGTGTAACAGCAGTAAACGGAATCAGAAGGCCTAGAGTCACCAAACCATAACGCAATTCGTCTAAGCATAAACTTTTGGATTTGTGAAACCTCGCCAGACTAACGGAGAGTGAAGCTAGTTTTCTATACTGTACATCTGTAATTCATTCAGATGAATTCAGCAACAGCCTAAATAAATAATCATCCCACAAAGCTATGCAGAATCCCGGTGAAGTGCTGTTGTCCTGAACATCAGAAAAAAATATATTTTATGTCAAAGTCAACTTCGATGACTTCAACAATGAATTCATCCTTCAATAACTTCAGCAATGAAGATGTCTTCAATTTTTTTATCTGAGGGTTTAGTTTTTTGGAAATGTTATTCCTTACTAATTTACACCATCGCAAAGTGTCAGCTTCACACACATGTCTTCTGCTCTTCTACATTTCATGGGTAGGTCCATGACCTAATTTAACTTACTAGAATCCACCGATTTTTTCGGCTTTTTGATCTCTTCCGCATTCACTTAGTGTCGCGTGTCTGCTCCGTTGTTTCGAAACGTTGAGAGAACTCCTGTCTGAATATATAGTACTTTTTTCTAGGAAAAACAACTCTGTGCTTATTTATAAATTTATCTTCTTTAGAACAATGATTTACGTATTTTATGAATCAAATTGTAGAAGATAAGGGTAACTATCATTTGAAAATAAGTTATATCTGCATTTATGACCTCTGAGTTAATTACATGGTTCATGCACCCCGGAATATTTGGTTTTATGCAAAAAAACTTACATTGATTGAATCTCAAAACATTGGAATTTCTAAATAACATCCTCTGCAAGTTTAGTTTAACTGCTAAACACTTCTAGCATAGTATTTATATTATATTTTTATTATTATAATCTAGTCATCAGTAATGAGAAGTTCCTTCACGTATATTCCAATTTCAGATTTAATTTCTGGGCTAATTGGGGTCTTATATTCACGCGTTATATACTGTATAACCTGATTTAAATAACAAATTTCATTCAAAATCACACGAGTGTCTCAAATACGCCTCTGGAGTCGTATTTTGCTGTCAGCGTGTGCGTAAGTAAATTAGACATCAGGTCCATTATTGTCTATGCTACCAAACAGAACTCTGTTATGTGTTCGCCGATGAAGGGAGGTCTCGTTAAAAGTGTCTTCGCTTTGTGAGAACTTTTTTAACGAGGTCCAATTCGCTCTCCCCATGCTCATGACGTACGCACCCTCACTCCGCTCGTCTGTCATGAGCTCGCAATTGAGTTTTCTCACGCCTGACGAAAATGTATTTACGCTCTCTCAAGCAGCAATCCTCGTGTCTGAAGAGATTATCACCAATAGCGCCTAATGCAGCTGTTACCAATATTTTTGTTTGAATTGATTTTCTTCTTTTAATTAAAATACTTCTGGGAAGGATGAATATTGCCAACCCGGTGACCGAGATTGCTAAGGCAGTAGTGCCGTAGCGCTGAAGGATCGCGGGTTAGAGTCCCGCCTCGGGCATGGTTCTATTGTGTTCGTCCTTTCATCTCCTATCATCATTATATCGTGTCATCCTCAGAGTTATCATACCGTTACACGCAATAGGAGTCGCTAATGACCTAGACGATGATGCGACCGTAAATAACAAAGGATGAATATTACTGAAATAATTTAACCGACCATATAAGAAACTAATATACAAAATAAATGTTTTAAACTTTGACTGTAATGAGGGAATTCATCTGAGTTATCTTCATTTCCCCTCAATTGACATTGAGGAAAATTCAGATGATCGAATTCCATACAACGATGTTACACAGTGATATTTTCTCATTACTGTTAGGCCACTCATTGAACAGAAGTTTGGTAGGTTATGTAATGATGAAGTACTGATATATTTTGGGGGGGCCTGAAAAATACCAAAACATGATAAGTTACCTGCCAATGAAGGACAAATGTCACATGTAAAATATTATTACATTAGATGTCTTACGACATTCTTACGGGCAAACATACTCGTTCAATCTTTGACCTACTGAATCCGTAGAAGTTTGTATTCGGAACCATCTCATGTAATAGCGTTAAAATACTCTATATATTATACAACAATCCTAGTTAAATGTGTCACAAATTTACAATTTAAAATCGTTTTACATTTCAACAAATACTTTTCAATTTGATGTTTTTCACGCAGTTTCATAAAATTCCCTGTGCGCTACACTTTGAAGTTTGCATAAACAATAAATTCAACGAAAGGTGATCACTAGAGCCCGGAAGTTTGGCAGAATGCCTATTTTATTATTTTCATGATTAGATAAGTTTTAAGAATAGGAATCACTTAATTGTACTTCTGGAGTAGTTTTAGTAGATTTTAATTTTGCCTTTTTTTCTACTTTAGCTTCTGATGACATTTCTGTCATTTTACCTTACTTGTGCCTTTTTTGTCATTATTTTGCATTTCCCCTTCTGGTATCAGTCTCTATCAAGCTTGTCAATATTAAAGCGCGGGCGTGTATTGTCTTGTCTTTCTGTGCACGCGGAGGCTCTAGAGTCTGGCTGTGTTAAAAATCTAACAGGGAAAAGGTGATACCCGTGAATATTTTTTAAATATTTCGTTGATTCTTACTTATTCATTCACGGGAAATCGCATCCAATGTTTGTCTATGGCCTCGGATCCATTTTGAGGACAGAGCTGTCTGTACGTGAAGCACCCTTTTCAGTTCCTTGTTGTTCTCTATTCCCTTCTGGCGATTATAGAAGTGAGAAGAACGAAATATACCATTCCGTTTTCACTGATACCATTTCAAAATTTAAAATGGAGTCCACAAAAAAACTCGATACAGCGGTGCGAGTAAACTATATTCATAGTTGCCATACCAGATGGTCCTGTGCAATCAAGATTACAAAAAAAATGTAGTTTCCTTCGTGAGTGCTAATGTTAATTGTATATTTGTAATTAAAAAGGGAATCATTTTTATTTAACTTCCAATACTAATTTACTTTTAAATGTTGATTTCTTAATGTTTCCTGTGCTTTTATCCCCCCTTTTACCAAAATAACTGCATTTTTGCCAATTGCAGTAAAAATAAATGCCTTTCTGCCTGCTTGTTTTAGGTCAAATAAATGCCCGAATGTTCACGCTCGATTTTTGATTCTTCTTGTCTCCGCAGATCGCGCACCACCACCACCACGTGCCGGTGCACGTGCCGGTGCCCGTGCACGTGCACCACGACCACCACGACCACCACGACCACCACGACCACCACTTGGAGGACTCGGGCCCGCCCATCTACGCGTCGGCGCCGGGCCCCAGCTACCACGGGGGCGGGGGCGGGGGCGGGCCGCCGGCGCCGTGGGCGCACGACTACACGTCTCGCAGCGAGATGCTGGCGGCGGCGCAGCACAACGAGAACGAGCTGGCGTCGTGGGGGCTGGGCGGCGGGCCCGGCGGCGCCGCCAGGGACACCTTCGGCATCGCCGACCACGCGCAGCAGCTCGCCTACAACGCGTGAGCACTCTCGCGTCCATGCTTTGCGCGCGACTGCCCTTCCTTTGGGAGATTTAGTGATTACACAACCACAACCACACACACACATACACTCACACACACACACACACACATACACACACAGCCACACACACACATACACACACATACACACGCGCACACAAATTATGTGTATGGGGAAAATCGTGTCTGGAAATCAGACGAAGCTTTTTTTACTTGTTTGGGGTGTCTAATTGACTTCATCACATCAGGTTTTCGACAAAACATCAAAAGAATTTTTAAAAATTAAAAATATTTTCAACTGAGGGGTTAGACCATATTACCTGTATGTTTTTGGGGCCGCTGAACCGAACCATTTAACTTCAGTAGATTTTTCACATAACCTCAAAAAATTTAAACAACCTGAGTCTGCTTGGAGAGGCTATTGATCAGGCGCCAACGATACAGACAATCTGGGTTCGTAAGCTTCCGCGGCCGGAGTCAATGTATTCTTGGCTATCCGGGATGAGCCGCGTCTCAGTTAATTGGACTGACGTTTCGGCTATCTTGCTGTGGCCTTCTTCAGAGCTATACTGCTGAGGCAATCTGCCATACAACAACGTGATGAGTGTTGTCTCGTCAATGACCAGTGCTACCTTCTCTATCACTTATAATTAATTTGAATCAATAAATGTGATGTGTTCAAGTTAAATGGATTTCAGATACGGTTTCAGCGACCCCAAAAACATATAGGTAAGACGGTCTCAACCCTCGCTTAGAAATATTTTTAATTTTTTATGTTTTAGGTTATATCAAAAACCTGATATGATAGAGTAAAATGGTCACCTAATTCGTATTTACCGACCCCAAAACACTTAGAAAACATAGTCTGATTCTCAGACACTAACACATTTTTTTGTATGGCTGTTTTATTTAGTGTTTCTGCCAGAGGAGAATTCTAGCAGGCGACAGCTCTGATGGGTAGTTTTCCGTGGTTTCTCCGATCAACACCAGGCGAATGCAGGAGCAGTACCCTAAGAAACGACCCGCGCCCGATCTTTCCTTCCTCTTCCTTGTCCTATCGTTACTCAATTTCAGGGCTGTCAAACGGAGCACGTACGTGCTCGCAGCATCCTTGCGCCCTTCAAGGGCACAGTGCCCGGGGCGAAGGGAGGCCCGCGTTCTGATTTCTCAGGGATGCACAAGTCGGCGGTAATGGCGGTGCCGTAAGCGGGGTACCGTATCAAAGAATAATTATTAACCCCCTAATAGTCTTTCGACAAGTCTGGTGGAGTAGTGCATGTAAGTGTGCGTGTTTGTGTGCGCGCGTGTGTCTGCGTGCATGTGTGTGCGTGTGTGTGTGCGCGTGCGCGCGCGCGTGTGTGTGTGCGCGCGCGTGTGCGTGTGTGTGCGCGCACGCGTGTGTGCGTGCGTGTGTGCGCGCGTGTGTGCGTGTGTGTGTGCGTGTGTGTGCGCGTGTGTGCGTGCGTGTGCGTAAGTGTGTGTGCATGTGTGTGCATTTGTGTAGCTGTATGGAAATATCCGTAGAGAAGACGTATGACAAGTTTCAGTCCCAGTAGGCTCTTGATATCTTCTGTAGTGGGCATGGAGGTGGTGTGATTTGCTTTTAACATGCAAAAAGTATTTAATAACAAAAAAAGAAGTGTTAGAAGGCATTACAAAATCTTCTATTGCGACGTCTAAAACTTTGTCGGGGAAGATCGACAAAAATGTGGTGATACTTCTAAATAGTAAGATTTCTTAAATTTAGGGATACGTTTGAGGTTATAACTAATCCAGAAATAGTGTTACGATGATATGACAAACTGATGACAAATAAGCGTACTTCACATTTATTTTACGATATTGATAAGACTTATTGTTTATGCTATAAAACCGGTTAATTAACACAAGTAATAACGCATGCAAAGAACACTACTTTGAATTTGATAAAAATCTCATTGAGTAGAAAGATTTGACTTATTTTTTAAACGAAAACCTTTCGTGTTGTTAGCATAAAGATAAATACAGTGCAGAATAAATGCGAAAACTTTTAAGACATGTGGGCGTCGATAATAATAATTGTTTTTCTGGGAACATGTGCAATCTCATATAAGGAAGTGTTAACATTTCTGACATGGCGTCCCTTATTGGAAAGAAACCCAACGTGCAATGGTGTGTGGCGTGATGACGAACTTTTAGAGCCGGACCCGCCGTCAGGCAATGTTATTATTGAGT
This sequence comes from Gryllus bimaculatus, assembly GCA_017312745.1. Lineage (NCBI taxonomy): Eukaryota > Metazoa > Arthropoda > Insecta > Orthoptera > Gryllidae > Gryllus > Gryllus bimaculatus. Next base: position 3,520,244 of record BOPP01000132.1, read on the forward strand.
TTTTCCCCTTTATTGCTCAGAATTGTCGACGCAAGATTGGACATACACAGTACTACGCACGCATTATA
>BOPP01000132.1:3520336-3538634 GCA_017312745.1 Gryllus bimaculatus
TTTCAGGATGTACAAGTCAGTCACTGACAGTCGCGCTCATGTTCTTCCAAAGGGGGAAGCTGCAATGGCAGGTATGCAATGCATATTGCATTGCATTACAAAATGCATTTGCATTAGCATATGCATTCGCATTTCATTGCCATTCATAACATTTCATTGCATTGCATTGCATTTCTTGCACTTCATTGCACTTCATTTGCATTTCATGTGCACTTCATGCACTTCATTGCATTGCATTGCATTGCCATTGCATTGCATTGATTGGCATTGCATTGCATTTGCATTGCATTGCATTTGCATATGCATTTGCATGCATTGCATTGCAATCTGCCATTGCATTGCATTGCATTTGCATTGCATTGCATTGCATGCATTTGCATTGCATTGCATTGCATTTGCATTGCCACTTGCGTAAATGTCTTCAGATAACAAGGACTACAGCACCGTAGACTTCTCGCCTTCGATGCACGCTTAAGGGAGTAGCGCTCCTACCCGCCGTATTTGGAAACTATTTGATGCTCATTGCTACTTGCTGAGGACCATGGTTAAAACTACTGGTGAGCACGCCTTTTCCAACAAACCCTAGATCCCCACCCTTAAGGCTTGCCTGGATTCAACGTTCGTTGCCGGGTATAACCCTCTGCAGGCAATGCATGAACGTCACTCCTCCTCGTTACATAGGCCTTTATGGCGCGGAAGAAGTGACAGCAACGCTTTTCTCTTCCCTGTCCTTTTGCAAACAGCTCAAATGCGTTACGGACAATTTGTCAGGTTACAACAAGTTGTTACGGCCCAATTTGTCAGATATTCGAACGACAAAGAAACTATTTATATTATTGTTATATAATATAATCATTAAAGAAGAACAGAGAGAATGGACTGCTGAAGAAGAGCTGCGCCAGTCTAACAGCAATGAAGGACTTCCTGGAGGAGAAGAAGGTAACTGCATAAAGTGTATTTGACATGGTCCATGTTGGCCTGTCACAGCGTGTACATATACACTAAAAAAAGAACCGTGGAGCATATTAGCAGAATCCAGGATACAGTAAACAGGAAAACTTGTACAGTATCATGATCTGGTAACTCCTACAAGTATACCAAGTAATACTTGTATTAACCTCGAATACTGAATAAGTTTCCATGTTACAGTATTCATTTATCTGGTATACCTCCAACGTTCTTTTTTTCGTTGTATTGTAACTCAGAAAGAACTTATTTAAATAACATTTGATAAATACAATTTTTTAAAAATTCATTTGGGGGGCGATTTCTATAGGAAAGGCTCCACCTTACAGTCTGTGCCGAGCTCGCCAGGTCCACTGACCCCACTTCCACGCGCGTTTCCCTCCGCCAGACGTTCCCGCACGCGTCTCGTCGAGTTACTCGCGCGTCGCAGCGCGGTCATCGCGCGGATTCGGATCAGCCTCTGCAGCGCGTCACCGCCGGACAACCGGCGGATTTATACCTCTCGCATCACGGGATATTGGGAAACAACGATGTTTATGTCCCCTAGCGGCGGGATTTAGCCCCTCTTTTATGAACGGCGCTGTAAGTCTGCTATATCATCGTTTCGCGTTCCTCGTAACGTTGCTTTTGCTGCCGAAGACGTTACGGAGGAAGTGCGGGGCTCGGAAGATTCATATTGACGCAGTCCCCGTCCCGTCTCGTTAGTTTATGTTGGAGTAGAAAGCGCAAGCTGAAATTTACTATTGGGTCGGAGTTTAAAAGTGTTGTAGCGTTTAACGTTGTCGTTTCCTGGCGCTTTTCGTGGTCTTCTAACAGAGTTCCGAGTTTTGGGGGATATTTAAGGATATTGAAACTGTTGGGAATGTGCGGTATACAGAAACTTTTCGTTTTCTCTTAGTTTTATTTATCTCGCTATCACTTAAGTTTTTTTAAAGGTGCGTGACATTATTTTAAAGATTCACAATTGAGTGAATTTACCGCAGAAAATATCCCGACTCACAAGAATCAGTATGGTTGAAAAGATGAGTTGGGAAAATGAGGCATACCTTAAAATTAGAGCAGCAGGATACATGTCGGAAAACTTAAATGTGAGGAGTGACTCAAGGAAAATGACCAAGTTCTACATAATAATTATTTAGAGTGAAATAAATGAAACCTTACGGGCAGATAAAGATTCATTACATTATTTTCAATATGTATTAGAATTTAGTGTCTATTCGGGAAAAAATCTGTTAATAATAGCAAATAAGGAAACATCTTCAGTGGGCGTGAGTTCCAGTTGACGTTGTGGCAACCTGTATCGCAGTGCAGTGAAGTGGGGTGAAGTGAAGTTTGGTGAAGTGGAGTTCTATGAAAACATTGCACGGTGAAATGTTCATGTGATTTTGTAACGTTTGTAGAGTTTGGATAGTTGTTAAGTTCTGTAATGTTTAAAGTTAGTGTATTCTGCCACAAGTTTTCTCATAACTTAATTGCAGATTATTAATAAATCCTAAAATTTGGGGTCCCAATACTTTTAATTTAAAAGCACAAATCACAAAATTTTGTTTAGGAAAACTAGTATTTTTTAACGAAAGCACTAAAGTTGTAAATACAAAATTTTTGCAAATGTCTAAATGTTCAAAAGTTTTAATAAAAATCGGAACAACAACTAAACTTCTAAATGAACTTTCTTGGACTTAAAAACCTAGACAATATTTCTGCTTAAAAATGTTTAAAATATCTTGGCATTTTAAATAATGTCCGGAAGTTGTAAAAGGATCCCGACCCTGCATATTCAACCAAATTACCAACTAAAAATATTTTTTTTACATTCTGTGGCTATCGCTTCTGTCATTTCGAGCCCCGTTGACAACAAGCCAAGAGCGTGGCGTAGAACGGTATTTGTAAGAAAAGCAATCCTCCGTTCAGTAAGTTAATTATGTTGACAAAGTTATGGATTTCATTTCACCCACAATACACAAACGCCCCAACTGATCTTAATCCTGATGTGTGTGCGCAATTACATCGGGCAAAACGTTACACAGGATTTTCGACGACATTGGAAGATCATATCCTGATGTTTATAGGGAGAAAAAAGTCAGAATGAAACATTTTCGCGATATTAATGGATTGCACTTATGAATCTTTGAATAGATTCTCTTATGATAGGCCGCCCAAAAGTACGTATAATGATGTACACGTAGGCTTCCGCGGCTTCGAGTCCCATTACTTCTAGGCTGTCCGGGTGATGCCGGTACCCTGACGAAGGCCTGCGACATGACAGGCGAAACGTCGGCCCTATCTGCCAACGACGCGGCGTCACCCGGACAGCCTAGAAGTAAGTTACGATAATGATGGAAAGATACAATCTGATATTTCATGTAGTATATAAAAAAAACAAGAGTTTGAACAAATGGTGTAAAAAAATCAGAAATCATCTGTCCGTATTGACCTTTGCGCTTCTTTAAAAATTGTTTTATTACTAATACATACTGTGTATGTTTTGTAATAAACAGGCAGATAAGCCGAAGTTAAACAAGCGCCATGAGAAATGTAGTCAATAATATTATTTATAAATGAAAGTTCAAGCAAGAAGGAAATGAAATGATTGAATAATTGCAGAAATAAAGACGTTGAGAGGATAAAGACGAATATGATAAGACTGAAACGAAAGACAAAATTACTCATGTAATATGAAGGAGAAAATGATAAGAACCATTTTATCCTTCATATTACATAAGTTACCTCAGAAGGTAAAGTGTGAGTAATTGTTGAAGGTGGAATCATTACAGGAAAAATGAAGGAGAAGACGCGAAAAAGAATAGCCTTGAAATGAAAGTTACTTTACGAAACATTAAAAGTTATTGGCGGACAGTTCCAACACAGAGTGACTTGTTATATCGAGATAAATTGAAAGGTCACTTTAAAGGGAAAATCAGCGCAGGAAGTCTACAATCAAGGATGCAGTTGGCAAGTCACAGTTAGACTGTTCTGTCCCCAAAGATTACTCCGGTTGGCTCACGAGCTAATTGAATGATAAAAAGTATGTATTTCATTGCAGGGCCAATTTAAAGTAGACTGCAAAGGACTGCCCGTTTTTTTATTCCACTTCTTCACCATTCACCTGGTGTTATCTGAGAGTGTTTACTGTATATACAGGACTGGCGTAGCTCGTCGTTGTAGAGATAGGGTACGTAAATATAAGGTTACGTAGATGTGCTGTTGCTGTGTTCTGTATGCCCTTACGTCGAACTAATTCCTTCTCATACAGCATTGCAGGAAAGGGGGAGAATGAAATTAAAAATTAGGATTTGTGGTCGAATGGTAATGATGGTTGTCTCAGAATGATAAGGGTTTATTACCATTTACACTGCTTTCATTTCTAGACGTGATTTGAACCTTAACAATAGGATACGTGGCACAAGTGTGTTAACTGAGTCACCTAGACATTGAATTTATCAGCATTTTGAATTTTTATTGTTGGTATTTCAAGATGGCCGGCTCGTTTATTCGGTTGTGTAAGTCATGTCGCTACCTCACTGGTTAATTCGTGTGGCATAAATAGAAATGGGAAGGTTACACATCATTTCATCATTACTCCCTATTCTAGATGGATCAGAATCACCTTCTACCCTCCCTTGACACGATTTTTCAGAAGCAGACGCCAAGTATCACAATTTTCATATTCATCATTCACAGACTTACCCATCATAAGCTTCTCAATCTTCATATTTACCGGATGCCAACATTTAACTATGAGAGATGTTTCTCTACAGTTTTGTGTGCATGCAATGAATTTTACCTAACAGTCACAGCATGCGAAGAGCTTGTCAGAACCTTTCGTGGAAGGTGGTTTCGCAGTCGGTAACATAAGAGTTGACTCGCTGAAATATAATATATTTATTATTTAAATAACTCTAAACGCCTTGACCTCATGATGCATGCATGTACTTCGGGGAGAGGCCCTCCGTTACTCGAATTTGTCTTCCTGTAGTTAGGGCTTCTTGAGATGTGCATCTCACGAAGTGATCCCTGTCTTCTTGCTCTCTGGCTGATTTGTGTTTACGGGAGTCAATGGCATTTGGGTTTCTTCTTTCCTTCCTGAAAGTACGCTGACTCAGGTGAATGTCATCTTCTTCAAAGAACAAAAAAAAGGGCTTGGAGCGTGAATAAAATGTATGTTCTTCTTGAAAATATATTATCGTCCAGTGCATAATTGCAAGCTGGCAGGAAACTAAAAACTGTCATTTTGAAGGAGAACGATTTTATCGATACGGAACAGTTTATTTTCACAAAATACAATGTTTTTGACTATATACCAACTTGTCTTCGAAATTTCTTCTATTAAATATATACTTTTCGTTTGTTTTTGCACTTTATTAAAACATTACTATTGTATCGCTTTTAAGTGAAACCAACAATACAATATGTACGTGGTCATTTCAGAGTATATGGCAACTATAAAAGTATGTGAACCAATACATCGTCAGGAATAGAAATCACGCTGTGAAAATTAAGATAACCAGAATGTCTTCGTTATTATAATTATACAATTATTGCAGAAAATGGTCCTTGACACAACCACATGAATAGTGGCCATTGAAAGATTGCGGAAATTAAAAACATTGTTCATTTAGGCACGAAGTAAACCGAACTTATCTCACAGCTAAAATCCTAAAATAGTTACCCTAGGGATACTTTGTCTATAATGGTTTGGATTGACACAGACGTGTGCAGTTCGTCGTAGCTGGCCTCTGCCTGAAACTGCCTGACACACTATGCAAAGACTTCACACACCCTGTAAACACTAGAATTAGGAAAAACGCATATCACCCAATGAATTTTGCAGTTCCTTTTGACACGAACGAGCATATCCTGTTCCGCAAAAAAAGGAATTTTCCAATACTACTTCGTCTTTCGTTGAAAGGCACAACCATTAGACATCCAGGGTTGGATTCCCGGTCGTGGCCAGGATTTTCAATTCTGGTGTGAGTAGCTACTCGTCATTTCGCGGCCGAAGGAGTTTCGAATTGACTAGCTAGGATGTGAAGTCGAACTCTACGCTGCCTGGAATCAGACTCTGGAAGAAAAATTTCTAGCTGCCGCTGCTCTGGTAAGAGTTTTTCCTTGGTTTATCTGATCAATAGCAGATTGAATGCCTTAGCAATACTGTGCCAAAATTCATGGACTCCACGCGACTTTCTGTCCTCGTCCTTGTCCTTTGCTCTCGTTCACACAAACACGTCCCACAGAAGAATGCACAAGAACCACACAACATACACAAACAAAACACAGCATACACAAAACACACACACAGCCATACACAAAACACAACACAGCATACACAAAACACACACACAAACATACCAAACACACACAACTACACAAAAAACACACACAAAAACAATACACAAAAACACACAACATACACAAACACAAACACAACATACACCAAAACACACACAACATTACCACAAAACACACACAACATACACAAAACACACACAACATTCCACAACACAGTATTCACACACAGCATTCACGCACAGCATCCACGCACAGCATTCACGCAACACAAAAAACACACGCACAAAAAACACACACATAGGGACACCAATCGGAGCTTACAGCTGGTCCTGAGCGACAAAACGCTCTTGCGGAGATACCCGGAGAGTGAAAACCAACCACAAACTGCAAACCGGACCCGTGTGGCCAGCGCTGAATCTCACTTTCCATCCGGAGAACACAAACCACATTCCAAGATAGAACGGTCCACTACACATTTACAGGGACTATGTCTGGGGTGGGCGCACGGAAAACATGAACTAATCTCTCAACTAATCCTCTGCGATTTGCTGTCAAACTACTGACAATGCACACGAAGACACTATGCTGACTTGCATCTCCTGGTTAGGTTTTAAAAACATACTATATGCCACTTTATATTCTGAACAAATGACGTGTTGTATCTCTTGAATAATATAAATTTTGGCCATAGCTCTGGAATGATTCTTCGTATTATTCTCCGTAAATATTTCTATCAATTCCTAAATATTTTTCTATGTCAGTTCCAAAATATTTTTCTAGTATTTTTTCTTCAATGAGTAGTCGTTGTCTACCTTGCCTTTCTTCAAGCTAGGCCAATTATCAAAACTTTTTTCCTTTTTCTCGCAGATGCGGCCACCACCACCACCATTGCCTGCTCAACATCCTCAAGGAATTGGAAGATGGACGCAAATCTGATGTTAATTTCTTTGCAATATTCATTTTGGGCCGTAAATGTTGAGCTATGGAGTGAACTAAATACATTAGGAAAGCAAGTTACTCCGCATACGCTGATATAGAAATGGACAGTTGTGTCTCTGCCACACCCATCTGCTGCCACCAAACAACTTTACTTTCGTCATTTATCATCATCTCGCCACGCGTCAGATACGGTGACAGTTGATACTCTTAGAGTAAAATTGAACACACTTATTAAACACCATTCAATGAGTTGATGATGCTTTGTCCCAAAGAAGCCAGATCTAGCACACTCTTTCTTGGAGGTCGGAGAAGAAGAGAGAGAGAGAGAGAGAGACGGAGAGAGAGAGAGAGAGAGAGTAAGAGAGAGAACTTTTGAGTAGTCTCGCCATTAACCCTGCATTACCTTGTAATGTAATTATTATGTCATAGTCTGATGAGGTTGTGAGATTCAAAAATGGATTTATAATGAAATGTAGTTACCAATTGTAAAAAAAATCCTATATCGTTTTATATTACAATATTAGACTATTCAAGTATACGAAACAAACTAAAAATTTATAAAGCTTTTATCTTTCTTTTTACATTACATTCAAAAAATCTGTTCTTGGAACCTCAGAGTAAAGTTAATGAAAATTAGCAGGTCACTTACTACTGCATATTAAATGTTATGAATTTGCAGTGCATTTTAATATTATCAGAAGTTTCATAGTCTTGAATCGTCAAACTTACTATCACAATCTTCATATACAGATAAAATATGCTTCCGTCTTTAATCCCAAAGTACATTCTGAGATATTCATTGGTATAATGTATGTTTTGTGCACCCAATATTTAAAAAAACGAAAATTATTTCTTTACTGTTGTGATTATTTACAATGGATTGTGAATTGAGTCGTTTATTGACTGTAGAGTGTAACAGCAGTAAACGGAATCAGAAGGCTAGAGTCACCAAACCAAATCGCGAATCGTCTAAGCATAAACTTGATTTGTGAAACCTCGCCCAGGACTAACGGGAGAGTGAAGCTCAGTTTTCCTATACTGACATCTGTAATTCATTCAGATGAATTCAGCAACGCCTAAATAAATTAATTTCATCCACAAAGCTATTGCAGAATCCCGGTGAAGTGTGTTTGTGTCCTGAACATCAGAAAAAATATATTTTATGTCAAAGGTCAACTTCGATGACTTCAACAATGAATTCATCCCTCAATAACTTCAGCAATGAAGATGTCTTCAATTTTTTTTATCTGAGGGTTTAGTTTTTTGTGAAATGTTATTCCTTACTAATTTACACCATCGCATGAGTGTTCAGCTTCACACACATTCTTTCTGCTCTTCTACATTTCATGGGTAGGTCCATGAACCTAATTTAACTTTACTAGTAATCCACGATTTTTCGGCTTTTTGATCTCTTCCGCATTCACTTAGTTGTCGCGTGTCTGCTCCGTTGTTCAACAACGTTGAAGAAGAAACTCCTGTCTAATATATAGTACTTTTTTCTAGGAAAAACAACTCTGTTGCTGATTATAAATTTATCTTTCTTTGAACCAATGATTACGTATTTTATGAATCAAATTGGTAGAAGATAAGGGTAACTATCATTTGAAAAATAAGTTATCATCTGCATTTATGACCTCTGAGTTAATTTACATGCGTTCAATGCACCCCGGAATATTTGGTTTTATGCAAAAAAACTACATTGATTGAATCTCAAAAAATTGGGAATTTTCTAAATAACCATCCTCTGCCAAGTTTAGTTTAATGTAAAACTCTAGCATAGTATTTATATTATATTTATTATTATAAATCTAGGTTCATCAGTAAATGAGAAGTTCCTTCACGTATATTCCAATTTCCAGAGATTTAATTGCTGGGGCTAATTGGGTCTTATATTCCACGCGTTATTATACTATGTAAACCCTGATTAAATAAAAAATATTCATTCAAAAATCACACGATGGACTCAATACGCCCACTGGAGTTCGTATTTTGCGGTCTGCGCGTGCGTAAGTAAATTAGACATCGGTCCATTATTGTCTATGCTACCAAAACAGAACTCAGTTGATGTGTTCGCCGATGAAGGGAGGTCTCGTTAAAAGTGTCTTCGCTTTGAGAACTTTTTTAACGAGATCCAATTCGCTCCCCCATGCCATGGACGTACGCCACCCTCACTCCGACTCGTCATGTCTTGAGCTCGCAATGAGTTTTCTCACCGCCTGACGAAAATTTATTTACGCTCTCTCAAGCAGCAATCCTCGTGTCTGAAGAGATTATCACCTAATAGCGCCTATGCACCTTTACCAATATTTTTTGTTTTGGAATTGATTTGTCTTCTTTTAATTAAAATACTTCTGGAAGATGAATATTGCCAACTCGGTGACCGAAGATTGCGAAGCAGTAGTGCCCCGTAGCGCTAAGGATCGCGGGTAGAGTCCCGCCTCGGGCATGTTCTATTGTGTTCGTCCTTCATCTTCCTATCATCATATATCTGTGTTCATCCTTCAGAGTTATCATACCGTTACCACGCAATAGGAGTCGCTTAATGACCTAGACGATGATGCCGACCGTAAATAAAAAGGATGAGATTAACTGAAATAAGTAACCGACCATATAAAAAAACTAATTATACAAAATTAAATGCCGTTTAAACTTTGACTGTAATGAAGGGAAATTCATCTGAGTTATCTTCATTTCCCTCAATTGGACATTGAGGAAAATTCAAGATGATCGAATTCCATACAACGATTGTTTACACAGTGATATTTTCTCATTACTGTTTAGAGCCACTCATGAACAGAAGGTTTGGTAGGTTTATGTAATGAGAAGTACTGAATATATTTTGGGGGGGCTGAAAAATACCAAACATGATAATTACCTGCCAATGAAAGGACCAAATGTCACCATGTAAAATATTATTACATTAGATGTCTGACGACATTCTTACGGGCCAAAACATACTTCCGTTCAATCTTTGACCTACTGAATCCGTAGAAGTTTGTATTCGGAACATCTCCATGTAATAGCGTTAAAAACTCTATATATATACAACAATCCTAGTTAAATTGCTCACAAATTTACAAATTAAAATCGTTTTACATTTCAACAATACTTTTAATTTGATGTTTCACGCCAGTTTCATAAAATTCCTGTGCGCTACACTTTGAAGTTTTGCGATAAACAATAAATTCAACGAAAGTTGATCACTAGACCCGGAAGTTGCAGAATTGCCTAATTTTATTATTTTTCATGATTAGAATAAGTTTTAAGAATAGGAATCATCTTAATTGTACTTTCTGGAGTATTTAGTAGAGTTTTAATTTTGCCTTTTTTTCTTACTTTTAGCTTTCTGATGGACATTTTCTGTCATTTTACCTTACTTGTGCCTTTTTTTGTCATTATTTTGCATTTCCCCTTCTGGTTCAGTCTCTATCAAGCTTGTCAATATTTAAAGCGCCGGGCGTGTATTGTCTTTGTCTTTCTGTGCACGCGGGAGGCTCTAGAGTCTGGCTGTGTTAAAAATTCTAACAGGGAAATGGTGATTTACCGTGAATATTTTTTAAATATTTTCGTTTGATGCCTTACTTATTCGATTCACGCGGAAATCGCATCCAATGTTGTCTATGGCCTTCGGATCCATTTTCTGAGGACAGAGCTTGTCTTGTACGTGAAGCACCCTTTCAGTTCCTTGTTGTTCTCTATTTCCCTTCTGACGAGTATAGAAGTGAGAAGAACGGAAATTATTACCATTTCCGTTTTCACTGATACCATTCAAAATTCAAAAGAGAATCCTAAAAAAACTCGATACAGCGGTGCGAGTTAAACTAAAGTCATAAGTTGCCTCCAGGATGGTCCTGTGCAATCAAGATAACAAAGAAAAAATGGTAGATTCCTTTCACGTGAGTGCTAATGTTAATTGGTATATTTGTAATTTAAAAGGATCTTTTTTTTAACTTCCAATACTAATTTACTCTTTAAATGTTGATTTCTTAGTGTTTCCTGTGCTTTTATCCCCCTTTACCAAAAATAACTGCTTTTGCCAATTGCAGTAAAAAAAAAATGCCTTTTGCCTGGCTTTTTAGGTCAATCAAATGCACCGAAATGCTTCACGCTCGATTTTTGGATTTCTTCTTGTCTCCGCAGATCGCGCACCACCACCACCACGTGCCGGTGGCACGGCCGGTGCCCTGCACGTGCACACGACCACCAGACCACCACGACCACCACGGACCCACCACTTGGGACTCGGGCCCGCCCATCTACGCGTCGGTGCGCCGGCCCCGCTACCACGGGGGCGGGGGCGGGGCGGGCCGCCGGCGCCGTGGGCGCACGACTACACGTCTCGCAGCGGAGATGCTGGCGGCGGCGCAGCACAACGAGAACGAGTTGGCGTCGTGGGCGGCTGGCGGGGGCCCGGCGGCGCCGCCAGGGACACCTTCGGCATCGCCGACCAACGCCCGCAGCGCAGCTCGCCACAACGCAGTGAGCACTCTCGCGTCCATGCTTTGCCGCGACTCTTTCCTTTGGGGATATTTAGTGATTACACAACCACAACCACACACCACAACATACACTCACACACAACACACATACACACACACAGCCACACACAGCCACACACAGCCACACACGCACACACAGCCACACAACCAGCCACACACGCACACACAGCCACCACACAGCCACACACACACATACCACACATACACCACGCCACACAAATTATGTGTATGGGTGGAAAATCTGTCTGGAAAATCAGACGAAGGCGTTTATTAACTTGTTTGCGGGGTTGTTCTAATTGACTTCATCACTCATTTTTCGACAAAACATTCAAAAGAATTTTTTTGTAAAAATTAAAAACATTTTCTACGGAGGGCGTTAGACCATATTACCTATATGTTTTGGGGCCGCTGACCGAACCATTTAACTTCAGTAGATTTTCACATAACCTCAAAAATTTTAAAAAACAACCTGAGTCTGCTTGGAGAGTCTATTGATCAGGCGCCAACGATACAGACAATCTGGGTTCGTAAGCTGTCCGCGGCCGGAGTCCAATGTATTCTTGCTATCCGGGATGAGCGCGTCTCAGTTAATTGCGACTGACGTTGCGGCTATTCTTGCTGTGGCCTTCTTCAGAGCTATACTGCTGAGGCAATCTGCCATACACAACGTGAGAGTGTTGTCTCGTCAATGGACCAGTTGCTACCTTCTCTATCACTTATAAATTGAATTTGAATCAATAAAGTGATGTGTCAAGTTAAATTGGATTTCAGATACGGTCTCAGCGACCCCAAAACATATTAGGTAAACGGTCTCAACCCTCGCTTAGAAATATTTTTTAATTTTTTATGGTTTTAGGTTAATATCAAAAACCTTGATATGATAGAGTAAAAATGGGGTCACCTAATTCGTATTTACCGACCCCAAAACACTTAGAAAAGCATTAGTCTGATTCTCAGACACTAACACATTTTTTTGCTATGGCTGTTTTATTTATAGTGTTTCGCCAGAGCGAGAAGTCTGAGCGGCGGACAGCTCTGATGGGTTAGTTTTCCGTGGTTCTGCGATACACCAGGCGAAGCAGGAGCACTACCCTAAGAAACGACCCGCGCCCCGATCTTTCCTTCCTCTTCCTCTGTCTATCGTTACTCAATTCAGGCTGTCAAACGGGCACGTACGTGCTCGGGCAGCATCCTTGCGCCTTCAAGGGCACAGTGCCCGGGCGCGAGAGCCCGCGTTCTGATTTCTCAGGGATGCACAAGTCGGCGGGTATGGCGGTGCCGTAAGCGGGGTACACGTATCAAATGAATAATTATTAACCCTCTAATAGGTCTTTCGGACAAGTCTCTGGTGGACTAGTGCATGTAAGTGGTGCGTGTTGTGTGCCGCGCGCCGATGTGTGTTGCGTGTCGTGCGTGCATGTGGGTGGTGCGTGTGTGTTGTGCGCGTGCGCGGCGCGCGTGTGTCGTGTGTGCGAGCGTGTGTCGGCGCCCGCGCGTGTGCGTGTTGTTGCGCGCAATCGCGTGTTCGTGCGTGCGTGTGTGCGCGCGTGTGTGGCGTGTGTGTGTGCGTGTGTGTGCGGTGTGTGCGTGCGTGTGCACGAGTGTGTGTCTGGGATGTGAGTGTGCAGTTTGTTCTGTAGCTGTATGGAAATTCCGTAGAGAAGAACGTATGACCAAAGTTTCAGTCCCAGCTAGTCTTGATTATCTTCTGTAGTGGGCATTGGAGGTGGTGTGATTTGGCTTTAACATGCCAAAAGTATTAATAACAAAAAAAGGAGTTTAGACGGCATTACAAAATCTTCTATTGCGACGTCTAAACTTTGTCGCGGAAGATCGACAAAATGTGGGTGATACTTCTTAAATAGTAAGATGTCTTAAATTAGGGATTACGTGTGAGGTTATAACTAATCCAGAAATAGGCCTGTTACGATGATAGGACAAAAACTGATGACAAATAAGTACTTCACATTTATTTTACGATATTGAATAAGACTTATTGTTTTATGCTATTAAAAACCGTGTAATTAACAACAAGGTAATAACGCATGCAAAGAAACACTACTTCGAATTTGACTAAAAAGCTCATTTGAGTAGAAAGATTTACTTATTTTTTAAACGAAAACCTTTCGTGTTGTTAGCATAAAGATTAAATACAGGGCAGATAAATTGCGAAAACTTTAAGTAAGACATGGGGCGTCGGATAATAATAATTGTTTTCTGGGAAATGTGCAATCTCATATTAAGGAAGTGTTAAAATTCTACATGGCGTCCCTTTATTGGAAATGAAACCCAACGTGCAATGGTGTGTGGCGTGATGGACAACTTTCAGAGCCGGCCCCGCCGTCAGGCAATGTTATTATTGAGTTTTTCCCTTGATTGCTCAGGAATGTCGACGCAAGATTGGACATACACAGTACTACGCACGCATTATACACATTGATACGCACGCAATACCTCGCGCACGCCAATCGGAAATGTGCAGCCTTGTGACAGTAAATGTGCATTTGGTGATCATAGCGCGATGGCCGACTTACCAGCTCTTTCACCTTTATGTGGCTAATGATCTAATTGTGGGCATTATTTACCATGAGACTGTGACCAAGACATTAATTTTTTGCTGACGAACAAAATTGGTGGTAGCAAAACGTCAAAAACATATGCGGTGTGTGTATTATGTGCGTGTGTGTGTGCGCGCGTGTGTATGTGTGTTGTGGTGCGCGTGTGTGTGTATATGTGTGTGTGTGTGTGCGTGTGTGTGTATATGTGCGTCGTGGGTGTGTGTTTGTGTATTTTGTTGTGTTGCTGTTCCATGCAATTTCCATAACAGGAAGGATATAAATTAAGACGTTAAGATATCCTTGTAAGGAACAGACAAACTAAGCCAAGTCTTTCTGGGGGTGTTGGAATATTAATTAGTCCCAAGAATCTCTTAAAAGAAAATTACTGATTGATTCTCTCATTTTATACTTTCTTTTTGATGGAGAAATAAATTATTTTTAGAATCTATCTGACATAAAAAATTAACTCCTTTTTCTCAAATTAATCTAAAGAAGTAACTTAGGTAAGTTCAGGTCCTTCACAGGAGACTCTTCAAAAATCTGAGATAAAAGAACTTACATAAGTGGTGAATGCCAAATTAATAAGAAAGTTACGAAGGCATGCGATTTGTCAAAAGGGAACAAGATTTTGATGTATTCAAAAAGAAATGCTGTGGATTTGACTTCTGCTTACACTGGAGCAAGTGTATTTTGTCGATACAGCGGTAAAGATTAAAAGAGCGAAAGATCACTTAAATTCTTCAGAAACGCCTGGTAAAAATTCCATATTGAAGGAGACCAATATATCACACGCTATGTAAAAAATATAGTTACACATTTTCACCAACTTACCGCAGATCATCGGGTTAAATATATTTTATTTAGGTATTTAGTTTTAGGTGTTTAGTTTTTTTAAGATTTAAAATTGTCTTCTTAGTACGATTGAAACAGTTAATAAAAAGGAATCCACTTTAATAAAACAAAATGTTTCTTCCGGCAAACAACTTCAGTATGCTTTCCAGGTCAAGAGGTCGATTTTGTAACTAACTCGCCTGCTCTACCCGCATTTCACCAAAAGATCAGTCAAGAACAGTTGCACAGTTATTAAAATTACAATGTGGGGATTTGTACTGACATTGTTGTTCACATTATGTTTATAGGATTTTCTCACTACATACATCGAAACATCCCATGAAAGCTCATTGTCAATAATCTCTAATACTGTTCTCTCTTTGTAACCAGGAAATAATAAATCCGGTTCTGTCTGCAGAGCACGCGAAACGGCAAATCTTAATACGTTTCAGGGCAAAATTGATTCAGTTTCCAGAAGTTAGCAAGTTGGCTGAAACTTAGTTATGTAAGCGGGTGTTAACGTGTCCTCACACGCGCCTAAAATTACCAAAGTTTTGCTTCCAATAGCTCGTTTCCATGCACTGAACGTCTGAAGTAATTACAAGAGGATCGAAACGGTAATCCTAATGTAGCAATGCTTTTTGAGGAAATATATGATGGCGAAAATGTATGTCTGGAAGAACACAGCAATCACCTTTTTTGTACCTAGCCAAAATTGATTTGAATATCGTGTTTTCACAAAATGAACTTTAGTATCTTACACTTTGAGCTGTAATTTGTAGCATATAGTTCCAACTTTGAAGCATCGGCCTGAAAACATTTCCATTAAAATGATAATGCGCAAAGGGAATAGGGATGTATATGCTAATAATAAATAATATCCATATCAAATCTAAAACATTGGTATAGTTTTTACTTTTAAAGATTTGTTTATTGTCATACATTTTTGACATGTTAAATTCCAAAAGTTGTCGACAAAAGTGAGAATATATTACCAATAAGTTATTGTAAAATTATATTTTAATGACAAAGTAAAAACACTAACAATACTTAACTACCTGATTGAAACCTATAGAATTTAAAGAATATGTTTACTAGTATTAGCAAACTCGCAATGTAAATAAAGGAAATAAAAATCCTTGTTTTTATTTCTGCTGTCGATAAATGGGTATCATACTTTACATTGTAAAAAATGTTTATTCTTTCATTAAAGCTTTGATAATGTTTGTGTCTCTCTCACTATATTGTTTAAACTCGGGAAGTATCCACAAGAAATCCAAAAACCCTGTTTCTCATATGGGGGCATTCATATGTTGAAAGAAAAAAACTTCGTATTGGCAGCTAAATTAAGGCTATACTGAAAACAATAAATCTCAATGACTAGATGCCAAAACCGTAATCTGGTCCATTGGCTAAGATCCCTAATGAGTGCTAATCACAAGATTGCTAATGGTGGTAGCGGTGGCTTGTTACCAAAGTGCTTGTCAGATAGAATCCCGAATCTACATTTTAATACCTACGGATATACAAATATCGTACACATTTTAATATACATTTTCATACAAATTTTAAAACATATATTAATACAATTGTAATATACTCAGTAATCAAATCGGGAAACTCCGATGTCAGACAAGGAACGTTAGCACGCTGGCCCCATGACCTCTACGCTGCTGAATTCAATGTATTTGAATAAGTCCGGGCAAAACTTGTTAACGCGCAAACACTCGAATCGAAATGATGGCACCGAGAAGCAATGCATGCATGAACAAGCAATTACTGAAAATGGACTGTCATAGAGAGCAAAATTTTACTCCTCTGGGAAATGAACCCGGGGCTTTCATTAGCCAGTCAGAAGCTCTACCCGACTGAACTGAGGAGTAAAACATTAGTCCCGCAACAGTTTATCGCTCATACACTACCGGAGAGCATTAAAAACATAAGTAGTAATCAAAATGGTTGGGGTTGGGATATTATATTAATGTTAATAAATTAATGAAATATGACACCTAATGGTGGTCCCGGATTTAGCTCCAGGTGAAGTCAAATAGTTATCTCTGTGGCAGTGTCAGTTTTAAGTTCCCTTCCCATGAACATATTGCCGGAGAAACGTCATGTAGAGAGGAAACTTCTGCAGCCTTCTGCGTGAGTACTCACATCAGAGTGAAGAATTTGTTTGAAATTGCAGATAAACTTAATGATCGTTTTAAAATATTAACGACAATGTACAAAAAATGCGTGCAGTAGT
This sequence comes from Gryllus bimaculatus, assembly GCA_017312745.1. Classification (NCBI taxonomy): domain Eukaryota; kingdom Metazoa; phylum Arthropoda; class Insecta; order Orthoptera; family Gryllidae; genus Gryllus; species Gryllus bimaculatus. The sequence continues at coordinate 3,537,667 of BOPP01000132.1, forward strand.
ATAACGCATTAATATGAAACACAGATACACCAAAGCACATTAATCACATTTCAAAATCAGTGTCATTTGTGAAATAATTTATGATAGTCATCATATCTGTTTCCTTTCAAAACTTGAAGTAAAAGCTTAGTTATTCCAAACAAAGGAAACCATTACGCGTTTCTTTCAAAATATAGAAGATAGAGGGTCAGATCACATGACATGGCGTGTAATGGACGGTTGGTGAACAGAGATCGGGTGTTAATGCACTAAAAATCACTTTATATTTTTCGCTTGAAAAGCACTGATGATTAAAAATTAGACTGATAAGGCCATAAATATCCAAAAATGCATTGGATTAATTATTCCGTGATTGTAGCTATTAAGAATGTATACATAGAACGTTTTACATCTCGAGTGGTGGCGGAGTTCCTCCTTACTGGAATGGATGATCGAATTCTGATCTACACAAAGTCATGCGACCGTTTCCCCTCTTAAGATATCTCTGCAAGCGGGGCACCGCTATCAAAGAATAATTATTAGCCCCCTAATAGTCTTTCAACAAGTGTGGTCGTGTAGTGCGGGTAAGTGTGTCTCTCCCTGTGTGTGTGTGTATGTGTGCGTGTGAGTGTGTGCATTTGTGTACCCACAAGGAAATGTCCATATAGAAATGAGAGCTTAAGGTTGAGGAGGAACAATAAGACACTGTCAGTTATCAGTTTGCCGTTTCTTAAGGTATTCGCTGGTTTTCGCCTGGAATTGAGAAATCACGCAAAACTACCGAGAATCTTCTACCAGAATTCTCATTTAGACAGTGGCTGAAATCGTCCTAGCATAAAAAATCCTTCACTGTAAGAACTCAAATTCTAGAATGCACTGCCTGATTGTACTGCCTAATGGAAATGAGGTCTGATGGTTTTGCCTGGTGGGAGTGATGTCTGGTGGGAGTGATGTCTGGTGGGAGTGATGTCTGGTGGGAGTGATGTCTG
>BOPP01000132.1:3551347-3563654 GCA_017312745.1 Gryllus bimaculatus
CAACGACGCGGCGTCTCCCGGACAGCCGAGAATTCATGGATTCGAGCCGCGGAAGCTTACGTATACAAACGCCATAATCGTTACTCAAAATCTACTAGATCAACCTCACGAAGCGACATTCAACGGGGCCAAACACGTTCTAGTTCTTTCTTTCGTTACATCATGTGCTTTGAGTATCGCAGTACGCTTGCAGATTGAGCCATATTGCAAAGGAATTACTCTAAGAAGGGACCACTTTGACAGGTCGCGCAACAAATCAACGTCATTCGGGACGCTTACATTGCAAGAGATAGTGATGAAGACATTTACAAATTAGCTAATCGTAATTGAACGTTTTGATAAATTGAGTATAGGCGCAACTTGCAGTTATATTGCCAGCAAAGTCCAAACAGTAGCTGTCAAAGCGGTCCCTTCTTATAGTTATTTCCCTGCATTCAGCTGCTAATTTGAATTGAAAAAAACAATCGACGAACGTACTGGAGCCTACTGGACCTACTGGAGATTTTTCTTCTCCGCTATCAGTCCATTGATTTGTTCATTTACATAAAAGCTCTACAAGGTTTATTGCGACTGGCGATTGATTGGGGAAATCTTTTATCTATTTTGTCTTATTTTATTTCATAAATTAATATTTTTACATTAGAGCCTTCAAAAGTTTATTGCCATTGGCAATTAATTTAGGTATTCTTTTTTTTTCTATTTTGCCTTTATTTTATTTCATAAATACTTATTTTTACCGTCTAATAAGCATTTTACATTCCACCACCCTGGTAATTTCATTTCACGGTTGCTATCATTTACCCGACCGTCCACGTTCATAAAATATTGTCTCCTTTAATAATAAGAGGTATGGATTACCTCAGAAAATGTCGACGAAAACTTTAATTAAACATGGTAATAATGAAACTATGCAATAAAGATGCCTTAATTACGCGAAAAATATTGAATCAGATATTCCCAGCACCGATGACATCAAAGCGTTCGGTTTTTCTATGAAGAGCGCAGAATAAAGACAGATATACAATTTTCGTATATTTCTCTTAAATTAACTGCTATTTCTCAACAAGACATTGTCGGGAACCAGAACGTGGCGCTGAGATTTTGAACTAAGGAACTAAGTTGTGAGAGGGTTTCACATACAAAACTTACTTCATGGTACAACACTAAATTGAAGATACAGAAATTTTTTCGATTCGTAAACTATTTCAGGAGCCACTTGTTAAATACATTGTTGCAAAAGCGAAAGAACGATTTTAGTCACGACAACCCTTTTTACCTCGAATTTCGATTGCACGTTTTCTTAAGTTATTATATTTTTTTAAAAAAAGGGAAAAAAGGAAAGGAATTTGCAGTTCAGGATGGACAGCTGACATTGCAAAGAAACGAAGGTAACTAGGCCGAGATCACCAAGAACCCTCAACCCGGGCCAGTTCGTGACTTGGGAGTAGAGGCTCCTTGAGGATTCACTTCCAGGGAACCGGATCCAGGACCTGGGAAGCGCGACCTCTTGCACCGCCACCTCAAACACGCTTGCCGCTCCGGTCGCCGCTTCCTGCTGCATATGGAGCGTTGTGCGTGCTTGTGTGTGTGTGTGTGTTCGCGGAAAAGTGAGCAACGCACGGCACCAGGGCGGATGCAAGCGCCCAGCCGGACGTCTGGTCGGTCGGTCGGTCGGTCGGTCGGTCGGTCGGTGTGTCGGCGCATGCGCGGAACGGGTCGGCGAGCGGCGCGAATCGAGGCTTCGAAACCAGTTGCTGCCGGCCGCGCAATATGGGCAATGCGCGTAGCCTCCTTCGAGAGGAGGCCGCGGGTGGGAAATGTGTTGTTTCCCTAAGGAGGGACCGCTCGCTGTACGCCAGTCAGGTTCTTGCAGGCGACTTCTATTCTGCTCGCGATTACGATTGAGATTACGGTGTAATCACGTTGCCAGTACACGTCCGAGATCTTAATCTTTTAACCCTTACGTGGATACCATTTTTTGAACAAAACGGCAATTTCTAAGGAAGTTACATGAAAATTTGATTTTAATGATTGTGTAGCGAAAAGTCTTCTGATCCTTCACGTATCCAAAATAGTTATTTATGAAAGAAGTATCGTATGATAATAATAGTAATAATAATTGTAGCAATAATAATAATAAAAATCTTAGTGATTGTCCTTTCCATAATCATCACGTAATATTGTTATTTCTTGAATTACGAGCTGTCAGTATTTAACAGTGCTTATTTAATTTTAATTGCTAATTTCCTTTCAGTGTACCGGAAATACAACATATAGGGGCCTTATAGGATCTTTATTGTTGTGCGCTAAATTTACACGAACTAGAAATAAATTATAATAATTCTTATGGCTACAGTTGTTGAAATATTGAAATATAAATTACGTTCTTAATCACTCTTATTACATTTCGGTACAGACGGATAGCAAAATAACAACTCATGAATGTGTGAATTTATGTTAATTTTGAATATTGCTCCTACACGTTAAATGATAATTGCTTTTGACGTTAAACACGTAGAAATGGAGATATTTATGAAACATAATTTTTTGTGATTCATAGCCGTAAATATCTTGAGAATAGTCTTAAATTTATTTAGTACGAAATTTTGTGAAAACGTTCACTTTCTACTTATTTATCACAGAATGCATAGAAAGCGGGACCTTTGATCTCTAATATTTTGAAAAGCAGATTGAAACATCCAAATATATTTTTGTTATCCCTTTTATAAAACGTCAAGACTAAGGTCTTGGTGAAAAAAGGCAGCTCACGAGGATTATATTACGCAGAGAAAGCTATTTAATCGAAACCTAACTGCACCTATACTGAGAGAGTATGAAACCCTCTTGGCCACAGCCGCCACAAGTAGGGATTGAATTGATTGAATTGATTTGCCTTATTTTACGTGGCGAGAACTCAGGCCATCAGCGCCGCTCTTCTCGTTGACCACGTAAATTTCGCTACGCTCTTTCACCAACTAGAGAAGAAAGGAGTGTATTTCTTGGCGAGAAACAGGCGCATTTCAATTAGCTCAGAGGCTACGTTCATTGGCTTTAGGACTGTATTTACATGCATAGTAAATCTATGAACATGGGACAGCCGGCTTTAAACTTCCCCTCCGAAGGAAGGCTACGAAGGATTTTTTCGCCCTTGAAAATCCACGGCTTCGATCGGTGTGAACCCGCGCAACTTGGTAGCAGACAGTCCAGTACGCTAACCGTTACAAACCATCGCCAGGCCAAAAGTAGGGTACATTTGCCAATGGCCAAATGAAGGCCCAGCTGTCGAGAGTCACGTGGATTCTCGTAAGCTTCTTTTGCTAGGTTAGCGATTACATTGCATTCACTTGAGCTCACATTTCAGATGTTGAACTTGTGACTCATTTATCAGAAATGTACGGTTTCATCAAAATGTCCTTTTGTTTTTATTACGACTACGTACAAACTTCAAGACTAAAAGAAAAGGTTCCCCACACGCACAAGTACAATTTTTCAACAAATTAATAATTGATTTATTTTAAAAGAAACTTTGCAACTATACTACGGTGAATCAATGCAAGTATACTTCAATAATAATGTTTATTGAATATTTTTTGAATGATAATGTAATACTTAAATAATTTCTTTTAGAAATGTATTAAAAAATTGTATTTATTTTTTCTGAATTCCACATTTTAGTTATAGTTTCAAATATTTTCATCTAATTTATTTGCCATTTAATATTAATTAAATTTAAAATTAATCCATTTTCTTTTCTAACAGAATTAATTTATTTGAACGAATTTGATTAGGTCCTATTCAAGACGTATTCGTAGCTTTCATCACTTGAATATGTCAATAATTCGTGGCATGAAATGTGTACTCATTCTTTTACAATTTGGTGTAATTGATGTAACATTTTCTTAGGGACTATGCTATTAAGTCCCGAGCATCATAACAGGATGAGCTTTGCAGCACAATTTACCTTCTTATTTTTGTCTGATATAATTTATTTGAAAAATATTTTTTATAGATGAGCAGTTCACTCTGTTTCCGTTTTCTTGTGAAGAATCTATATTAAACAATATTACAGGAAAAATAAATTACGTCTGCGAGATGCGTTCTTTATTAAAAATAATATTGATTTCTTTTTGAGAATGTAATACTATTTTTAGAATACCTTTTTTTAGATATTTTCACGTGTTTCCGTGCTTTTTTATTTGAAATTTTAGGTAAAGTAAAAATTAAAATATTGGAAATAAGTTAATTCTTACTATAATTCCAAAATGATTTAAAATTTGTTCATGTTGGGTAATGTCGTATAGGTTTGTTTTGCAAATTCTGTTATATAAAGCGCTGATTTTCTATTACGGTCATGTTCAACAGTTTCTGCTTAGTTCATACTAACATTAACATTGACTCAGCAATTACGGAGGCATATATCGCTCTGCACAAGGTGTCGGCAAGCAGTTTTATTTGAGAAAGGAAATTAAACAAAGTTTGTTTTAGAATAGCATCATACTTCTTAAGTTATGAATCTCTATTTAAATAAAAATATTAGAAAAGAAGGTGATGGTAGTTACTTAGCTAGAAAATTACAACTCTTCTAGAGTCTAATTCGAATTTGCAAACCATTCAAAAGAAGTGGTGCGAATGTGAGATCTGTTACATAGTTGACGACATGGTACAATGTAAGATTCATCAGATGGCAGTTACAGAGCCACATGAAAAGTAAGTCACTATATGCCAACGATATCTAGCATACTTCATGTAGAGTACCACAGATTATTGATACATTTAACCACGATATTCGTACATCCTTTGATATAAAATAATTAAATGCACATGTTGCACTGTAATGAACTTTTAGATGAATCCGAGACAACAATTCGTACTTTGTAATTAATTATTTTCAAAGTGAAAATGACTTTATCGTGAAATCAAATCCCAATGGCCAGGGTGTGTACTGAACGCACATCACGAAGGCTCGGTACTATGCATGGACAAAGATTCTAAAATTGCTAAGCTGTTATTAACAAACAAATATTCTTCAGGTTTTGAACTATAAATTGAGATATGATGTGTTCTACATACATATTCTCCCATAGTAGTACTAAGAGACATTAATTGTGTTAAACGACTTTAGATCAATAAATCGAAAATAACAAACCGAATCTTATATGCATATTGAATGACATATGTTGGAAAATACTTTTTTGTAATACAATTATCTTCCACCACTGGTACCTGAGTTCGATCCCAGGCTTTTGCGAGTGGAATTTGGGGTGCACAAAGTGGGTTCGCGGAAGGTTTTCACGGGGAAATCCCGTTTCCCCTGCCAATATGCTCTCCAACAGTTTTTCCCTACCCTATCCTGTCATTAGCCACCATTCTGCTAAGGATCTATTCGTCACAGCGGCGCCTAGGCGATGACCGAGAACTAGCTGGGAAGGGCTGGGCTACCTCAGCGGATTATCGACTGCTAGGATCCAAGCCTGGAGAACTAGAGAGAGAGAGAGGAAATGTAGAGGGGGTGGGGGACTCCCCCTCTGAAGACACTAGGTACAAATAGTGGATATGATGACGTCTAGTAATATGTGGGGGCAAGGGATATCGTTTGATGCTTGCCCTCTGAGGGGTAAAACATAATTTATTTGTTTTTTTTAAATTCTTGGCTCTCCGGGAGACGCCGCGTCGTTGGCTGAGAGACCGTCGTTTTGTCTGAGATGTCGCAGCCTTCGTCAGGGCAGTGCCCTCCCGGATAGCAAAGAATTTATGGAATCGAGCAGCGGAAGCTTACGTGTGCATCAGACTTTATTTTTGTTTAGCACTACTCGGTTATTGCATCCAAGTATGATGACAATGCAAATTTGGTACAACAGTGGACATTTCTGCGTGTGCAAACCTTTTCCATGACGAGCCATAGAAGCGAATATCTGAATTTAAATCCTTTAAGACGGTCGCCGTAATTCCTTTAAGCGCAACGAACGTGCATTTCGCGTCTCATTTTTCGCTCTTCTTTCCCCGTTATTCTTCTGCACTGGGTATTTTATAATTTGGGTTAGGCGTTTGACAAATTGGACTGTGTCATGAGAAATTTGCATTACGCTGCGGTTCCTACGACATATTCAGAGATATACATTTATTATTTCTCTGCAGCGTTTTCATTTGTTTAATGTAAAAAGTTATTTTTATGTACACAAAAGATATTGCCATGTTCCAGATAAAGCAAATGTATTAGAGTACGGTATATATTGAAATATCACAATAAACAATTGTTCACGAATTAATCTTATAATATATTATTAATTTTAGAATGTTTTAAGGACTAAAATGTGTTGTAGTTATGGCAGAGAAGGCTACAAAAAGCTCAAATGTCATTTTCTCAAAAGCGGATCAAATTATTTAAATGATAATTTGCATAAAGGGCTAGGTTTTACTCTTTCATATTATTCTTAGTCATATTTCAATTCGACAGTTAGCAAAAAATGAGAAACGTAAATTTTTGTTCAGGCTCCGATAGATATCAGCTAGGAAGAAGGAAGCAGGGACTTAAAAGCTTCCTCAGACTAAAGAGATTAAGAATGTAACTAGTACAAGAAAGGCTACGAAATTCTCGAGCAGCACTAGTCATTTTTCAACTCGTGACACTGCCGACAATATTTCCTTAGTTTTAGTAAAATTCTGCATGCACTTTAATCCGCAATTAAAACAATAACTTATTTAAAATAGTTTGATTTTTAGACGAAGTTGTACTTTAATTCATGTCGTTGGGCTAAGTTTAAAGTATCATTGACTTCTTTTACAAAATTGTGCTTTGTGGACAGTGGTAGTAAATAATTATTTAATTCCTTAAGTAAATCCTCTATTACTTAATAAGTTGACAATAGTAAATAATGAATTACTCAATTATTTGAATAGTGGTCCAGTAATGGAAATATGTATTCCAAAGAAATAAACCCGTCACTGCATGCCGTATTAAACACAATTTAATTAGATACCCTAAATGTAAAGCCCCTCAACAGTTGTACACAAGCAACGTGGGAGATATCAGCGACCGAAAAACAACAGAATCTGATCCAAAATATCTCGTTCAGGGACTCGCTCTTCTAGAGATTCGTCTTCAGCGACACGTGACTTCCCCGAGCAATCTCTGTTCGCCGCTAACTGCGCTCGGCCAGTGAGATCGCGGAAACGCTTTGGACCTCCGAGCAAACATTGGGTATCGCCCACATTTCCAGACAGTAACTGCGGGCTATAAACGTGATTTATGTGATATCATATCACATAGGTCGTTGTGCTAAATTCTCGGTTGGAAAGAGAACTGTCATTAAGGCGCAACTAAAATTTTGCTTCGTAGAGTCTAAAGATACTGGTACACTTAACTGTGAGGAATGTTGAGGTTTAATGGTTTTGTTTTCATATTAAAGACGTATTTACATAGAGAACATACAGATTTATTCGCTTCGTTTTGTAATGATTTGCTCCTGAAATCATATACTGCTAAGAGACCTAATGATCTGGAGTTTCTTTATTATTACTATTATTATTATTATTATTATTATTATTACTTATATATGTTAAAATAATTTCATATTATGCATAATAATCAGTTGAGCAGTATTTTTGTTGTGCTTATATGTAGTTATATATAGGCATTATCAGTTCAACTGGCCATCCTTCAACACGTGAAATCTTGCATTTCGTTACATGTCTGAGTACAAGTTATATAGCCACAAAGTAATTTTATATGGAGGAATTCGAATTTATTTCTATGACATATGAAGGCATACGAATTTTTTTTCACCATTAAAATTCGAATATCTTATAAGAATTATGCAGCATTAGGCAGGAGCGCCAGAAGAAAACCCTGGGCCTGTGGCAGTAGATATGTGGGGCCCCCCATTTCAACAAAAATTCCCTCCTTTCGCAATTCATAAAGAGAATGAATTTCCCCATGCATTAAAAATAACTCGTAACGTTAAATTTGGAGTAGAGATAAATACTTTATTTCTTTTGAATGAAAATAATTTCCAGCCCCAAATAAGACGGGTCCTGGGACACGTTGCTTCAGCTGCCCCCCTTCCTTCTGGTCGTCCCTGGAATTAGGTATCAACTGGTAACAAAATTGCACAGTCATTATGTGCAGCATCGATTAAAAATAACTAAATTACCGATATTGACTACCAATTTAGTCGTATTTTTTGGTGGTTTTGAAATGAAAAGAGTTTCTTTGTAGTTCTTGACAAAAGTGAGCAATTAATATTTTCAAATTACGAAAATACTTATTCATTTACTTATTCAAGCACAAATCAACTACTTATTTAAGCACCTTAAGGCTTTTAGCCCATATCTTCTCAGTTCATAATCCCACACTGAACTCTTTCATAAATTAGCATCTTAACTGATATGTCTCCCCTTAATTACCTTTAAAATATAACCCAACGACTTGTGCAACGACGCTAAGGACAGTCTATATGTGATTGGAAAATTCCATTGAATTCCATTTCCCGCTGGATTCCATTTGCAGGTTAAACTTCTATACATGGTGGGTATTTAACTGTTCCCAATAAAAATGAATGAGTTATGTTCCTTATACATGCAAGTAAAGCTGTGCGACGTCTCCTATCGATCATTTCAGTTCGTTTCTCGTCAGTCCGCACGATATTGATCCCGAATATGAGAGAATTCGTCATTCGAAATCGCTTGTAAATAAGGTCATCTTAACGGTGAAACAGTAGTTCAAATTAATATTCACAGAGAGGTAGTCAACTGTATTATTTCTTCTAGACTTATTCATCACTTTAGGCTAAGATTAATTGAAAATTTCTGGTCACTGATTACGAAATGATGACTCTTTACAAAATAAATGATAGCAGGAACAAATAATTGCGACGTATTGCGGATAAAACGTATTATAAAGTACTTTAACATTCAAAATATGTACTGAAGCCACCGGGCATCAAACGCACTCCCATAGTATGTAGCCCATAACTGCCGCTTGTGGTCTGGATAGTTCTGGGTTACAGTGGTTGGCAAATTTTCGACACTTGAAAAGTTTTGGAGGCAAGCGAAATTGCTATCCGTATTCGAATTTTAGGCTTTTTTTGCTCTGATCTGATGTACCTTCTGTAGTTTCCTCTGATCAATGCTGAATAAATATCAGAGTTACTCCTGAAACAATTGGGCAATTTCCTCCCGCGATCCTTCCTTCCCTGCCCTGATCTAGCATCCATGTTAAGTATCTAATAGAGACCAAATGTTACAACTCATATCAACCATGCCTCATGATCTAGAACAGGAATGTCCAACTTGCAAGGCCCCGAGGGCCACATCTAAAACCTTTATTGTGGTTGCTGGCTATATATTCATTACTCAGGTGATTGACACCTGACTTCCCCGAATTGTTGCCTGATATCAGGCCATATTGCAGTTAAACACATGGGATAGTTTTGAATTTATGAATTGACTAGCAAAAAATTTCTGGTCCTGAGAATGTTCGATGGTCCTTGACAATGTTCTCGCCCAACATACATGGATGCAAAGGTCTTTCTCTGTTGACTAATATCTTTTCGCGAGCCACAATAAATGGCAACGCAGGCCACCTGTGGCCCTCAGGCCACCTGTTGGATAACCCTGATCTAGAAAGACTCCGGTGGTGCCGCAAGTGCGAATTCTAACGCTGTAAGAAGTAGCGGAAGCCAACGGGTGTACCGGTGCTGAAATCCGAGCATAGTGGCTTTGGGCACTGTGGTATCAGAGTCACCACCAACGAGGATTCAATATCCGGAGGTCTGAATGCTGTCTGCCCGTCCAAATGCTGATCTACGAATATGAACTCGTGAGAACATTGCGAGCATGAGAACAGAGCATTTTTCCTTCAAGAAGGATCAATAGCATAGAAAGCAAACATGAATAATCTTGTTACAATGCGGAATGAGTTTCAACCCGGTGCGTGTCATTTGATTATCGTATCATTTTTTCTTCTCAATATTTTCCGTCTTCTTAGGTTTCCAGACTTCTTATTTTCTTTTTATAGGCCAGTTTTATCGTCAATCGTAACCGTAAACTCAATGTTTAATATTATGATGGGTGTATGTAAGTTAAGGGAAGTAATTTAAACTATCAGATCATTTAGAGCAACGAATGTAAAGAATTTTACGAAACAAATATTTGTTTTGTTTTTATCAATTTTCACCTAAAACTTGGGTAACATTTTAAGAAATAATATTGTCATTTGTTGATGAAGTGTTCCATAAATACTGTTCGTCTTTATACAGTAACGTGCGTATTGAAATGTATGGAACTGAATAAAATCTTGTTAATATGTACTGCCATTTTCTTATGTGTCTTTTAACAGTACTATCCGTTTAATTTATCTGATAATTATTAGTTTTACAATCTTTTGCTTTACAATAATACTCTATCATGTATTAAAATTCATTTTTACTCTCTTGTGGAATGTATTTTATTTCTGAAGTAATCAAACAAAAAAGATTTGAGGAAAGAGGGTTAACTTCAGGACGACATTCCCGATAACATTGTTTAACAGATTATTAACTTAATTTTATCAGTGTTCTTTCAGATTATAACTTCCTATATATCACTAATGAACCACAATCTTTCAAGCTCTACATCAGTTACCCCATTTGTAGCAAGCGTCGTTCTTGAAATATTAATACGAGAGCGATTGACAAGATTGATGAAAGTAATTTACTATCCTGCTTTATGATAGACTGGATGAAGAAGCGTGGTTTGTAGAGGATGAAAGATCGCTGACGTTTAATGCTTCGGCATGCTCTGGGGGCAAATTTTGCTTGAAAGAATGAAAAGAAAAAAAAGCTATTATAAAAAAGCTCATTGATTTTTCCTCATCATTTATGCTACTTACGTTCTACGGCAAAGATGTAGCAGTGAAATTTAATCAGGAAATGTTTTCCGGCCAAAAGCTTGAAATTGCCCATGCTTATGTCTTTTCCTAATTCCTGCTACGCTATTGCACTCGTCTGTTTAAATTCCATTGCTCGCGAGTAAAACAGAATTTTAAAACAATGGTATTAATTTTTGGTACAAGTGATGTCATTTGGCGCAGTTAAAAGTGACATAGTTTGGTAAAAACACTCGCCCGCATAAACGGAATAATTTATCAAAGCTAACTACGAGCCTTATCAGCCATATTAAATAACACGACGATATTTTTGCTTACACAATAGAAACAAATTTGCTTTGCAAATAGAAACTATTTGCGGTAGCAACCGAGCAGTCTATATACCGACTGCCATGCGAAATTCAAAAAGTGTATATTTTATTATGAAAATGGAGGTGATTGGTAGTGTAGCGGTCAGATCGTTTGCGTTCCACTTGTGGGATCGGGTTTCAAATCTTGGGTGCTGTATCTGGAATTTTTTAGTGGACAAAGGGGGTTCACGGAAACCGACGAGTTGGCCGGTAGCGGTTCTAACCTTCCAGCGAAGCAGATCACCGCTACCTCCCACGCTAAAAGTATGCACTACACTTACGGGACTAATTACCTTGGCAGTTGACGCGCCCAGTATCATTAATCAATCAAGGAACAAAGTAGTTTTGCAGCAGGTTTTCTTCATATTCCGCCAATCTTCCCTGCTTCTTTCTACAACTCTTATTTAAACACACACACACATATATATATATTATATATATATATATATATATATATATATATATATATATATATATATATATATATATAATTCAGTAGAAGAGAACTCAATTTCAGAAACCATTACACAGAAATAAAGTGGAATCAAAACTACTCGCGCTGGTTGTTTAGTTGTTATTTTGATACATACGAAAGGAGTACAAATTTTAATATTGATTCACTTATGGAATTATGGTATGGTAACTGTAAAGATAACGTTCTAGTAATAAATTTAATTCCAAGTGTTAATTTGCAGTTTTATTGAGTCTTAATGAAATTTCTCTGGTTAAGCAAATTTACAACTAGTATCTATTACAAGACTGTACACATATTCTGGTACGAGATTTTGTCACGGCTTTTCGATGGATTTTATTATTCCTAATGCAACCATGTAAGGTAAATGGGAGGGGCATAAGGACTCCACAGGTCAAAAAGAGTTTTTTTCTTAACCCGACACGACGTGGAGCCGTGCGCAGCTCCATTTTCTTCGAAGTGGCCTCCCTGCGCGGGCTGGCAGCGAGTAGGCCTCTCCACTCCGCTCGCTCCTTTGACTTGTAGTTCGCAGGTCCTTTTCCGTCCTAATGGACAACGCCGCGCCGGGAAGAGTTTATGTTGGACTTCGCGCATGAATGGGTCCTTTGAAGACAGGGATCG
>BOPP01000132.1:3571816-3586473 GCA_017312745.1 Gryllus bimaculatus
ATATTTATCTAAAAATAGCAGTTTTTAAGTATTGTATGTTTCCATACCAGAGCCATGAGAATTACTCTTCCAGTGTGGGTGAATACGCATGGGGTTCTGATGTCGACTCCCCACCTCATTGCACGACTTCAGACATAGAGACCTGTTGGCACGCCTCGCCCGGAAAAGCAGTCCGTTTTAGATGTATCTCTTTCGCCGTTTCATGACCGAAATGAGAAACTCATCTTTCTATTTTTTACGCATTACGCCCTGAGGAAGTCGCAGAATGGCGACCAAACGTCGGCACCGTCGCCATGGACGCGTGTCACCCGGACAGCCTAGTAAATACGATTCGTAATTGAAGTCGTAGGTTTTGGCGGCAGAGTCATGTGGGTGATCTGCGCAGTCCGGGTTGACGCCGCGTCGAAGGGTGGAGTGCCGACGTTTCCGACCATCCTGTGTGGTCTCCTCAGGCTGAAGGAACCACGGCAGATGGTCGAAACCGTCGGCACCTTCGCCCATGGACGCGGCGTCACCCGGGCAGCCTAGTAAATACTGACTCCGGCCGGCAGGAAGCCTACGCTCAACTCACTTTCGCTCTTCCTACGGCAGCCTCTTCTAGTGCCGACCTGTTGCGAATGCTGTCTCCCAAAGGCACGTTAACGCCTTACCGCAAAAAGGTTGAGAACAACTGTGCATTGACTGAAAGTAGGTCGGAGGCGACCAAAGAAAACCGTGCTCTCAAGTATTTTGTCACAGATGTTCGCAGATGAGAAAACCCGCCCATCTACTGATTTTAGGCTGTGATTTACTCAGGACTGCATTGCATAGGAAAAAATTTGCTTGTATCATATATTTCACGATGCTTTTCTAAATTCTTGACTACTTACGATTCTTCTTGAGAGACTCTCGCGAGGGGTATTAACACAGCAGTTACGTAAAGTGTGTTGAGGCAATTGGCGCATGCCAGAGAAATAGATCAATCGCTTGATGATAAAATGTTCATACGTTGTTTGATTGTGGATGTCAAAAGGGTTGACGATCATACATCTGTGATCTAGTCTGCGATATTCGAACTGATTATAGCGTTAAGACAAATAGGCTGTGTCGATTAGTTAGAGAATGTCTTGCACTGTAAATTGTGACTTATTATTTTTTCTTTCCGACTTGTCGCAAGCACGATAATTACTGTGTTGACAAACAATGCTGAGACAAACTGTCTCATGCGATAAAAGTAGGCCGGGCGAATCGAAGTTAAATGTTCTTAAATATTTGTATCATTGATTTCAGGGGCATGACGGTCTACGAACACCTTGAGAACTGATATTGCGTAAGAAAACCTCGTGTTCTTTAGTTTCAAACTGAGAGAGGTGGGCTCAGGGCATGAATGGATGTCCACTGCTGTAACTCTGACCGGAAGGTCCTAGAATCGACTCGGACGGTGTTCAGATTTTTCGACACACAAGAGCTAGGTTGAGTTCAGTCGCTGTCTGGAGAGAATTCAGGATTGTTTTCGTGTGGTTCTTCCGGTCAACACAAGGCGAATGCCGAGAGCAGTACCCTAACAAACGGGGCCACAAACGGTCGCGGACTTTCCTTCCTCTTTCTTTGCCCTACACTTTACACTAACAAGCAATACTACACACCGTGGGGAGACCGGACAAGGCCTAGAGCTCTTACCCGGTTGGGGCGTGCCCTGCTGATGGAGATGACACTAGTTGGAGAAAGCCCCCACTAGCCAAGGCGGTATGTCAGAGGCGGATGTCACCATTCACGAGGGACGATCACCGCCATCACCCGAGAAAATCATGCACTACACTTACGGGACAACTTAATGACCTTTCAGTTGATGCGCCCGGAATCTCGAAAACAAAAAATCAATCAATAAATAAAAAATAGTTGTCATGCCACTCTAAATTCTGGTTCACTGCCGTCCTCCTTGAAAGGCTTGTGCGCGAGCGCGTTAACATCGACGCAAAGAGAGTTGAGGGCCTTCGGCTCGTCGATGCGGCTTCGCCGATTCGCACGCGAGCCGTACTTTCTCCGGACTAAACGAATCGCCCCGCGCAAAACGCCCCCCACACCTTCACTCGCCTTCGCGCCGTACAAGTGGGCCCAAATTACAGAGCTGGGGACGAGAACGATTGCTCGATCAGGAACAGGCATTTGGAGGTTATAAAAAAATGGGGCGTTGACAGAGAGTTAACTAACACGAATCCATCACTGATTGTTTCTTCATTAATTCTGGTCGAGTGTTGAATATTTCTTGCTTTGCACAAACACTGTCCGCATATAAAACCAATTTCTATCAATCGTAGTAGCATGAAGAGTCAGTTTGACGGGTTCATGCTAAGGTCAACCTCGCGCTGATGATATGATGGCTTAGTACTTATGGCACTTATGGCCAGTACTTACGAAACGATGCTACCGATTCAGTGCACGTTTAATTGGCATTTCTTAAATGGACGTTTTAGAACGTTAACAAGCACAAAGAACAAGTGAAAATAATTATTTGTAATTTCTTGTTTGTGACTGATCATTATTAAAATTGAATTTTTAAAAATATGTTTCTTATATCTATTTCGACAAAAACCATTGTGGGTAAAGAAATTGGAAAATGGACATAACATATTTTGTTTATTTTATTTTAATGGCTTAATTTTTTTAAGGTTTAAGCATTTTTTTACTTATTTTTACCTAATTTTATTGATTCTATTATTATCTACTAATTAAATTTAATTGTATAACTGACTCGATTTGTCTTTCATATTTCCCTCCCCATTAATTCCCCTCTCACTTTCCCTTCTTTAAAGGAGCACGTAGCATTCATTTCAACTGTTTTGTACTTCTCTATGCTAACCATGTCCTCTCGATCCAGGTACCGTTATGAAGCGATTATATTGTGCTACCGTATCGAAGGCATAAACAAGCTAATAACCAATTAGAAAAAAATATTCTGATTTCGCAAATTTGTACCTACAATAATTTTACCGTCTTAAATATACCCAGGAAATTAGTTACATAATTATATGAAATATATATTACGAGTGCTTCAATGTGCGTTTCATTCATTACCGTGCACACAGTTTTAGTCTATAACAAATTCCTACCAACCTCAATCCAAGCATGATGGGAGTCCAATTTTCACCGGATTGCATTGATGTTCACCAGCAAATTTGCCGCTTCTGGTTGAATGGCATGCATCATATTTGTGATCTCGCACAACTGCGTTAGTTAATAGACTGCTATTCAGTAGGTCATTGAGAATAGTCACGTGCATTACGATATAATGTAGTGCGCAGCCCTTCTGTTGTAGGACAAACTCTTTCTGGACTTTTTAATGAATTCCTAGTTATGATGTGCATACCGCTTCCTTTTCGTTCTAGGCAAATGAATTCATTTTCTTAAAGTTCTTACTTTTGAATTGATTTACTTGCGTGATGGACCAGTTCAGATCCTGAATGGAATTACCGTTCTACAATAAACGACAGACGGTGTTGGAATGAAATTTGTAGATGCAGTGCGATTAATGAATTTGTCCACCGGCTACCATTTTCGCTGTACTACTAATCGGCTGCAAGCCACCGCAACTAATACACGGGCCTTAAAGCGGAATTGAACTTTGAGATATTCTCTTTTACAACAATTTCATTCGACATGATATTTTTTTATTCTTTTGCATAAAAAAATATTGAAATCAGGAGAACCATTTTAGCTTTGCTCGAATGCGTAGTGAAGACAGACTTTTTTATAGTTCGGAGGAATTATACAAACTTTCGCCAAGCTTATGTAGTTTATAAAGTTCTTTGCCAATTCTTCATTTTATTTCAATTATTGTTACGTAATATATATCAACGCCACAATAATTAGCAGCCTGTGAAAAAACACGATAACAACCAGTTAACATTTATACCGTTGAAAGTGCAGTAAATATGGATCTGATATTTCAATCAACGCCCCCAATAATTAGTGCTCTCTAAAATCACATTAACCAAGCAAAATTGTCAAACCAATGTTACGATTGTAGGTGCCGAAAATATTATTGAATATTCCAATCAACGCCCAATAAATTTTAGTGCTCCCTGGAAGAAACACTATAACCACCGAATAAGATGCACCAATGTGTAGGACTGTAGGGCGAAAAATATTAATGAATATTCAATCAACGGCCCCCAATAATTTGTGCTCCCTGAAGAAACACAATAACCACGAATAGTGCACCAATGGTGTTAGGGACTGTTAGGTGCAAGAAATATGATGAATCTTCCAATCAACGCCTCTAATAAATTAGTGCTCTCTGGAAAAACTCAGTTACCAAAGCAAATGGCCAGCCAATTCCGACGATTGGAAGTGCAAAACGATTGGAATGAATATGTCCAACCCAACGCCACCAATTAATTTAGCAGCTGATAGAAAACCACAATAACCACACAAATAGCCAACCTAATGTATACGACTGTAGGTGCCAGGACATTATGGATTGAATCTTCCAATCAAGCGCCTCCAATAAATTAGTGCTCTCTGGAAAACTCAGTTACCAAGCAAATGCAGCCAATTCCGACGATTGGAAGTGCAAGAAGATTGGAATGAATATTCCATCAACGCCACCAATAATTTATCAGCCTGTAGAAAACACATAACCAACCAAACAGCCAACAATGTATTACGACTGTAGCTGCAGGACATATGAGAGTTGAATATTCCAATCAACTCCATAAAATTAGTGCTCTCTGGAAAAAATCAGTTTACCACCAAGATGGCCAGCCAATTCGACGATTGGAAGGAAGAAGATTGGGATGAATATTCAATCAACGCCACAATAATTTATCAGCCTGTAGAAAACACAATAACCAACAAACAGCCAACCAATGTATATCACTGTAGGTGCAGGACATATGGATTGAATATTCCAATCAACTCCAATAAATTAGTGCTCTCTGAAAACTCCAGTTACCAACCAAATGGCCAACAATTTCCGACGATTGACAGTTCGGGAAGTGGGATTGAACATCTCAGATGTCTCGCCATCTTTCTTGGTTGTGGCCCACTGCGCACTGCTTCCTCCGTGCGCGCTCGCCTTCGCACCCTTCCTCGCGCCGCCCACGTTGCGCCACCCCCCCCCCCATGACTGACTTTAGCCCGGAAAAGGAGGTGGCGCCGCACGCCGCGGCGCGCTGCGCGGAAGTGAAGGCAGCGCACGGAGGAAGTTCACCGGATAATTGCCCGCGGAGAAAGGACGGTCGCACAAAGACTGCGAGATGAAGGAACGAAACGATGTTAACACCCACTGCTTAGCTCAGTAGCTCACGAGATGTCTGATATTTCCGGTTATATTGTTAATATTGTTTGGTTCCTACTTGTTAATTTCATCTCGAATTTTTGGTGACAGCTAAGAATGTTGCACTTTTTTCCAAGCAACAATTGTACGAGTTGAAATTACTGGAAATATCGATGACCTTACCTCACCTGTATGACATACTGTACCGCGCGAATAATTAGAAACCATAATACGTTGAGAAACAATAGAAGAATAAAGTTCAGTAGATTTTATGTAAAATGGCGAAAAGAGATTTCGTCGCTATTCTTTTTGAAAAATGAATTCTATTAATGTTTTCTGTCTTAAAAAGAGAAACATATATCATCGTACAAATCGACCTTCTCAATGACGCTTCGTTGAATTTAAAACCCACAAAAAGAAACAATTTCGTTTGTTTTTAAGATAAATACAATTAGTGATATGTAATTTTCTAAAAATTGCTATTCAACAAATAGTTTTAATAAATTTACGATATTTTATCAATGCCAAGTTTATTGTGATTTTTGGCTAGTATATCATATTTGTGCATCGTAAAGTTGTGAACATAGAACCACCACACGAGTTATAAAATGGGCCGGAACTACTGAAGGGTCAAAGAAAAAAGGGTGCAGGAGGTCGCAGGAAGGGAAAAGAAATACAAGAATAAAGACGAAATTATCCAGGGCACTGGGAAATGTGGACAGGACGCTTTGAATAATGTTTGGGCACGAACAATAGTAGTGGACTTGGCTGTCCATCTAAGAAGGAAGAAATACGTCCTAAAGTGTGTGGGAGTTGAAAATTGTGAAGCGTTATTTGGGGAAATGGTTTACCAATTTAGCCGTGGAGAAACTGCAAGTTTGAACATTTATGAACAAGTCTTCAGGAAACGTACGTTATCCAAAGAAAAAACATTGATACAAGAAAGCTCGAATGAAAAATCGAAAATCAAATCCAAGTTCATTTGCTTGTAACCAAGGACCTGAAAGTCAATTCCAGTTGCAATCTTCTGTGCATCTTTAAAGAATGGACACAATACCTTCGCATTTTATGCTACCTGTTTAAGTGAAATACATAAAATATAATTAGTGATACATATATTAAAATAAAATTAAATGATTGTTAAAAATGTTTCATTACTTTTCTATTATATCTTAG
This sequence comes from Gryllus bimaculatus, assembly GCA_017312745.1. NCBI lineage: Eukaryota > Metazoa > Arthropoda > Insecta > Orthoptera > Gryllidae > Gryllus > Gryllus bimaculatus. The sequence continues at coordinate 3,578,250 of BOPP01000132.1, forward strand.
ATGGTACGTTTGTTTAAACCTTCTATTTTATATTAAATAAGTCGTACTTGTTAATTTGTAATTAGGGGATGGCGTCTTCGGTAAAACCAAGAATCGCTTTGCAATCATGTAGAAGAGTATTTTGAGGGAGATTATTAACAGAATACTCTGGATGTTATTTGTCAGTCCTTCGATATTCCTCATGCTTCAATCTCATAAAAATTACAGTAATGCTTATGAATAAATTAATGATCGCAACTGAGCATAATTGCGTTACGGTAAAGTTTGGTACGAGATAAGGCAGATACGGGGCAACCTCAAGAAAGTTTGGTTTCTTTCATATTTTTGATCGATGACCATTCAACTATTATTTTAATTAATTTAATTTAATTAATATAATTATGTTAGTTTAATTTATTTATTTATTACAAAGATTATTTTCTGGTGTGATGATTACAAAGATGCGTTTTCTAAAGATTTTAAAACATTTCTATAGCTTTTGTCTAGGGCAATATTTTCGAACTGAATTAATTCTCTTTAAAGGCAATGCTATGTATAGCCCAACACCAATTTAATTATTGTTACTTTCTCATTCCAAAACTGTTAAAAGGATCAAGGGAGTATGAAATAATATTATAACGTATGCTCTTCTGTGAAAACGTTTACTCGGAAGAGGAAATAAAAAAGAAGCACATGACGCTCATCAGATTCTGAATATAACACAGAGCCTTCTGCGAATTTCGGACGTTAAGAGCCATGTTACCTCCCAGTTCAACGTTTTCCCAGGTTGTAGATGATTAGAATGAAATTAGTATGCCCGTACCGCAATTAGTGAGGACTCATAAAATGTTTTTGGGACTCCTTTCCGTTACATCCCTCTGGGCCAAATTCCAATTAGGGAATCTGCACGATTGCCCGCAATTTCATGTTCAATCTACCGAAACAATATAGAAGTGAAGTAAAACTTTACAGCTCAGGGACGCGTAGGAAGTAATAAGTCTTGACCTCTTTCCAATAATAGCACAGATTCACATAAATCTGATGTGAAGCATGATTATAAATGAAAACGTAAAAAGGCATGTGAGGCATTAACAGTAATGAATAGATTGTTGGATGAGGAAGGAAAAGAAGGAACACGGATAGAGAGATACAAACCAGAAAGAGAAGGGAGGAGAGTCATAAGAACAGAATAGAACGACGTCCTGTAAAGAATGCAATTTTCCGCTTAAATGAGTTGCCGACATTTATAGAACAACTGGGGGAACTCATTTTTTTACTACCAGCCGGAGACAGAGCATTTACTTCCCTGCTCTGGATACCGATCATGTGGTGCATTAGTTAGTCCATCTCTTCACCACAATCGGAAATATTCCTCCCGACTTCTCTGAACGAGCGCGTTGCTCCTAAACTCCTCTAAAGTGATATTTTGGGTTGACGCCAATCTCCGCTAAACTACAAATGGTGAGAAAAGCATCTAGAAAATTTTGGCGTGTGGTTCTGTATGTGTGAGGGGGAGGGGTAATAGTATTAAACGCAACACTTGCATCCCTCTCCATCATTTGATCTGTCTTCGTCGTAATTTCTCATTCTGAGTTAACATTTTCTCATACGCGTTGAATAATTGAGGCCATTGGCGTACATTACCGAAAGCGTTTATCACTTCCTGATGGGTTAAACATATTACGGACATACATTCGCATACTGGCCATACAGCAGCGCAAATATTTCGCCCTTCTTGTTGAACGCGCGTGTTCCTCACAAACCGCGCGACGTTGGGGGTTTGTCGGAATTTTGGGTTGAGGCGGCCCTCCACCGGAAGCTCCGCCAGCGACCGGAAGGGCCTCGGGGGGGGGGCCGAGGGGCGAGGGGGGGGCGGGAGTGGTGGGGGCGGCTGCCCTATTTCGGCGTGCCCGCCGCCTTGCGCCGCGAGGCGGCAACTAATTGGCCCTGAAACCGCCGGCGATTGTTTACGTGACCGGCGTGCGCGGGGCCGGCGGAGCTGCGGATAGAAGGGGAGGAGGGGGCCACCACTGTGAGCGTGAGCGTGAGCATTGATTTCAGCGTAATCGTGATCGTGAGCGTTTGCTGGATCCTGAGAGTTTACCTGATCGTGAGCGTTGACGTCAGGGTGAGCTCTGGCGTGAGTGTTATGTGGGCGTTGGCATGAGGGTGAACGTTGACGAGAGCGCGAGTGAGCGTTGACGAGAGCGCGAGTGAGCGTTGGCGTGAGCGCGAGTGAGCGTTGGCGTGAGCGCGAGTGAGCGTTGGCGTGAGCGCGAGTGAGCGTTGGCGTGAGCGCGAGTGAGCGTTGGCGTGAGCGTTGGCGTGAGCGTTGGCGTGAGCGCGAGTGTTGACGTGATCGTTGGCGTGAGCGTGATCATTAGGGTGAGCGTTGATTGGATCGTGAGCGTTGACGTGAGCGTGGGCGTGAGCGTTGGCAGGAGGTTTGTGTGAGCGTGGCGGTGAGCGTGAGCTTCAACGTGGGCGTGGGCGTTGTTCTGCGCGTGACCGTCAGATTGAACTAAGAGCTTTAATTGAAATTACTACATGTTCTTCTAAGTTAAGAACTGTTACGAGACCATGAAAAAGAACGTGTTTTCGGCGATTTATGGTTTGGTGTTTGTAGACATGCGTCATTACGATTCCTTCCTCTTGTTTAGTGTATAATTGCAAGAATATACACGGAAATGTAATGATATTTGAAATTGATATAAAACATATCTTAGAAAAGGAGTTAATCTATTTTAATTTGGCGCACCTAAAATATTTGAAATAATTAATTATATATTTGATTGTTGGTCATTTGAGATTAGTTAAGATTTAATTACTGACATTCTGCAGGCACTGGAAAAGGTGTAGGGTATGTCGTTGCTCTAATAAAAAAGTTATGACGAGTTTGTTAATTTTTTTAGTTTTATATTGACGTTTTAGATGGGCTTTGATCTCGAATTAATATGAAGCCCAGCATTTCATTTCAAATTTAATTTAGGATTTTAATAATGAATGATGAAAAGTAGAACTGTACGACTGCAAAGCTAACATTTTCGAAATTGTTACTGATAAAAACGAGAAATTTTATATATACTAGGAACAAGCAATTAATTTAATAATTAATCCTGACTAAATTAAACATGATTTAAATATTACATATCTTCTATATTCACATCGATGTGCTTTACAAGAGCGAGCACGTTTTTATGTTCCTACTTACGGAATGACAACTAGAGAAAAACTAATTTGCTTAATACGACTTTTTGCAAAGTAAATTCATTAACAGAAAATCAATCCCAATGCTTCTTTCTTATATTTATAAAACTAACTAAAATATGTTTACTGAAGCTTTACATGACATTTTATGGAATAAGAACATTCGCGAAGATGTCAAAAGAAGAATATTTCACTGTGTGGTAGAAAAATGAAGTTCCATAGGGACCGGAAATGAGGACAGAAACACACAAAAAAGAGCATTTTAGGGCAGTAGAAATGGGCTACATGAGACGATGACTACAACTTACTCGTAGGGGCATAGGGCGAAATAAAGAAATATGGAGAAGGATAAATATAATTTGTTCTGCTATGAAGACCTTGGAAAATATAGCTCTACAATGGTACGGCCACGTTTAAAGAACATTGGAAAACAGATGGCCACACAAAACCTTAAAGTGGTAACCACCCTAATGGAAAAGAAGAGAAGTTTTAGAATAAGAAAATACATACAGGAAGTCATGGAGGATAGAGTCCTTAAACCAAAAGATAAGAGTTGTGGATGGTGAAAACTGCGAAAAGGTCTTGAGAGGAAATGTCGAAGAAGGAAAATAATAACAAGATTCCCTGTTTTTTCATCAATGTATGTACTTATTTATGTTGCCCATTAGAGTAACTCGTGTATTAAGATGTCACCAGTCGCTTATTTTTGATGACACTTTTTATTGAATAAAACATTATATTGTGGTATAGAACAACATGACAGATCGTTTTTACACAATTACAAAGGCTGTCTACTTCCACCCTCCTTTTTCTGAATTTAATTTCCTCTCATTTTTAACGGAAGTCTAAATATTTAAGACACTTGAGTGGCATAGACCTAGAAACTCAATATTAATTACATAAGTAAACATTATTTCTAAAAATTGTGGGTGTTTAGCACTTGCTAGGAGAAAAATACGCACATCCCAATACACTTTCATTTTTTTTCGCGTCATTCTCTCTCAAGCAGACTCGTTAAAACTCCATCCATGCATAAAATAAGCAAAACGTAAACGTTTGCTTGAAGTTTACTGTTATAATTGCAATTTCTCTGGAAAATAGAAATAACGCTGTTATCTTGTTTAAGGAGAGAGAAATTCATAATTACAAAACTGGTTTGTAATTATATAAACTCTCACTCTGCCACTTAAAAAAATCAAGGTTTTCGCGGCGTGGCCTCGTTATTGCATTTCAGACACTAGTGTCGTTGTAGTAAAAAAGGCGTGCATACAGAAAGGAAACGCTCAGATAAAATCTGTAACGACATTTGGAAAACATTATTTCTTCTCCTTTGACAGTAGGCAACATCATTGAGTGAAAAGGTGATGTTCGAACCACCGTTAACCGGCAAAAAAACTTGAAGGCATTTTGTATCTTCGAGATTTTTGTCATTTCACAGTGGATCTACGTAATTTGAAAGAATCGTGGGCATTTAATATAACCATTCGGAAATTAGGTAACAAAAGTATTAATATGTACCTAAAATAAGAATTCTCCGCTCTTTCAAAAATTATTATTAATTAAGTTAAATTATGACAACCAAGTTTTCATATCATAATTTTCGAAATATTTTAAAGCACATAATTGCAATACTCTTAGATATAAAATTCTGTACCGTTAGTGATAGCTGCAATAGAAATACATCAAATGTCTCGAAGATAATGAATTAGTCATTAGAGAGTAAATTACAGCCTATTCTATGCATCATCACGGATGAGCGCTCAGAACTTCAACCTTCAGGCTCTCCTCAATGGTGAATGACTAATTTGCTGCCTAAATGTACATGCACCTCCTAAGCAATCCTGCCTGTTGCACATTGCGTTCGTGCAAAGTGCAATTTAAATGTGAGTGATTCGGCATTGGCGACAAGCCGGCAGAGAGAAGTTCAGTGACCTTGCCACGAGCCACCGTCGCTACAAACGGCACCATCACAACCACAGTGACCGTGACCGTCACCGCCACGATTGTCGCTTCTTTCCCTTCTCGGTACCACCAACTCACCAGCAACGTCGTTTTATCTGATTGATTCATTTATTTTGGAAACCCACCAGCGACCGATAGGGCCGTTTGTAATTACAAAAAAACGAGTTGTGGAGACGATAAGACACTGATACTACGTACCTGCTTTGGTGGAAGAGGACATTAATATATGTCGTAGCAGTGCCTCTGACCGGAATGTTCTATGTTCGAGACCCGACGGTGGCACCATTTTCGAAAGTGACTACTTATCAAGGAATTCAGTCGCTGTCTGAAGGAGAATTCTTGCGACCGGCTGCTCTGATCGGACATTTTCCATGGTTTCTTCAATCAACACCAGGCGAATGCCGGAGCAGTACTCTAACAACGCGTGCGATTTTTCCTTCCTCTTTCTCGTCGTATCCTCGCCCCTTACTTACACGCACTTATACCAACATGCACTGCACTACCACATTTCCCGGGAGAAAATGTGGGAGCTTAGAGCTTGTCCCGGCTGGTGCCCCGCTGGTGGGAGATACCTGGTGAGGGAAACCCCTGCTAGCCTACGTGTAGGGCAGCTCCGTATCTCGCCATACAGCGGGGAAAATCACCGCCACCTCCCGAGATAAAAACACTACACTTACGGGTATAATCATTTCAACAGTTGACGGGCCCGGAATCACTATAAGGAAAAAAGAAAAGTCCTAATCATATATTTTGTTTTGGCTCATCCCTCATGAGCTAGAAAGTCTAAAAATGTCAAAGATAGTGATAATCATCATTTGCATGAAATTAAATTCACTTACCTATTCATAAAATTTTTAAATAAAAAGTAATAATAATTAATTAAATATAATATAATAATAATAATAATAATAATAATCAAAATAATCAAAATACATCATTAAAAGGCACATGTCAATGGTGGGAGTGTTTTCCATTGTAGTTTTTTTTTCCTTACTAAAATTAGGTATTTAGCAGCAAACGCCTTTAAACCCATACGGACCAGTTTATTTTCGGCAAAATATGTTGTTTTATTTTATATAGCGGTTGTTTCGTGAAATATCTTCATGAAATTTCTATTTGTAACAATATATTATTTTCCTTCGTATTATTGACAAACAACATTTCATTATAATTAACATCTTTCTCCAGCACCACTTGCGGTGTTTCTCAACACTTTAATAGCCTTCGCAGAGAACGTTAACTTAACCCTTGTGGTACTATGACCGGTATCTCAGTTACCACTGCTGAAGCCACAATCCTCACTGCCGCCTTGGGCGACTTGTATACGGCGTCGAACCCGGATCTTCTAATGGGAATTCCCGGAGTGGCCGATTGCCCCTCATCGCGGCGCTGTCAGAAGCCCAGCTGACGGAAGCTTGCGTGCGCTGACACATATTCGAAAACGGCCTCTTAATCGCGTGCTGGAATATCCGCTGCGGTCAATCGTGTCCAGCGGTTTCGTGCAGATTCCGTAAGTTATTTTCCATCTTTTCCAATTTTTTCTCTCCCGTGTTCGGTAGTCATTGGAGAAACAAGTCACAATGTTTAAAACATACATACATCCAAGCGCAAATGGGAGTATGTGAATATTTGCTTGAAAGTTTGTTAAAAACTTTTACGTATGTGTTCAGAGGAAATCTGCTTGCCATTCCATAATTACAATTAGGAGGTGAGTTTGAGGCAAATTAAACCGCCAGAAAAACGAGAATAAATTAAATATGTTTTAAAAAAATTAAAATATTTCTCTGTATGTGACGTTTATTGGAGAAACAAACAGTTCTTGTTGATAGTAAAATATGATCCTTGTAAAATAATACTGTTTCAGAGTATTTGCTTTAAGAACGTTCAATGCAGTACTTTCAGCCTTAAGAATACAATGCGCAATGTAGAAGAATAAGTTTTCATGCTGAACTGACTGCAATTGTCGGCGGTCTTTCAGTTTAAAATTAAGAGAAATTTCCCTTAACTCAGAAATATTACAAGTGACTTGGAAATTCATTATGAATGTCCTTCAAATGATTTCACTATAAACTGATTCTCATATAATTATTATGTATGACAAAGGATGTCCCAGTCTTTCGGCCATGGGATAAGAGGTTCGTATGGTTGGAACGAACACATCCCTTCACCGTATATCTTGGTCTTCATAACATTAGAGTAGGCTTTCTCATCGTCATACAGCAATAGATACTGGTACATTTGTAAGGAAAGCATAATTGCCTTCTGCTAGTAATCGAACCCGGGGTTGTGCACATTTATATTTATTCAAATGAAATACTGTGCAAATAATAGACATTTACATGTATTAATACAAGTAGATTTGAATTGCAAGAGAAAATAATTTCACACTCTAATGGTACTTTAAAAAAATTAATTGCCTGTCGATTAGATCTGCATGGTTGTGGTGTGCGATTGTACTGCGTTATCAGTTTGTAACCCAACTAGCTGACAGGATGGCTGAGGTCACTAGTCGCCAAACAGAGGCGATCTCTCTCCGATGAGTCGTGGAGATTACTCGGTCAAGACTCACCTAGACAAGGAAGATTACACGTGTGTTGTGATGTTCTGGGCTTCCCCCTCGCTATGTATCACAATTAAACCGTATTCTTGCAGCTTAGTTTTCTGGTTGGTGTAAGAGCTTGCATAGTAAACAAGCAACGTTACACATGAGAGTTGTAATAGCATGATTCTCTTGGTTTTGTCGCCGGTAGAACAGACTCTTTCACCATGTATCTACCGTTAATTCACCTTTTAGAAATATTAACCTTCTTTATCAGAAGTATACTTTTACCCGTAACCGGTAATAGCCTTATGGGATACTTTGTAAGCGCCGTCTGCGATGTAAAGAAAAACGAAGTTGAGTCTGTGGGTTGCGTTCAAAAGACCGGAAGAGAGAGAGGGTCGAGATTAGCTATCAATACATATGAAATAAATAAACGAAAGGTGAGGGTGATTGACCTTAGAACAAGTGTCGCCGTCGCTAGCAAGGTGTCAGAAAGGGCAGGTCACATGAAGAGCTGTGTGTGTGTGTGTGTGT
>BOPP01000132.1:3586498-3606887 GCA_017312745.1 Gryllus bimaculatus
CTGTGTGTGAGAAGAGAGAAGAGAGAGAGAGAGAAGAGTGATGAGAGAGAGAGAGGAGAGGGAGAATAGAGGGGGGAAGGGACCCTTCCCTAATAAACACCTTGCAAAAATATAGGTTGCCTGATGTGTCATTATGTGAAATTGCATTCTGATTTCATACCGTCATCTCCCGTAATATGCAGGCTTCTTCTTGTCGGCCGACTGATAGGCGAGTAGGAATTCCAGCTGTTCTTTGTGACAGGTCTGCGAGGTGTGAAGGATGATAATGAGTAGGGTTGTCAAACGTTCCATTTAAGGAAAATGAGGGACATCAAAAAACGCTATTTTGCGATCGGTAATTGACTGAAATTATTGCAAACTCAGGAACCTTCAAATGGTGGAACGAGACGCGGTCCAGAGGCCACAAACTTAATTCCGAAATACGTGCAATTGAAGGTGCAAAAAGATTTATTTACTTTTTATAAAACGAAATGTAAACAAAAATTAAAGTTATTTAATTATTCATTATATTAGTTTTTTATGTGCATTAATATAAATCGACATTATTAAAAGCACATTATTTCAATCAGAATTGATATGACGAAGAGAGGGCAATCGCAACAAATGTAGGACTGTCCTCCAGAGAGCGAATCTAGGCCAACCGTTCCATTAGGCTGGATAAATTAATTCAGATATGTACTCTTCAAGTGATTTCTTGTATATTTCAAACTACTAGAAACTCAAATAATTTGGAACTGAGGATTTGAAATGCGAGGAATTGATGAAGCATGTCTGCTTACAGGTTTGGTATCTATCTAAGAAAATCGAGAAATGTACGGTTTTCCAGGTAACGGACGAAACCAGTTAGAGGTCTCGTTGCTTAATGAACATGCCGAGCACTTATAGTTGATAGAGTTTAATACATGTTAACATTAGATAATTTTTTTACAAAATGGATATATTTTTCCCTGATTAATGTTTAAATTTTGAAAATTGGTGTATGCATGGAAACTTAAACTAGGAGTACTGCCATTTCATTTATTGAGAATGCCATGACGCTTGTTTTGCAATTGAGCTTCTTTGACAACCTAGTTTAAGCCAATACCAAAAAGATAGTGAATGAAACAGAGTGATTGTACAGAATAAGGAAACACAAAAACAACAATAATTGGGGTAACTTTAGTTGGTTGAATAGTTTCCGCAATTAAATTCTCAAAAACTTATTATTTTCGTCCTACTCCCTTATGATTACTGAAAAATATGATACCCATTTAAACAAAAAAGGAATTAATACGAAAGGAGGCAGATTTCCTAAGTATAAGTATCACCTTTGTCAAAATACGGAGTATAGGAAAAATTAGGGTGCGAAATATAATTTTTTTTTAAAAACTTTTTGTTGCTGAAGTTCCCTTCTTGTGGAAGGAAACATTAAAAGGCAAAATGGTATTGATGGTATAGTTGGCATCGTGGTTAATCTCTCTATTCCATTGGCATTTATAAAATTACATCTACAATCCCTATTAGATAACCTTATTGTACACACATTTGTTTTCCATATAAAATTATAATAATTTCACTTCTAGAGAAATACCAGAAGATTTAGTTTTTTGAGATCCGCGTGATGAAAAATTCTTAATCACTTGTGAAAACGGCAAACGAAATCGACGTCTTTACTTTCTCTGACGAGGTAGGAAGTACGAGCAGGAAGAGCAAGTCGTAAACACGAGAAGGGTGCAAAAAAACCCTTATCGGTACATGAGAAAGTTTCCAAGTAGAAATACCTCGAGGAGCACGATTTACGACACTCTTCGGCCAATGCGCCTTAATTAACTAAAGGAAACCAGTGATCCGGACGAGCGAAGGATGCCACGCGGAGTTTGAGCGCCTAGAGACGCGACGCGTATCTGAGAAACCAAATAACCTGGAGTAAAATGTAGTTCTAAGTTGAACTTAAAATCAGAAATAATTAAGGGCGTGGTATTTTAGTTGCAAGAGAGAAGAAATAATAAACATATATTTATAATGTTGCACTGCTTTGTTATTTTCCAAAGACTTAAGCCTACGAAAAAAAGGAAAACTATTAAATTATTTTGCATCTGATGCGTTCTTTGAATATTGCAGATCTTATGAGAGATATTTAGAGGCCTAAAAGGAAACTATAAATATTATTTAAATTTATTTTACTTATTTTTTTTGTGACTTATTGATTCAATTACTTTGTGTTTATTCATGATGTGAAGTACAAACACTACCAGAAAATTTGAGAACATTTTACTTAGCTTTGATTAATTGTTCCTTCTTATGTGTTATGATTATATTATATTACATTATATTATATTATATTAATATCCATATAGTTTCATATATCATATCATATCATATCATATTTCAGATCATGTATCGTATCGTATCGTATCAGTATCGTATCGTTATGCGTATTCGTATCGTATCGTATCGGATCGTATTCTAATCGTATGTATGTTATCGTAGTGGCGTATCGTATCTTTATCGTATCGTATGTATCGTTCGTATCGTATCTATCGTATCGTATCGTATCGTTATCGTATCGTTCGTATTCGTATCGTATCGTACGTATCGTAATTCGTATCGTATCGATATCGTATCGTATCGTATCGTATCGTATCGTATCGTATCGTTTTCGTATCGTATCGTATCGTTATCGTATCGTATCGTATCGTATCGTATCGTATCGTATCGTATCGTATCGTATCGCTATCGGTATCGTATCGTATCGTATTCGTATCGTATGCGTATCGTATGCTATCGTATTCGTTATCGTAAATTAGCAATCGTATCGTATCGTATCGTATCGTATCGTATCGTATCGTATCGTATCGTATCGTATCGTATCGTATCGTATCGTATTCGTATTCGTATCGTATCGATCGTTCCGTTATCGTATTCGTACGTATCGTATCGCTACGTATCGTATCCGTATCGTATCGTATCGTATTCGTATCGTATCGTATCGTATCGTATTGTATCGCCCCCCCCCCCCTATCGTATCGTATCGTATGCGTATCGTATTGTATCGTATCTATCGTATCGTATCGTTATCGTATCGTATCGATATCGTATCGTATCGTATCGTATCCGTATCGTATGTATAGTATCGTATCGTATCCGTATCGTATCGTATCGTATCGTATCGTATCGTATCGTATCGTATCGTATCGTATCGTATCGTTCGTATCGGTATGTATCGTTATCGGTATCGTATCGTATCGTATTCGTATTGCGTATCGTACGTATCGTATTCGTATCGTATCGTATCGATCGTATCGTATCGTATCGTAGATATCGTATCGTATCGTATCTAATCGTATCTTCCGTATCGGTATCGATGATCGTATGTATCGTATTCGTATCTATTTCGTATCGTATCGTATCGTATCGTATCGGTATCGATATCGTATCGTATCGTATCGTATCGTATTCGTATCGATATCGTATCGTATCGTATCGTATCGTATCGTATCGTATCGTATTCCGTATCGTATTCGTAATCGTATCGTTCGTATCGTATCGTATCGTATCGTAGCTCGCTATCGTATCGTATCGTATCGTTATCGTATCGGTATCGTATCGTAATTCGTATCGTATCGTATTCGATTCGTATCGTAATCGTATTCGTATCGTATCGTATCGTATCGTATCGTATCGTATCGTATCGTATCGTATCGTAGCGTATCGTATCGTATCGTATCGTATCGTACGATCGATTTCGTATTCAGTATCGTATCGTATCGTATCGTATCGTATCGTATTCGTAGTTGCGTATCGTATTCGTACTCGTATCGTATCGATAATCGTATCGATATCGGTATCGTATCGTATCGTATCGTATCGTATCGTATCGTATCGTATCGTATCGTATCGTATGCGTATTCGTTCGTATCGTATCGTATAGTATCGTATCGTTCGTATCGTATCGTATCGTATGTATCGTATCGTATCGTATCGTACTTGCGTATTCGTATCGGTATCGTATCGGTATCGTATTGTATCGATCGTATCGTATCGTATCTATCGTATCGTATCGTATCGTATCGTATCGTATCGTATCGGGTATCGTATCGTATCGTATCGTATCGTATCGTATCGTATCGTATCGACCGTATCGTATCGTATCGTATCGTATCGTATCGTTATCGTAATCGTATCGTTATCGTATCGTATCGTTATCGTATCGTATCGCTATCGTTCGTATCGATTCGTATTTTCGTATCGTATCGTATTCGTATGCGATCGATTCGTTATCGTATCGTATCGTATCGTATCGTATCGTATTTCTCTTTTTTTCGTATTTTCGACCAACCACTTTACGATAAGCTTGCATATCAATTATTGATAACTGTAATGCCAGTAATTAAACAAATTGTATCGCATCAAAGGAGAGAGTAGGTCTCCACTGCCCGTGACACGATGATGGCGTACTCACACTTTCCGCGATAAGCTTCCCTCCCCCCTCCCGAGCTCCAACCATTATCGCATTCGCCTCGTAGCACCGCTCTTAGACGCCGCAGAGGACACGAGAGGGAAACAAGAGAACAATGGCGCACGTCGAACTTTGAGTTGGACATAATGTAGCGCTAGAAAGGTAAGGAAATAAGATTTAACTTAATACGGTATTTCTACTACTAATTACTAGCGTTGATAAACGTTTGAGATCAAGAGAGAGAAATGACGAAACAGATAAATTAATTAATAACAATTAATGAAAATCATAAGACATAAGGAGAGGGGGAAAAGTTCATTCTACATTGACGCAGTGCATCCTAACTAGCAATGCTCGAGGGTCGCAGGGCGAATCGAGCTTTGTTACAATGGTATTGAGCGATGTTGGTATGGGTAAAGAGGCTCTTAGGATAAATAATCCTCGTTGTCTTGACAACCACGATTAAGCTTGTGATTCCAAGCGCAAGAAGATACGGAACAATTTCCGAGATATCCCAAACAAATTGAAGTTGTTTTGATTCTACAGGAAAAAGGGCGGTGACAGAATGAATTCAAATACATGTATGAGGCAATTGGCCAAACTTTCTTATTGCCTTTCACTGATGTTTTTCCGCGTGCACGGTCAGCCGCTGGTGGATCATTGGTTCGTTTGTGTAGTACACGTTTTATCTCTGGATGGTGAAAGTCATTGCTTCTCATACTCGCCTACTTGAGATCTGGTGCCACCTTAAACGTCGGTTTTAGCTTGGAAATTTCCTCCTCCCAGCGGATGTTTCCCTTCTAGCGACCGCCAACCACCCCAGCATGGGAACAAAGCTGTTAAGCCCCCGGGGGGGACTTGTCTGCGGATTGTGTTTTAGTTTTAGTTGTTTGCCAATTTTAAGTTTTTGCAAAGAGAAGGGGAAGCCATTAAGAAACAAAAAGGAAAAGAGGAAGGGGGAAAAAAAGATAATCTTCTTCCCTTCCTTCTGTGTGGGTCATTATGTGAATTGCATTCTGATTTCATACCGTCATCTCCCGTAATATGCAGCTTCTCTGTGGCGACTGTAGGCGAGTAGGAATCCAGCTGTTCTTGTGAACAGGTTGGAGTGTGAGGATGATAATGAAGTAGGGTTGTCAACTTCCATTTAAGGAAAATGAGGACATTCATAAAAACGCTATTTTGCGATCGGTAATTGACTGAAATTATTGCAAACTCAGGAACCTTCAAATGGTGAACGAACGCGTCCAGAGCACAACTTAATTCCGAAATACGTGCAATTGAAGTGCAAAAAGATTATTTACTTTTTATAAATACGAAATGTAAACAAAAATTAAAGTTATTTAATATTTCATTATATTAGTTTTTATGTGCATTAATATAAATCGACATTATTAAAAGCACATTATTCAATCAGAATTGATATGACGAAGAGAGGGCAATTCGCAACAATGTAGGACTGTCCTCCCAGAGAAGCGAATCTAGGCAACCGTTCCATTTAGGTGGATAAATTAATTCAGATATGTACTCTTCAAGTGATTTCTTGTATATTCAAACTACTAGAACTCAAATAATTTGGAACTGAGGATTTGAAATGGCGAGGAATTGATGAAGCATGATCTGTTACAGGTTTGGTATCTATCTAAAGAAAATCGAGAATGTAGGTTTTCCTAGGTAACGGACGAAACCAGTATGAGGTCTCGTTGCTTAATGAACATGGTGAGCACTTATAGTTGATAGAGTTTAATACATGGTTAAACATTAGAATAATTTTAACAAAATGGTATATTTTTTCCTGATTAATGTTTACAATTTGAAAATGGTGTATGCATTGGAAACTTAAACTAGAGTACTGCCATTCATTTATTGAGAATGCCAGACGCTTGTTTTTGCAATTGAGCTCTATTGACAACCTAGTTAAGCCAATACAAAAAGATAGTTGAATGAAACAGAGTGTTGTACAGAATAAGGAAACACAAAAACAACAATAATTGGGTAAGCCTTTAGTTGGTGAATGAGTTCCGCAATTAATTCTCAAAAACTTATTATTTCGTCCTACTCCCTTATGATACTGAAAAATATGATACCCATTTAAACAAAGAATAATACGACGGAGCAGATTTCCTAAGTATAAGTAATCAACCTTTGTCAAAATACGGAGTATTAGGAAAAATTAGGGTGGAAAATATAATTTTTTTTAAAAAACTTTTTGTTGCTTGGAGTCCCTTCTTGTGGAAGGAAACATTAAAAGGCAAAAATGGTATTGATGGTAGTTGTGCATCGTGGTTCATCTCTCATATTCCATGGCATTTATTAAAATTACATCTACAATCCCTATTAGAAACCTTATTGTACACACATTTGTTTTCCATATAAAATTATAATAATTTCACTTCTAGAGAAATACCAGAGATTTAGTTTGAAGATCCGCGATGAAAAATTCTTAATCACTTGTGAAAACGGCAACGAAAATCGACGTCTTTACTTTCTCTGAACGAGGTAGGAAGTACAGCAGGAAGTGCAAGTCGTAACACGAGAAGTGCAAAAAAACCCTTATGGTAATGAGAAATTTTCCAAGTAGGAAATACCTCGAGGAGCACGATTTACGACACTACTCGGCAATTGCGCCTTAATTAACCAAAGGAAACCAGTGATCCGTGACGAGCGAAGGATGCACGGGAGTTGAGCGCTAGAGGACGCGACGCGTATCTGAGAAACCAAATAACCTGGAGTAAAATGTAGGTTCTAGATTGAACTTAAAATCAGAAATAATTAAGGGGTGGGTATTTTAGTTGCAAGAGAGAAGAAATAATAACAATATATTTATGAAATGTTGCACTGCTTTGTTATTTTCCAAAGCACTTAGCCTACGAAAAAAGGAAAACTATAAAATTATTTTGCATCTGATGCTGTTCTTTTGAATATTGCGATCTTATGAGAGATATTTAGAG
The DNA here is from genome assembly GCA_017312745.1 of Gryllus bimaculatus. NCBI lineage: Eukaryota > Metazoa > Arthropoda > Insecta > Orthoptera > Gryllidae > Gryllus > Gryllus bimaculatus. The sequence continues at coordinate 3,593,888 of BOPP01000132.1, forward strand.
CCTAAAAGGAAACTATAAATATTTTTAAATTTATTTACTTATTTTTTGTTGCTTATTGATTCATTACTTTGTTTATTCATGTGTAAGTACAAACACTACCAGAAATTGAGAACGTTTTTACTAGCTTTATTAATTATTCCTTCTTTATGTTATATTATATTATATTACATTATATTATATTATATATCATATATCATATCATATCATGTATCGTATCGTATCGTATCGTATCGTATCGTAACGTAACGTATCGTATCGTATCGTATCGTATCGTATCGTATCGTATCGTATCGTATCGTATCGTATCGTATCGGTATGCGTATCGTATGCTATCGTATTCGTTATCGTAAATTAGCAATCGTATCGTATCGTATCGTATCGTATCGTATCGTATCGTATCGTATTCGTATCGTATCGTATCGTATCGTATCGTATTCGTATCGTATTCGTATCGTATCGTATCCGTATCGTATCGTATCGTATCGTATCGTATCGTATCGTATCGTATCGTATCGTATCGTATCGTATCGTATCGTATCGTATCGTATCGTATGTATCGTATCGTATCGTATGCGTATCGTATCGTAATCGTATCTATCGTATCGTATCGTATCGTATCGTTCGTATCGTATCGTATGTATCGTATCGTATCGTATCGTATCGTATGTATCGTATCGTATCGTATCGTATCGTATCGTATCGTATCGTATGTATCGTATCGTATCGTTATCGTATCGTATCGTATCGTATCGTATCGTATCGTATCGGTATCGTATCGTATCGTATGTATCGTATCGTATCGTATCGTATCGTATCGTATCGTATCGTATCGTATCGTATCGTATCGTTCGTATCGTATCGTATCGTATCGTATCGTATCGTATCGTATCGTATCGTATCGTATCGTATCGTATCGTATCGTATCGTATCGTATCGTATCGTATCGTATCGTATCGTATCGTATCGTATCGTATCGTATCGTATCGTATGTATCGTATCGTATGTATCGTATCGTATCGTATCGTATCGTATCGTATCATCGTATCGTATCGTATCGTATCGTATCGTATCGTATGTATCGTATATCGTATCGTATCGTATCGTATCGTATCGTATCGTATCGTATTCGTATCGTATCGTATGTATCGTAGATCGTATCGTATCGTATCGTATCGTATGTACGTATCGTATCGTATCGTATCGCTATCGTATGTACGTATCGTTTCGTATCGTTGTATCGTATCGTAACGTATCGTATCGTATTCGTATGTCGTATCGTAATCGTATTCGTATCGCGTATCGTATCGTATCTATCGTATCGTATCGTATCGTATTATGCGTATGCGTATCGGTATCGTACGTATCGTAGATCGATGTTCGTTTAGACGTATCGTATCGTCGTATCGTATCGTATTCGTAGTGCGTATGTATTCGTACTCGTATCGTATCGATATGTATCGATATCGGTATCGGTATCGTATCGTATCGTATCGTATCGTATCGTATCGTATCGTATCGTATCTATTCGTATCGGTATCGTATCGTATGTATCGTATTCGTATCTATCGTATTCGTATCGTCGTATCGTATCGATCGTATCGTATTGATCGTATATCGTATCGACGTAAATCGATCGTATCGTATTACGTATCGTATCGTATCGTATCTATCGTACGATCGTATCGTATGTATGTATCGTATCGTTCGGCGTATCGTATGTATCGTATCGTATCGTATCGTATCGTATCGTATCGTATCGTATGTATCGTATCGTTCGTATCGTTTCGTAATCGTTCGTTATCGTATCGTCATCGTATCGTATCGTATCGTATCGTATCGTATCGTATCGTATCGTATCGTCATCGTTATCGTATCGTATCGTATCGTATCGTATCGTAGTTGTATCGTATCGTATCGATCGTATCGTTTCGATCGTATTACGTAGTTTCGTATGTATCGTATCGTTATCGTATCTTGATCGTATGCGTTATGCGTTCGTATCGGTTTACGATTAGGTATCGTTATCGGTACGTATGCGTATCGTTATGTTGCGTATGGCAGTCTATGATATTCTACTGTTAGTGGTATACGTCAACCAAACAGAAAATTAAATACTTATCAATTCACGACTTAACTAGCTATATTCTAACCTTGATAGAAATTCTTGATATGATAGTTGAAAAATAAAAACCATTTTCCTAAAGCACTCCAAAACAATCATGTAGGAATATATTCATTATATACTTACTTGCATTTAAATAGCATTTTATGTAACTGCCGGGTAATAGGCGAGGCATTGGTCTGGGCAAAAACTTATCACCAGCATTTTTCTCCTCGCAAAACTGATGTCGCGTGTTTGATAAGTTGCTGTTCATTCTGCTTCGGCCATCCGTCTGCCCTGGCGGCGCGGCGCACCCACCGGACCGACCCCGCCCCTCTGCAGGTGTGGCTCCGCAATAACCTGGATTGGATATGCGTCCGACCGCGTCGTCGCCACCAGCACTCTACTACGCCGCGTCGCGACATCGTTTTGCTGCCATCACTTTCTCGGCGTAAGATCATCGCGCGCTCCTCAGAGACCGTTTACGGCAGCCTACCGCGTCCCCTCTACTGCCGCTCACGCCACACGCCGCAACGCGTCCCAACCGCTACACCGCAGGTGCATCACGCGTCTTCCCGCATCAACACCGTCACCGCACACCGGCTACTACCCTCGTATCCGAACGCAACAGTCAGCGAACGCACCGCCACGCACCTCCACGTCATCGCTCCGCATCCCGCCGCGTCGCCAGCCACCGGCATCTCATCACGACCACCAAATCAGCACCATTTTTACCGCCGCCATACGCCGGCACGACGACCACCAGCCTCTCAGCCTCCATCTCGGCACCGTCATGCGCTCCGCACTGCCTCCGCGCAAACAACGCTCACCGCACACTTTCTGCCGCACGGATCTGGCACCGGCGCGCGGGCGTCGTCGTCGTCGTCAAAGTAGTCCACGAGTAACGGTAACCACGAGCGGCCTTCCCTCCCCCCCCGCTCCTGGATTGCGACACGCGCGCTCGCGTCCTCGGCCTTGCCCGCGCATTCAAATCACCCGACCGCCCCCCCCTCCGCCACACATCACGCGCCGCCTGCTCCATCCCCCTTCCCCCTTCTCCTCCTTCCCCATCACGACCACACGGGCACTGGGGCACGGTGCGGAGATCAGAGCGGCTTTTCGGCGAACTCGCTGGCCAAGGGGCTTGGGGCAGCGGAAGCACGCGGATCGGGCTGCTGTGGGTTCGGGACCCGGGGAAGGCATGAGTGTTTTCACCTCGTGATTGTGAAGCCGTTGACTTGTATCACTCATACGATGTAACCTACCCGAACTGAAGCGCAGCAGCGGAAGTACGCGGAACAGCGAATTGTAGGTTCGAGACGCGGAAATGGCATGAGTGTTTTCATCATATGATTGTGAAACCGTTCACTTGTATCACTCTTGCGATGTAACCTACCCGAACTGAATTGGAGCAGCAGAAGACAGTTGTAGGTTCGAGACGCGGGGATGGCATGTGTGTTTTCACCATATGATTATGAAACCGTTCACTTGTATTGCTCATACGTAACAATTTATTCGAACCAATTACTCTCTCATCAGTGTTCATCCCAAATGATCACTAATATGATGCAGTCCTTGTTGATTGGGATTAGGTTGACACGCAATTCTACTCAACCAAATTTGTGGCGTAGCCAGTAACAAATTTATTGGAATGGTTCGCATTCATGATATATTTTTTATTTTACAATAATTCAAAAAAGTTTCAAACATAAGTTTAAATGAGTAGAATTTACTTGAATAATTCTCTAATTAAGACTTGATCTTACGAGAATTTACTGGAAAGTGACGAAAGAGACATTAGCCATGGGTCTTTGATATTCGATGATTTTGAGGTTCTTCAACCTTCTACGTGCATGGATTCACTTTGAATTGCTACCAAATAATTCATTTGAATATCATCACAGAAAGTAACCCATCAAATGTAAACCAACTAATTTCATCATTCATCTCTCTTAGGGTGTTATTATCATAGAATGATCAGTTTCTCAGAATTTAAACATAATCTAAATGAAATCGTCTTCAATGATGAAGGAGAGGTTTGCCTGCAGTACATATATTTTAAACTGTATGAATTTCTTAGTTATTACGAGTGAAATTTTATTTCTGGCGTTGCAACTGCTGTTAACATTTGTCCCGTAGATACAGTACATGTTACGTCCCAAGCAGCAACAGTGTTCCTTTCTAGCTGAAACCTGAGATCCCACAGCGATCTACACGCCGGATTATCCCCCCCAGATATCTCTTCCAGCGGGATAATGCCTCTATCAGGGAAGCTTTAACTCCTGACAGGATACCCGACGCATGTGGCGGTGTAGTGGACGTAAGTGTAAACTTGTAATGGGTGATGAGACAGGACGTGTAAGGAAAGACTCTGCGCAGTCTGGGGCTCATTTGTTAGGATACTGCTCCAGACTCGTCTGGTATTATCTGATGAATCGCCAGAAAGCTGTCGATCAAACTGGTCGATCGCTAGAATTTTCGGGGCAATAGTTCACTCGATCTAATAATCTAGCAAATGTCGAAGTTTCACTACTGTGGATTCTCAGTCAAGCAAAATTAAATTTGAAAATAGCTCTTTATAGATATAAGTATGTCTAACTTACAAAATCTCATTTTTGTCATTTTTGGACGTAACATTCCTAACACACCTAACACAGCACACGGAATAGATGACATTCCATTTTTGCAGAGAATCTTATTGAGGCAAATATATCTTTGGCAAATCATCTTTCAATCAACATTCGATGTTTTAGATAAGTGGTCATAGAATTGCTTCATATACAGTAATACTTAAAACTATCTAATACAATAATTTTTTCTCAGTTTGTATCAAAATAACTTAAATCTTTTGGGAATTCCATTTCTCAATTAGTGAATGGATACAACCTTCCGTTTTTAAATATCAATGGAGGCAGACCTACCAACTATGGACAGAACGAACTTCTGGAATCTCCTTAGCAGGTATAAAAATGAGTGAAAACAGACATTTCCAAATCAGCTAACAAAGGTATTGTTCGCTTCCTAATTGTAGGTATTGCAGATTTTTTAAGAGAAACGACCAGAATTATGTTAAACTTTCCGATGACAGCATTTACTCAATCGTATTTTTTAGGCCACGCTCGTTTTTGCACAGTCCCCTTCAATTGATCTTCTATCTCATTCTGTTGATCCTGTCCTCTGATTATAAATGTAATGTAGAGAATCATGAGGGTAGGTCAATAAAATATTTTTTTTGTATAATTCCAACGTGTTGGCCATTTATTTGACCTTCTTTGAGGCTGCAAATATACAAGAATAAGATGTTATTTTATATTTAAACTAACATAATAATACATGATGATTATACATATTGGGTAACCCGATTTATATTACGTAAGAAACTCAACGTATTCAAACTACAATTTTCTATTCAACGAGGCAGATATAACATTAACAACTAATTTTAAGTTACATCTGATTTGTTCTGTAGCAAATTGTAGAAGTTTGAATAAGCTTAGTTTCTTACGTAATATAAATCGGGTTACCCCATCTGTATATTCATCCTGTATTCTTATGTTATTTAAATTGATAACATCTTTATATTGTATAGAATAACATCTTTATATTGTATATTTATAGTCCTAAAGAAGGCTAAATACATAGCCGAAATGTTAGGATTGTACAAACATTAATTTGTATTGACCTACCCAAATAATTGTCAAACAAATTGACTTTTATTGGCCGATTTCTACTTTACACATTCCTCTTCCTTCTACCGAGGGATACCGTCTCGTCAAAACAGTATAGAATCGCCTGCGCACCGCGTCGCCCCTCGCGACCTGCTCCTGCTGCGGGCGGCAGAGCTCTCCCGTGTATCCGCGCGCTCCGGAGTCGTCTCAGGTCAGTGGTCCACTTCTGAGCCTCGCATGCCGCCCGCGCTCCCAGCGCCCCTGGCGGCGCCGCCGCGGACCGCGTTCCCACGCCGCGCGCGCGCCAAGGCCGCCGCCGCAGACGGGCGTTGATTTAGGTTAACCGGCCTAGGATTTTATGAGGCCGATGAAGGTGTCGGCGCGAATCGGTTGGATGGAAATTGGGATCAACTGGCGACGTGGGTGATTACGAATTGTGAATGTGACGTGGAGAGGAGTACGTTGCTAGAAGAAGAAGAAGACGAAGAGGAAAGAACAAGAATGAAAATTACAAAAAAAGGGTGAAAAGAGAAAAACAGAATATATAACAGAATATGTGTAAATAACAGACAAAATACAAATTTTGGTTGCCCCAAAAGACTTATGCTGTTGTAGACAAACTGACTTCATTTTTTAGTAGTGTATTAGTGAAATCTTCATGTATGTGGTGGATAATTCATTCAAATATGAAAAATTACAATCCTTTTGATATCGCTGAAAATATGTAAAATATTCCGAGTAAGAAAAATATAAATTTGATTTTATATTTCAGACCATAACACTACTAACTGTTTTTCTGTAAACTCGATAGTGTTAATACACAATTTGGAAAATTTGAATTTTCGTGTATCCTCTTAAAAATGTGAAACAAGTGAGGTGTAACGAATGTTCTGACTGATGAAACTCGTCTGTGTGTGTGCGTGTGGACTTGACGATCAAAGAGGTACACTTGATTTTTGTTCTTAAATAATTACCACTGCATATGTGACTAAAAAACGTGTCTAGTTTTGTAAACATCACCTGACACTACAATTGAAAATCTGTACACTTATAAAGAGTAATTACAAAGCAAAAGGGGTCGTCGAAATTGAAGTACAGGAGTGTTTAGTCAAGTACAAGTTAGTGAAGTACAGGATCAATGAAGTAAACACTAATTTAATCTCCCTTCGCAATATAAATATGAGAGCGAGGGATAGAAAATATTTCAATTTTACTTTAATAACGAATATTATTTTCGTAAATTTTGTCTTTATTTTGGGAAGTGTTTCTATATTCTCCAAACTGCTGATAAGTCTACTAACCTAGTAAAAAATTATCGAATGATTGTCCGTGTTTTAAAAACATTAGTATTTATATTGCAAAGAGATCAGTTAAAGGAAACAAAATTGTTTTGTTTATCTTGCTAAAATAAGCAGACTGTATAATCGACCTTGTGCATCCCGCTGACCAGTTTTACCTGTTAGAGTAGTTTCGAGATTACGTAGTTTTATTCTCATAGGCTTCTTCGTTTAACCTACATTCTTCCTAACGCAAATCCTCAGTAATGCAAATACTGAGAAAATAAATTTTTACTTGCGAAAAAAATCCCTTAAAAAGTGTTGATATGATGCAAAGGTCACTCAATATATAATTAGTTGTGAAGTCCCAATCAATCTATTTCAACATAAATGGCGGAACACGTACTTTTTCGTTTCAACTTGAACAGAAAGTGAGTCATTGTACGAATGAAATGTGACAGCACGAGAAGACGATAGAAACAGAGTTCAAAAGTTTGAAATTGACTTTGCGAACGGCGGTTGTGTGTGGATGACAAAGATGTTTGTTTGATTGACAAAGATGCTTGTTTAACGTAATACGTAGCGCACTTCAGAAAAAATAAACAGTAAATGGAAATCGTGGGTTTGACGCATGCAGAAGAGTATATATTCTATTGTGACCACTTAACGCAATCAAACAGGAACGAAACAGAAACGAAAACTTTTAATGGCTGGTGTCCGTTTAAAAATTTTATAGTATGCCATTCGTTAAAAGCAAAAAAAATGTATATATAAAATAAAGCTGAATATGGGGGATATGTACTTCTGCTCATAGAAACAGTATTTATTATTTGTATAGATGACTTAATGTTACAAACTTGTAGGGGATGAAGTGTAGGGTAAAAAGTATCACTTTACCAAACGAAATTGTGACATATTTCATTTGTAGGAGTTACATATGACATTTTCCCTGATTGATAGGCAACCCATCATACGCTGGTGTTCGCGTCGTGTCGTTTTCTCGCAACCTCAGGGATATCTTGTACTGGCCAGGGATGTTGGGCTGCCTACCTTACAGGGGGAATAGAACCTGACACGTTGTTGTGACTTGAATGAGGTTTACCAATTTCCCACCCCTAGTCACTGGAAAATAATAGTATTCGTAACAAGGGCGTGAATCACCTTGAACCAATATAGTGAATACTATTTTTTTACACGCCGTGAGCGAAACGCAACGCGTCAAGTAAAGAAATAATACATTAAATATCAAATAACTAGAAATTCCTTACTTGCATGGAAATAAATTCCAGAGAGAACTGTTGTTTGTAAATAACAAACGAAGACTGCAAAACGAAAGATAATTGCAAATCGTTACAGATGTTAACAATCGTTACAAATTTTTAAGACACCTGAGTTATTTTATTCATGTAAGAGGGTGTTACTTAAATATAATAATGACACACGGCCGATATTACAAGAAAGACATTTAGCTGGTTATTTGATCTATATCAGATTTTATTTCTTAACAATTATAATATTTATATTTGGTGTGCTTATCAATAAGAAAATAAAAATAACATGACAGTCTGACCTCTGGAGGGCTCTCGACTGTCAAGGACCTTATGAAGCGCGCGAGAGCTCTCCAATGTCCTTCGTCTGAAGGGCTCCGCGGGCAGCGTGATGTCATCTGCAGCCTCCTCCCCCCTCCTTTCGAGAAGATAACGTGAAGTGAAAAAAGTAATATATGCGAAATGGGTACCAGGAATAGTACAAGTTCATTTCAAAACAATAGCATTTTGTAATTCTATTTAAACATGAAGCCATTTTAATACAATGTTGACAATAACATTGTTGTGAAAAATAAAATCCTTGATATTTTAAAACAAAAAACACATAATTTCAGGGCACAATAATATTTTATAAATTTACTGTAGACAAGTTTTTTTTTTTATCGTCAAAAAAGTAAATAATTGTATATGTTTGGACGTGTGGAGAAAATATAGTCTGTGCCACGTATGCTTGAGCTCAAATTCCTCTCCACATTTCACAGTTTGATATTTCAATTGCGAATAAAGATCAACAAGGTTACAAACAAATTGGAGATACTGGTTTGAAAACCAGCATCAAATCGCTCTCAAGTAAAATAGATGCATTATTTGCGACGAACTAAAAACTGCATTCTACTTTGTGTCAGAAGCAAAACACAGGGCCATTCCAGCTTTGCCTCGACAGGACCAATGAAAGAGGGACCAAACGGGAGTAAAGAGATCGAGCCATCAATTTACTTACTTAGCATTTTAAGGTTCAAGGAATTGGCCAAAACTGAGAATTCCAAGCAGAGCTTTAACCAGTCTCTTCTCGAGGAAGAATCAATTTTCAAGAAAAATACATTCTTTGAAAGGAAGAAACTTTTGATAGATTCAATAGCAGAACTGCGTCATTGAAATCCGGACATGACAAAACTGATTATTGAACGCATTTCCTCTCGTTCTTGAAGCACTTCATTTAAATGGCAAAATGTCCTCATTCGAAATCTTCTAAGTCAAGATTTTCTTACAGATTTGCAGGCAAAGAATTAGAGACTCTTTTCGAACGACTGTATTCGAAGAAATGTCTTCAAAGAACACAGATTACCATTAAGCGTAATCGAAATAGGCAATCTAATAGACATGGAGTTTTCGTGAATTCCTTTCGTGGGTAGTCAACTGCCTTTCTCTTTTGTTAATTTCACCGTTGATATAAGATAACATCTAAGTGACATCTTCAATCCACTTTACTCTCGAGAAAATATCATATTTTCAAAAAATATATCTTTAGAGGACGTGAAGCAACCAGTGAGATTAGTTCATTTGTGGTATTGTCCAAGCAATTTGCAACATTGAAAATTCTCATTTCAAATTGCAATTAAAACCAAAACGCATAAGCAATTCAAATCAAAGAAATTATTCGAGTGGAATGTTCAGTAATACTGACAGAGAAGAAGCAAAACCGACGCGCAGTGTCAATTTCTCGAAAAGCTGTACAATCAACGCGAAATAGGAAATAATCCCTTGCCAACCAATCATCTCAAACCGCAGTCCACTAATTGCAATAATCAATGAAATATTACATCATATATTCTGTTTCATTCATCTCGTCAACCCACTTTAATCAACGGCACTCCGAGGGTTGAACAAATCTAATCGAGTGCACTGCAATTCGCCGCCAAAACTCGACCACTAGGTTTTTTTTGACATGTCCTAAAACCAGCTCGGGAAAGGAGCGTCAACCTGCCTGAATACAGAGTACGTGGTTAACAGTGGACGAAAATGAATTTTCATTCAGAGACAAATGTTGAAATTTTCCATTTACCGAACAAATTGAAAATATTGATAATACTCACAGTCTCCGCTGGTTACCGGTGAACAGATCGTCGAGATAGAACCAGCAGTACTGATAGGCGATAAAACAGTGGTTCACAACAGCACACAGTATTTTCTCCTCTTATTGAGAACGGTTACGACATTATAATCATGCAGTTCCTGTCCTACTAATACTTAGCTATCAACTTAATAGCGTCGTAAACCCGTTGAAACAAAGCGCATTCTATTGCCAATCTGCAATTACTTCGGCAGACAGGAACAGAATCATTCCTTGCTACTACAAAACAGATAATGGTGAATTACACATCTCTGATAGTATTTGCAGCCACATTATACATACTGGTAATTTTATTTACAAGTTTAGATTATGTGGGCTTCCAATTTTTGGTTGATTATACCATAATTTGGTTCAAATCCTTTTAAAGTAAAGAAGTCAAAAATAAACTCCAGAGCTGGAAGCAATCCAATATATTATCGCCTTAGAACGCATAAACGTAAGTTATATTACAATTTATCACTTTGTATCATTTAAACATTTATAAACCCAGAGAAACGTTTATACGAAAATTATTTTTTAATACAAATTTTAAGTGTTCAAATTGAACCAATCAAATCTGCCACCAGCAGAGTCACGCACCGGAAAAGCATTACCGCACAACAATTGAGAATTTTATTGAATTTAATATACCGTGTCGCGGAATATGCAATTGTATTGTTAGAATGTTTCGAAAATTCTCATTAAAAGGCGTGCGAAAATTCAACATTTTGAATTTAATTTTTCGCCACTAAAACATGAAACTACTCATAATTTCAAACAAATGTACATAACCTTATTTAAAGATCTCACTTTAACAAACATATTTGCATTGTGTATAAAAATATTATCAATATTGCAGTTTTTCAATATAATTTATTTTCATCTTTTTCCAATTTTCCGAAACGAAGTTCACCGGACAATGGGGTCTTGTTACCATTTCTAAAAACCTACATTTCGCATTATCGAGAAAATAAAATACACCTTTTGAGATTTTTTATTGCCTTATTTTCAAGTTAACGTACCGCAATAATTGCTTTAAATAAATTGTACAAAGAACCTTATTTTTGATAAGTTGATTTTTAGAAGAAATTTTATTATGAAAAAATGTTGGGGCGATAATTTAGTTTTACATTGTTAATCTGTTTGCAATTTTGAAAATAAAGAGAGGGGCACCGAAAATGAAACCTGCTTCATATTTAAACTGTCCTTAACTATTGAGAAAGATTTTAAAAAAATGGAGCTTGATTTGACCCAAAAATAATTTTATTTTGCCAAATTTCTACTTAGGATTTTTTGGAAAATAGTCCCATGATTATGTTTAGAACTGTCTTTGAAAAAGGGATTTAATTTAAGAAAAATCTCTTAGTACAATATTGTGTAGGAAGGCGCTGAGGCATCTGCTGTTATTTTTTATCAAGAAAAGCCGAAGAAAAAAATTAATAAGAAATGAAAATATTCATGTGAAGTTACCAAAGAATGCTCAGTTCAAATGCTCACGTTCTCGCAGTTTGAGTCAGATCGATGAGAGAATATCTCACAGCGGTTAAGGGTCTAGCATTGCACACAGACACAGAGTCCGACGGAGGGGCAGGACGAGATATAGGTTATTTTGTCAGCCAGTGGTTTGGTATCAAAAATAAACAAATTTGGACACTGAGAGGACAACGTGTTAATAGGAAAATAATGATACGTACAGGAAGAGATGTATATCGACACTTTTTCGATCAAGATATCCTCACAATACTTCCACTTTTTTCCATAAAAAATCGCTTTATTGTGTCGAAACATTTCAAAACTTTTTCTGTTCTACGTAATATTATGCGCAGAAAGTTTTAAAAAAGTGTTATTTTGAACATTAAAATTAATCAGATATAGTAAAAGAGTTCAAAGAGTTGCTCCCTTTATAATATTGAGTAACTGCGAGTGTCCATTGCGGACCGTACTCGTCACTACACCACTTCCTGTTCACCCATCGAACATAGAAGTGTCACTCCAGGCTACTTGGTCTCCTCGGTGGGGAACTAAAGAAGTTGTATTCGCATCCGCCAGAAAATTCTTTAAAAAAATTCCAAAAACTGTTGTACGCTGTATCGAAAATATGTAATAGGCATTTCTTAATTACTGTTTTTTAATCACTATTACGAGTTCTACAAAATAAACTGTTTGTGTTACATGCAATGAACACATTCAAAATAAAGTTTAATATGAATGGCGTGAAATCAGAATGGTATATGACATCTTTATAAATTTCTTGGAATTTATAGGCCAAGATACTTGTGGTTTATTAATAAACAATTAAAATGCTGTGGTTTCTCTGATAAAGAAAACCACCCACGACTTTTAAGGTGAAATGGAACTTCAACAGATCACAGAACCTATAAAATGTTCTGATAACCTTTCTGGTGGTGGGGTGGCGGCGGTGGTGGCGGTGCGGGCCGGTGGCGGCGGTGGTGGCGAGGTGCGGCCGATGGCCAGAGCTGTCGACTTTAATAACGCGAGAATTTAAATTTCATTGCGGATCGACTATGCATGATCCCCACCCGCTTTGGGTGTTGAAAGCGCCGGGTCACGAGGGG
>BOPP01000132.1:3606912-3674432 GCA_017312745.1 Gryllus bimaculatus
AAGTCGTGGTGGTTTCTTTTATCAGAGAAACCACAGCATTTTAATTGTTTATTAATAAACCACAAGTATTTTGGCCTATAAATCCAGAATTTATAAAATGTCATACCGTTCTGATTTTCACCCATTCATATTAAACTTTTATTTTGAATGTGTTCATGCATGTAAACAAAAAGTTTATTTGTAGAACTCGTAATAGTGATTAAAAAACAGTAATTAAGAAATGCCTATTAATATTTTCGATACACGTACAACAGTTTTTGGAATTTTTTAAGAATTTTCTGGCCGGATGCGAATACAACTTCTTAGTTCCCCACCAGGAGACCAAGTAGCCTGGAGTGACACTTCTGATGTCTCGATGGGTGAACAGGAAGTGGTGTAGTGACGAGTAACGGTCGCATGGACACTCGCAGTTACTCAAATATTATAAAGGGATGCAACTCTTTGATCTCAATTTTACTATATTGATTAATTTTAATGTTCAAAATAACACTTTTTAAAACTTTCTCGCATAATATTACGTAGAACAGAAAAAGTGTTGTAATGTTTCGACATAATAAAGCGATTTTAACAGAAAAAAAGTGGAGTATTGTGAGGTCTTGATACAGAAAAAGTTCATATACATTATTCCTGTACGTATCAAATTATTTCCTTTAACACGTTGTCCTCTCAGTGTCCACATTTTGTTTGTTTTTTATACCAAACCACTGGCTGACGAAATAACCTCTATCCCGTCTGCTCGTCCGTCTGACTCTCTGTCTGTGTGCAATGCTAGACCCTTAACCGCTGTGACGATATTCTCTCATCGATCTGGCCGAACTGGAGAACGTGAGCATTTGAAACTGATATTTTCATTCTTCTGGTACTTCACATGAATATTTTCATTTTTTATTATTTTTTCTCGGCTTTTATGAATAAAAAAATAAAGCAGAAGTCTCAGCGCCTTCCTACAACCACAATATTGTAGTAAGAGATTTTTCCTAAATGAAATCAATTTTTCGAAGACATGCCTCTAAATAATCATGAACTATTTTCCAAAAATATAAGTAGAAATTTGGCAATAAAATTATTTTGTCAATCAAGCTCCATTTTTTAAAATCTTTCTCAAATAGTTAAGGACAGTTATAAATATGAAGCAGGTTTCATTTTCGGTGCCCTCTCTTTATTTTCAAAAATTGCAAAAGATTAACAATGTAAAACTAAATTATCGCCCAACAATTTTTCATAATAAAATTTCTTCTAAAAATCAACTTATCAAAAAATAAGGATTTTGTACAATTTATTTAAAAGCAATTATTGCGGTACGTTAACTTGAAATAAAGGCAATTAAAAAATCTCAAAAAGTGTATTTATTTTCTCGAATAATCGAATGTACGTTTTTAGAAATGGTACAAGACCCATTGTCGGTGAACTTCGTTTTCGAAAATTGGAAAAAGATGAAAATAATATATTGAAAAACTGCAATATTGATAATAATTTTTATACACAATGCAATATGTTGTTTAAAGTGAGATCTTTAAATAAGGTTATGTACATTTGTTTGAAATTATGAGTAGTTTCATGTAATTAGTGCGAAAAATTAAATTCCAAATGTGAATTTTCGCACGCCTTTTAATGAGAATTTTCGGAAACATCTAACAATACAATTGCAATTCCGCGACACGGTATATTAAATTCAAAAAATTCTCATTGTTGTGCGGTAATGCTTTTCGGTGCGTGGAACTCTCTGTGCAGATTTGATTGTTCAATTTGACACTTAAAATTTGTATTAAAAAATAATTTCGTATAAACGTTTCCTCTGGGTTCTATAAATGTTTAAATGATACAAAGTGATAAATGTATAAACTTACGTTTATGCGTTTCTAAGGCGATAATATATTGGATTGCTTCCAGCTCTGGATGTTTAATTTATTGACTTCTTTACTTTAAAAGGATTTGAACCCAAATTATGGTATAATCAACCAAAAATTGGAAGCCCACATATCTAAACTTGTATAAAATTACCAGTATGTATAATGTGCTGCAAATACTATCAGAGATGTGTAATTCACCATTATCTGTTTTGTAGTAGCAAGGAATGACTTCTGTTCCTGTCTGCCGAAGTAATTGCAGATTGGCATAGAATGCGCTTTGTTTCAACGGGTTACGACCTATTCAAGTGATAGCTGAAGTATTAGTAGGACAGGAACTGCATGATTATAATGTCCCGTAACCGTTCTCAATAAGAGGAGAAAATACTGTGTGCTGTTGTAGAACCACTAGTTTTATCGCCTATCAGTACTGCTGTTCTATCTCGACGATCTGTTAACCGTAAACCACGGAGACTGTGAGTATTATCAATATTTTCAATTGTTCGTAAATGGAAAATTTCAACAATTGTCTCTGAATGAAAATTCATTTCGTCCACTGTTAACCACGTACCTCTGTATTCAGGCAGTTGACAGCTCTTCCAGAGCTGGTTTTAGAACATGTCAAAAAAAAACCTTAGTGGTCGAGTTTGCGGCGAATGCAGTGCACTCGATTAGATTTTGTTCACCCACGGGAGTGCCCGTTGATTAAAGTGTTGAGCGAGATTGAATGAAACAGAATATATGATGTAATTTATTCATTGATTATTGCAATTAGTGGACTGCGGTTTGAGATGATTGTTGGCAAGGGAATTATTTCGTATTTCGCGTTGATTGTACAAGCTTTTCGAGAAATTGACACTGTGCGTCGGTTTTGCTTCTTCTCTCTCAGTATTACTACATTCCACTCGAATTAATCTTTGATTTGATTGCTATCGTTTTGGTTTTAATTGCGTTCGAAATGAGAATTTTCATGTTGCAAATTGCATTGGAAAATACCACAAATGAAATAATCTCACTGGTTGCTTCACGTCCTCTAAAGATCATATTTTGAAATATGATATTTTATCGAGAGTACAATTGGGTTGAAGATGTCAACTTAAATGTATCTTATATCAACGGTGAAATAACAAACGAGAAGGCAGTTTGACTACCCACGAAGGAATTCACGAAAACTCCATGTCTATTAAGATTGCCTATTTCGATTCCTTAATGTAACTCTGTGTCTTTGAAGACATTTCTTCGAAATACAGTCGTTCCGAAAGAGTCTCTAATTCTTTGCCTGCAATCTGTAAGAAAATCTTGACTTAGAGATTTCGAATGAGGACATTTTGCATTTAAATGAAGTGCTTCAGAAAGAGAGAAATGCGTTTCAATAATCAAAGTTTTGTCATGTCGATTTCAATGAAGCAGTTCTGCTATTGAATCTATCAAAAGTTCTTCCTTTTCAAAGAAGATATTTTTCTTGAAAATTGATTCTTCCTCTGAGAAGAGACTGTTAAAGCTCTGCTTGGAATTCTCAGTTCTTGGCCAATTCTTGACATTAAAATGCAAGTAAGTAAATTGATGGCTCGATCTCTTTAATCCGTTTGGTCCTCTTTCCATTGGTCTGTCGAGGAAATGCTGAATGGCCCTGTGTTTTGCTTCTGACCACAAATGTAGAATGCAGTTTTTAGTTCGTGCAAATAATGCATCTATTACTTGAGAGCGATTTATTGCTGGTTTTCAAAACCAGATATCTCCAATTTGTTGTCACCTTTGTTGATCTTTATTCGCAATTGAAATATCAACTAGTGAAATGTGGAGAGGAATTCTGAGGCTCAAGAATACGTGCACAGACTATATTTATCTCCACACGTCCAAAACATATACATTATTTACTTTTTTGACGATAAAAAAAACTTGTCTACAGTAAATTTATAATATATTTATTGTGCTGAAATTATTGTTTCTTTGTTTTAAATATCAAGGATTTTATTTTTTCACAACAATGTTTATTGTCAACATTGTATTAAAATGGCTTCATTTTAAATAAATTACAAAATGCTATTGTATTTGAATGAACTTGTAATATTACTGGTACCATTCCATATATTACTTTTTTTCAACTTCACGTTATCTTCTCGAAAATCCTTTTTTATTTTAATTCGACATTTTAGTAACTTTGAGCAAAATATATTAGAAATAGTGTATTGCGATAATCCAATTTTTTTTGCCAGTGTAATAATATAATCGGGTCGTGTTGATTCGAAATATGTTTATAATCATGCTCATAGTAGGTAAATAAGCATTTCTATTATTACATAACTTTAATATCTGTAATAGATCTTAAAAGAAGAAGGATAATTCTTCACAATTATTGAAACAGATTTGTATGAATATCAAATAGCGCATAATTTTTGGGCATTGAGAAATACGCATTCATAGCGACCAATGGAATGGAGTTTTGGATTCTGTGTCCGAAGGGCGAAAGAGTGAGGCGATGTGCATTGAGCAGCCGAAGAGAGCAGAGGCGCCTCCCACCCCAGTCGTAAAACAACCCCGAGGTCTGGCGAAACGGGGAGCTGGTCGCGAGTCCAGGCACGTCGCCCGGCCGCCCCCGCTTCGGCGCTTCAGACGCGCTCGGAGGGCGGGGGCGAGGACGCGGGTGGGGGCACAGGCGACGGCGGGGAAATGACGGAGCGAGGTTTTGGCGAGGGTGAGGGTGGGGGCAAAGGCGAGGGCGTGGCATGATCGAGGGTGAGGACGAGGGCGGCTGGGTGGTTTGAGTGGCGAGAGCGGAGGTGGGATGGTACTGAAAGAGGAGAGTCCAGAGTGATCCAGGAGCGACAGTGTGTGAGGTAGGAGCAGAATAAACAAGAAGGGGGCGACAGGAAGTGAGAGGAAGAAGGCCGACTGGGTGGGATGGAGACAGGAGACGCAAGATGTCAGCGGGACGGAGCGGATAGGACGGTGAGACGTCAAGACGAGACAGGAACCAGGTAAAACGGTCGAGTGCGAATGGGTGAAAAGATAACGCTCGGACGAGACGGCGTCTGGGTTAGAGGTTTAGTGACAGGTCAGGCCGGGAA
The DNA here is from genome assembly GCA_017312745.1 of Gryllus bimaculatus. Classification (NCBI taxonomy): domain Eukaryota; kingdom Metazoa; phylum Arthropoda; class Insecta; order Orthoptera; family Gryllidae; genus Gryllus; species Gryllus bimaculatus. The sequence continues at coordinate 3,611,828 of BOPP01000132.1, forward strand.
GGCAAGACGCGGGATAAGAGAGCGGTCACATGGTGGCAAGTCGTAGGGCAGGAGGTGCAACAGAAGATTGCTGAGAGTGCGAGGCAGACGTATGACGGGAGCAAAGCTATATGATGCGAAGAGGACACAGCAGAAGACGAGCTTCTGGGGCTGACGGGGACACACTTTGCCAGGGGGCGGTGTAGGGTGATTTGTGTGGAACGAAGTTGCAAGAGAGCGAAGACGAGCTAGGCGTGGCGGTCACACGACCAAAGACGAGGGTCTCGCCGGGACAAAGCGTTAGTGGCGAAGGGTGGGGTGGAACTCGAGTGGGGGACGGGGTGTGCCGTGCGAGGTAGGGGGCGGGAGTGGAAGTGGTGACGGCTACGGGCCCAAAGCGAAGCTGCGGCCCCGCCAGTGGAAGGGGCTCGTGATAGCTTCTCCCAGGTTCAGCGCCCCCCTCCCCCCTCCCCCCCAGCGCGGGAAAGTATCTGAGAGACTGAACCACTCCCCAAATCAGATTTCTATTTCGTTCTTTCAGAGACCCTCGCATTTGTTCCCTTTGTCCGTTTTTGGCATGGCCGGAATGAACTGTCGTGTAAGTTCATTGATATTTTAAATGTTGTCTGCAGTGTGCCTAATACAAAGATCTTTTTCTCTCTCATTTGAGGATCACCTTTTTGTTCGTGGATGGTCGAAATGCAGATGAATATTTAGGTCTTACAAAAATATTAAGCAAAAATGTATTTATTCTTTAATTAATGATGTTGATTTGGAAGCATTTTATTTGTAATATTGGAAGTTTAGAGAGTTCAAACAATTGTGTAATCGTATTAGAGCTGTTAATTTTCCATTTTCAATTATTATTTTCAATCAATTTCAATTATTATTTTCATGCAATGCATGTTCTATTAAAATATAATTTGTATTTTCGTAATGCTGATTTTGACACGTTGTTTTAGTACAATGGAGATTGACTTCAGGTGATTAAAATACATTTATGGCTACACATCTCAAAAAATACATGAACATGTATATGTTAACGTACAAAAAAAGAATACATACAAAAATTAACACAATGGAACAGTCATAAACGTACATCTAAGTTATTAATATGTTGCATTCTCGGCCACAGTCAGAAAATCTGCTGGCTCGCAGGCCTATGATCTTAATGGACATTCTTCCACAATATGCCTCAGGATTTGTCTATCAGCATTTCCGTAACACTGCAAGGATTGTTTTTTCCTCCATTTGTAGAGAATATTTTATTTTTCCCCATGATTTGTCCGGATTCTGTTTAATGAGCACCAAGATTTTTGTGGTATTTCAAAACTCGGTGGCTTCTCTGTTATGGATGGCATGTTTAGGCTTTGAGCTGGTGCGTTTTTCTCCCATTTCTCTCCCCAGGCCTTGGAGATGCTGAAATTTTCACCGTGAAGTGAACTATCTTCCCTGATGGGTAGGTGTCCAAATCGAAGCCTCTTTAACTGTAGATAAAATATCTAGATCCAGATAAGAGTTAACTGGACGTTCTGGGATATGTGGTATTTTTTCATATTCTCTTAGCAGAGCCGATTGCCTACGTAGGTCTGGAGGTGGTTAATGACTTAAGACATGCAGCCAGTTAACTGAGGTAGATTTGATAGTGCCCGATATGAAACGCGTGCTGTTATTAAGTTCACAATCCAACAGTTTGGTACGTGTCAGTGTTGACCCATACCGTTGCAGAGTATTCCGTCGCTGAATATGCCAACCCCAGGGATGAACTTAAATAGCTGCTGAAAATCCCTATGTAGCACCACATCATTTCTGAAGAATATTGTTCCTGGTTTTAATTTTAGCTGCAAGGTTTGTAATGTGCTTTTTATAAGAGAGAGTACTATCCAGTGTGACACCAAGGTACTTGGAACTTTTGTTATATTTCAGTAATTTCCCTTCGAAGAATATTTCGATCTCTTTGTTAGCCAATTTATTATTTAAATGGAAACATGAAGCTTTCGTTTATGCCGCTCTTGGTTAGTCTCCAGTTGCAGAAATATTGTCCCATGTGTTTATATCTTCAGTAAGGTTATTCTCAGTTACTTTGAGTTGCTTATGTTGTGTAGCTATTGCCCAGTCACTTGCATATCCAAATTTCCTTGATGTTGTTTTTGGCATGTTGGCTATGTATCAGCTGATGGACAGTGGTGCCAAGACCGATGCAGGAGGTAAGGCGTTGTTCAGCTTCATCATTTTGCTTTTTGAGTTACCGATGATTGCCATTAACATTCTGTTACTGAGTTAACGAAATTGTCTTCGTACAAGATATCCCTCGTGTCAACGTATTGAACAAGCTCTGTCTACTGACTGTATCATAGTAGGCTGGGAGATTGATGAATGATTGAAATACGTGGTAGTAATTCATTAATTTTGGGGCTAGCAAAGAAAAAAAGTAAGTTATAATCCTACGTTTAACAGCAGTTTAAACAAAAGTATCAATAAAATAAAATATCCTCAGAATATCATTTAAACCTAATGCTAATGTTTTCATTTGTTCAGATGTATTTCTATGTATTTTAAAAATTATTCCGACAATATTAAATTTCACTTTTTTGAAAGGATCATCAAATAACAGTACAAGAACCTACATAGCAGTTAATTCCTAACATGAACAAAACAAAATTAATATTATCGATGCCGAAGCAAGGGAGTAACTTGCACCTTGTTAGAAGCAAGCCGTGATATTCGTTTTCTTCTCTTTGCTGCATGCCGTGCGTCATTGCAGTCACTGTTTTGCTTTTTCCTCTTTCTACGCCAGGCGTTAGACCCACATACGTGGCTGCGGACGTACAACGGTTACTTCGCCGCGGGCGTTCGCGGAAATACAAAAGGGGAGACTGATGGCGCGCGGTTTCAGGCTCTGACTAAACCAGCAGATATTGACGCAAGCAGCGATATGCAGCGTGAAATAACGAGGCAATGCAGCTGCATTCCAATCTATTTTGTATTCTTCAGACGTGGATTTGTGTGATTTGTAATATTCATTGTCACGGGCTATTTGTGGCTTGTGAATAGATTTTATTTTCAAGTTTTATACTTCAACTTCTATTGAAGACTTAGGAATTGAAACGCTTATAAATCAAACAGTTGAAAATTGCCAATGTCATGACTAAAATAATACGTATGGAAGCGTAGATGCTGCATACAAGAGATAATTATTTACTGTGTCAAGGTATTAGACACGGAGAGCAGTACTTCGTGTGCAGCGTAGTTCTTCCCGCGACATTTTAATACTTTCTACTGCAAAAGAAGGCAGCAAATACTAGGGACAGGCACTTAAGCCCGAATCAAAATTTTAATAATAAAATAATCACAACAGATTCTGATATTGAATATTGAAGGATTTTTGAAGGACGTGAATGACCTAACGCATAAAATTTGTTATCAATACTAAATAATGTACCTAATAATAGTGATATTTTACCTATCGAAGGAATAAAGCTTGAATAAAATGTTTATCCAAACACGCATGAAACGAAATGGCCGAGAGTTTGTTAAAGTACTGTTTACTTGCCACTTAATTATTGTTTCATTTTACATGATTTAAAAATGTTATTTCATCTTTGGATGAAAACTTGAAAGAAATGTTGAAAACCTGAAAATGTAAAACTGCGTTAAATAATAGCAAACATCTTAATTCTGATATATTTCTCATATTAAATAATAGTCTTGCTAGCGATTTCTAATTTTGTACTTTCATTAACAGTCGATCATCACACACATACTCTCGAGAATGTAAAGTAGTGGAGTTACACCAGCACGTAGTTCACGAACATCTTGCTTTATTTATTTCAAATTATCAAAGAAAGATTGGACTTAAAATACGAAGATCTAGATGCTAATGAAACTATATCTTGCAATAGAATGTATTATCCATTTTAACAAGATGAAATGCTGTTACCCTTTAATGTTATATATGCTTAAGCTACAAAATACAATCTTTCAGCCGCAAAACGCACGATAATTCTGGCTAACGGTTCAAACAAGGAGTTTCCAGCAGTGAATTCTATGCTTATCAATTTCGCCGTTTTCTCAGGGTCCTTCTTGCTCCTGGAAGCGACGATCTAGCGGCCTCTGGTCACCCATCGAACTTTTTCGTTACCACTTAGCGCGTATTTGTACTTGGCTGGTTGAAATAAGCGTTAGATTTTAGAAGAACAGCACGCATCTTATACTGAAAGGAAACTGACTTTAAGTTTCCACTCTTCCGGTAACTATAAGGACCAGAAATGTCACTTTTCTTGGGAAAAAAACACGTAAACACAAAAAATGCAGATTTAACAGAAGGAAAACAAATTATAACTAAAGTTATCAAAAAAACCGTCTTAATGAAAAAAATCAGTGTGGAGTGTTAAGTCTAATTTATGAGATTTTACAATGAATATGATATATTAAATACAAATTAGACACGAGTTGTCACACTATACCAAATACTTTCGCAAATACAAGTTTCTTAATTGTTATATAGAAATACAGAGGTTATTGATTGCATTATGAAGACTTCAAATGTGGGCTTCTCATATATTTAATAAGTTCTGTTACGTGTCATCAAAAAACAAAATCAAAAAAACCTGCTGATGTGTTTAAAAAAATAAAAAATAAATAAATAAATAAATAAAAGGTGACGGTACGCAGCTTCGAGTGGGTGCGGCAGCGGGAATCCCAGCCGCGGTAGCAGTGGGCCACGTCCAAAGCCGCCTGCGGAGGCTGTGGCCCAGTGACCCGCGCGTCTATTTTTTCCCGCCTGCCCGTTCGCCCGGCCGGCCGCCCGACGGGATTCTGCCGCTGGGCGCCCTAACGGTGCGGGGGCTCTGGTTGGCGATCGCAGGCGGGCAGGTGCTGCACACGCGGCCTACTTGAGACCGTGACATTCGCCGGCCCCGCCCCGTGGGATGGGAGGCCACATCGCCGTAGAAACCGTTCACCGTATTATAACGACAATGTTATTCAGTAATGTAATCTGGTATGAAAAACTTTTCATGATCGCTATTCGTGACTGATTACTTCGGCCATATGTATAGCCGTACAAACCGTTCCGCGTATTATAACGACAATTATTTTTAGTAATGTAATCTGGTATGAAAAACTGTTCATGATCGCTATTCATGGTTGGTTAATTGGTTACGCTATTCATGATTCTGGGCGCGTCAACCGCGTAGATCAGTAGTCCCGTACGTGTAGGGGATTTTTTTTTATCGCCGGAGGTGGCCGTGATCTTCCCCCGCCGGATGTTGAAATCCGGATCCGACCTACTCGTTGACTCGTGAGCTTTTCCCCGACTAGGTGACTCCCACCAGCGGGATGCATCCCTAGCAGGGATACGCACTAAACTCCCGATGTGTGTAGTGCACGTAAGTGTAAGTGTGTATAAGAATACGAAAAGGAAGGAGAAGGAATGATCGCGCGTGGCCCGTGGCCTTTTTATTAGGATACTACTCCGGCGTTCGTCTGGTATTGATCGAAGCAACCAGGGAAAACTACGATCAAAACAGCCGGCCGCTACAATTCTCCTCCATACCGCGTCGGAACTTGACCTAGCTCAGCAGATAATGTCGAAAATTATGCCGCTGTCAGGACTCGAACTCTTAAGACCAGGTCGCAGGCATTGCAGTAACATTTGATGCCCTCGGTCACGTACCCTGTTTTACGTGATTCATAAATAGCCATCGTAGAAAAGAAATCAGTTCAAAAATATGTTTAAATTTAATCTAATTATCTATAATTTGTTAAAAACCATAACAATTTATATAATGATGTATTATACAATACATAAAAATTGTGTTTATGTTTATTCACATGCATGAGCTGTTTATAAAAAAAATGGACCTACTCACCAGCGCGAAGTATGCCGCGTGCCCTGCAGAGCATTAAGCGATAATTTGTCGATGTCAGTGCTTTTGCAACGGCTTCACACTTCCCACTGCACCGCTCCATGCACACAGCTTGAGCACACGACGCAACTTTGACGTGCTGAGGGAAATCACCGCGCAAATTGATTGACGCCGCATCGTTGTCAGACACAAGAATACAAGGACGCCGCGGACGGCATTCGCTGTGTTATCTCGCCAAGTCAAATTTTTCGTATTCATTTTATTTGGACTTTGGTTAATCAGTAACAATGGTCACATACATATAATAACATGGTATAACATGGTCAAATACGTATAATATTAAACACGTTTACGCACAGCACTCCATTACTAATATAATTTTTGAGACAATCGACGACAAAGTTTTCGTACACATTTTAATAGGACTTTTTTTAATCAGTAAAAATGGCCAAATACGTTAATAACATTTTATACCATGGTCAAATAGTATAATTTTAAACACGTTTTCTTACAGCACTTCATTAACAATATAATTTTTGAGACGATCGCGGGATGCACTGAGTCGTAATTATTCATCGGACATCAGCATTATTTCAATTATCACCCTTATGGGTAACTAATTTTTAAACGGATTTATTATTTCAACGGAATGTGTTTGTGGCGTGAGTTATGCCATCTATAATTTTGTTTTAATAATCGTAGTCATACCTACTTCATGTTAAACAAATATTCGAACATATCTATAATCTTTGAACAAATTTAGTAACTTATGAAATATGAAGCATTAGAAAAAGAAAATGATACAAAATTAATATGTGACACTCCATGCTGCATGGATTTATTGACCTGATTGCTCCTAGGTGTGTGTCATACGCGCACGTTTTATGAACTTCGAAACTTCTACCCACTCTTCCAACACAGTTTAATTATGAACGAACGATAGCTACGAGTTGTTGGCAATATTTGATAACAGGAAAGTTTTGCTCCAGTTTAATAGAGTCTAATTGATTTGACAAACGGTCTACAGAGTTGATTTGATAGCACTGCCATCGCAATAACCAAGCCCCACTCTCTCATCGAGCAAAATGAGGACTGGTAAAAACGTGAAGTTCAAGGTTCAACTTCATAACCGGTGGTGCTGTTTGCATCGCTGACCTATTGACCATAACCCGAACGCGCATCCCTCAGCAGAATCCGGTGACTTCCCAGAATCGTGTAACTTCTCCGGCATCCGCTTCTCTGTGTCCAGTGACTTTCCCACAAACCCGTGACCACCAGAATTCGATGATTTCATTATAATACGGTAACTTTGCCAGAATCCGGAAACTAGATTCGGACATAAAGACACTTCGATCCTATCGTTTACGAGATGAACGCGCTGAGCCGGCGATGTCCGAAAATACTTGATCCAGAACTGTTACTATCGACACCGAACAATGACGGTACTAGGCCTGTTGTCGGGGTACGCCCTCCGCCTCGGCGGACGAAAAGGCAAACAAAGGATGACGAAAGCTGCAGGTGGTACTACGAAACTCATACCGTTTGTCGCTCAAACGTTTCTATTACACAATTTAAATGCGTTACTTAATCAATTTTTGTTGCAATGGGAATAATATGCTTTCAGATGGAAATTATATTAAATTTGAACTTTTTGAACGTTGGCACGTGAAAGATCAGTACATAGTTTTTTAATTAAAACTAGGCTAGCACGAAAGTGAAGTCATTGATTTAAAATTCTGTTTTAATTAAGTTTTTATTATTAAAATTATTAAAAATTCTTTATCACATTATCCGTCTTTGTATGGGAGTTCATGGTGCTTCTCACAAGCGAAACTCATCGACTCTATCAGCAAACTGTGCATAGAACATGTTCTGACGATTCTTCCGTGAATAGCCGGCAACGGCCATACCAATAGTTCCGGTACCTAATGCGGACCTAGGTATGGATTTCACAGGCAGATAGGCAACGCTCGCCTTCCGAGATTGCGAAAGCCAGGCGAGAAAACCGACGAGAACGATCGATAATAGAATTGCATTATGCCTGGCTATTCCGATGACCCGGCTGCGGTGTTGTGCGTGATGTGACTTTTATTTTGTCCCCTCCACAGAAACCCTGTGGAGAAGGGGAATTTATTCTCTTTAAATTATGAACATTATACTGCTACCTTGTGGCTTAAGCAGCTAGAAGAGGGGCTTTTTTCTTGCAGCTAAGTTTACATTCTAGACCTAAAGTTAACTTACTTGCACTTTGGCATTGCTAACTTACACTAAGATCAGTTTTGTTATACTATAATACTACATAAATTGTTATTTTACGGGTGAGGTAATTTTTTTTTCTCTACATTCACACATCATTCATACTAGTTTCATTATATACATAACCGTTCATTCGCACTTCACTGCATTGCACTGTTCGCCATGTCACTTAATAGGTTCAAAGTGTCTGTGGCGCTCGGGCCCATTGGGAGGCGTGGCAGGTGGGGCGCGGCGTCGCGTTCCCCGCGCGTCCCTCGGCCGATGGCGAGTATTCCCCCTCGCGCTCGGCTGCCTCCGCTCGCTCGCACAAGACAGCAAGCGTGTTGCGGGGTATGCGCGGAAGGAGAAGGGTGCGAGGCTGGTGCGACTTCTGCCTGCGACTTCTGCCTGCGCGTCGGAAGCGGCGTCGGACGAGGCGGGGCACGCGGCCTTAATTAGTGGGAAGAGGGTCAGGAAGCGTTTAGACCAGCAGACACACGTTCTCAGCATATCTGGCGACAGGATCCTTAGGAACCCCCGGTGTGGGAGTTGATGAGGGATGACCTAAAACCTAGAAACATGTTGTGACGACGTGCCTCATTTCACTAGAGGGACGTTTTGTGAGATTGTGTGAAGGGGAACTTGTGTTTCAGATTATTCCTTTTTTAATACTAAAGAAAAACGAGGGAGTACGTGGGATAGAGATAATTTACATCGTCTCAGTTTTAGGAAGTGCAGAATTTCGAGGAATTGTAAACATTTCTAGTAAAATGATATTGCCCGAAGGCCGATTCCACTTCTCTCACTAACGTAGATGCGACTCAACAGATGGCGTTCTCGATTTTTGGCACTTTTAAATACGATGTAATATTTATTTCCCCACCATTGGCGCCATGTAAGTCAGAGGGAATGGCAGGGAGGTTATAAAGTTCCTCTACCCAATCCTTACATACGTCACATACACTTTTTACTGTTTTTTGACTAAGTAAATCTAAATAACAACGAATTGTGGAGTACTTGGGAGAGCCATAGGCTATCTACATACATTAATTCTCATATGTTTAAAAGGTTCAAATGAGTCAATGGAGTAACTACAATATTTTCCCCAGATGGTTTGTAAGCTTCCTCTCCGTGAGTAGACTGATATATGACCCTCAAGACATTTTAATCTTGTGGAGGTTAATGGTCTTGTGTGTAGTTTGGGTCTTACAGTTCCAAATAGTACTTCCTTGGAAATTTACAAATTCTGTTCAAATTAATCTACGAAGGTTGGAATTAAATTAAAAAAAAAAGTTCTTTACAGAAACATTAGTTTTCAGTAAATTTCAACGATTACCCGCGATTCATCCATTATTCATTGTCAGAAATGCCTACTCTAACTAAAAATAGAAACCACTATATTGCGCGAGCCCTCAAATTGGTTTCACTTAGTTATATACTCCTAAGCATTCCCTAAACTCACAGATTTAATGTTGGAGTCAAATTGCATGAATTAGCATCCTAGCTATTTTCGGAATTATATTGCGGTATTTTTTATCCGTAGGATGTCTGGTGAACATTAATTCTCATCCGTTTAAAAAGGATCTAATGTGGTAATGCTCTAACAGTAAACTTTCCTATGGGAATTTGTTAGTTTTCCGTTCGCAGATGAGCAGAGACCTTTTGAACTGGTGTGGCCATTCTCGCTTTATGGCTTCTCTGTAAATTCCTGCGAAGTTGCTTAGCGCCAACTCGTTTGGCAACCGCGACCTACAACTGCTCCCCGACGGAACCGGATTCCAAGAGGCGATGCTCGTCAGAGTGCAGTTACGCCCGTCTTATTTTTCGTGACCCCCCTCCCCACCTTCATCTCCCTCAATTAAATCTGTCAATTTACAATTCACTGGATTTATATTTTCCTGTGTCGGAAAAGCAGGTGTGTCCTATTGGCGGCCTGGATGGATTCGGGGCTGGGGGCAGCGTCCAAGTAGAGTTCGTGCGAGATATTTGTGCACTAGAAACGACAGTTAAAAGTACGGGCAACGCTCGGTTTTTAACGGTCGAGGAGGACACAGATATTTTGTGCAAACTCTGTGGATATATTCTTACATACGGAATGCAACTTAATCTACGTATTAGGCTATGACTTCCCGAATCCGATGCAAAGGCATATATTTGTGATATATTTCATGCTACTTCGTAACCTACCACGTTATAACACCATCTATGATTAATCCTTCACTATATCGACAACCTCATTGACCTCGTATTATGACCTTTATATTTTTTATTTATTATTTAATAGGTAATTATTACAAAAAAATTAGATTACTTGATCCTATGTGGCTAGGCCGAAGGCCTTTAAGCCATTACAATACCTACATCCTTTCGCGTTCTAATCTTTCGAATTCTGGCATACACCCCAAATGGACTCTCCATCGCATCAAAGCCGCGGAAAAGAGACCATAAGGTACTACTTTTATATATAGAGAAAGAAAAGGACAAACATAGTGGTAAACCGCCCAAGAAAGGACGAGAGCATACAATTATTCGCTCACTTATTTTCGGAGACCGTGTACGGAACATATCCTCTTCATCAACATCATCATAATTATCATTTATTGAAAACTTGGGTTCTCTTGCAGTTACCCTCTGTTACTTGTAACGATTGTAATGTTAAAAGGGGCCAAAGGAACAATATTGTAAGTATTGATTTACACTTATTACTTAAAACTTTATTTTCTTTGGTATTAGTTTTATTCATACGACGTCCTTTTCATTAATTATTAGCGTGTCTAGATCATTACTTCATATAAATTATGGTCAATAGCATAGTTAAGCTTGTCAATAGCATAATTAAGCAAATAGCATAGTTAAGCTTGTTAGGTCTTCTTTTCGTACACTAGGGTGAGATTTAGGTTAAGTGATTTGTATTAAGGAAGGATTGCTAATGAATGCTAGAGTTTGAGAGTGACGAGACACACAGTCTCTCTTTCTCTCTTTCTCTCTTTCTCTCTCTCTCTCTCTCTCATATATATATATATATATATATATATATATATATATATATATATATATAATAGCGTTCTATCCCAGAAATCTGCCGTTGAGCAGTTTTAAATGGGCAATTTGTAAGACTTCCTATTCAGTGTATTCCAGGGCGTAATGTAATTGAGGCACCGTTGCAGTTTAAAACCATCATTAAATAACACATTTTTCAACCACGCAATTTAACATATCCGAATATTTATCCATTGAAGTCATTCCTTCTTGTTTTTTTCGCAAAATATTAGGGCTCTTTCACATTCAACGGTTTTTAAAACTTTATTTGTCGAACTCTTCAAACTGTCCTACATGCAGAGGAAGTAGTCATAAAAGAAAATTCATTCTGCAGATTTCTTACGTGAAACTTATAAAGCTCTCTGTGCTACTCTACTCTTTATTCTTGAATTTCTTTGCTTCCAACATCCTTCTTTTCTGTTGTCATGCAAAGCGCATGCTTGAAAACGCGTAGAATTTTCAAAGAGATGCAGATCTTGGTTCCGATCTAAATTCTAGAATTTAGTGTGCTGACATCATTTTTCCAAACATGGGCTCTCGGTATGCTTAAGTACTGAGAAGTAGCAGGCAAAAAGGAATGAAGCAAAGTATTAGAATAGGTATGCATTTTGAATAGTGAAACATTTTGGCATGTTAGGACAGGGTTACCTTGGTAAAGGTCCCATCATCGTATATGTGTGTATGTATGTACTTTGGCACAAAAGCTCTTTACCAGCTAAGGCCTACCAGCAGAGTCCCGGCCTTGCGGCCATGGATTATCTAAGAGCGTTTTTGGTAAGAATTGAAAATAACGCATTTTTCGTTGTATAATACAGCTATTAGCGAGGCCAAATCACCTACAGGTTTGGACTATTACCTCGTATTGTGATTTTCCATGATGGAATTGACTTACTGCCGCGAGGAGATGAAGAGTTTGTTATTCTATAGAAAGTAAATTTACAATATATTTACATTAAAATAATTAGAAAATAATGCACATTTTACCGTGTTCTTTCATTTAGGTGAAAATATCATTGTATTACTTTTAGTTATCAGTTAAAGTTGACAAACATATGTGACAGTATATAGGGATTAATTTAAAAGTCTATAAAGACATTGTATGGGTTTAAGTCTGTGTAATCAGTTGATTTCCTCACTATTATCTATTAGGCTAATGGATAAAGAATTCTGGTGGTTTTCCAGACCTTGAAGATAACTTGAGCTGCAGGTTTTGTTTCTTTCAAAGAATGCCGGTACTTTTAAGTCACTGTGTAGCATTGTATTTGAGATATTCCGTGGTTATGCAGCAAACATTCTAACTGTTTTTGATTTAAATCTCTGTAAAATAGTGTTATTCAGCCTGCTTGCAGTGCCTCAAATGTAGATGCATAAAAAATGACTATTTAAATAACTCTTCGCTGAATTCACGAGATTCATCTAGTACAATTATTATAGACAGTAAAACTACATTAGTGTCCTAAAGCAAAACAAAGGCATTTTCTCAATCCAGATGGAGAAATTTAGATATTGACGTTTGAGGGCATTCGACATTTGAGTAGTTCGCACAGGTCACTCTGAGCCAATGAACGACGCGACAGGTAGTCCACGAAGTTGAGCAGTAGCGTTAACCGGCCCTAAGGTCGTGCTCCGAGCCCCGATATAGCAATGTCCTGTCGTTGTAACACTTGCCATTCACGTACTTTTGCAGCCCTATAAGCACCTGCTAGACGTGCAAAGTTGCCGGCGAAGATATAGATGTTTTAATGACGCATATACAATGACCAATGACGCAAAAGAATGATGTGTTCGTGCCGACAATTTTGTAAACGTTGCTGTAGAGCTTGGAAAGTCGCCATTGCACTGAAGAGTATAATTACCAATTTATAGTACTAAGTAGAATTACGGAGTCCAAGAATCTCACCTCTGTTTCTGTTATCATTTATTTCAATAATCTACTGGCACAATCTGTTGTACGACAAAAATCATCGACAAGTGTTCTTTAAAAAAATGCGCTCGTTCGGGTTGAATTTAAGGTCACAAATACTCAACTTCACAAAATGGACACCGACAAACTTTCGGTTCATTTTCGCCTATTACAAAGCCACTAATATTTATAAAATGTACGAAGCATGAGCCGAGGGTCAGTAACTACACACGACACAGCAGCAAATTGATTTGCAAAAATATATTTTGAGAAACATATATCAGTCAAGTTTGTTTTATTTGTATGGAGGTGCAAACGGAAAGAGACAGATAGATGTAGAAAAATGGAGATACATCTTGCAATTTACATTTTTACAAGAGCACTTTACTTTTTGGCAACACGAATGATCTCTGTTCCCGCCCGTACGTCTATTTCGGAATCTGTTCCCCTGAAGCAACCTAAGCCGATTCCTGAGCCACGGGCCATTAGAATCCAGATGAACGTGTCCTGTGCCTCTACCCGTCTCTCCGCCTCTGTAGCTTTATTGGCCCCGATTTTGCATGCAATGTGTCTCTCCCGTTAATCATTGATCCGCAAACATGCCAGGCCGGAACACACGACTGGCTAATGAGGAAATTCGCAGTCCGTAAAGGAATTGGAATTTAAAATACGTCTCGGTTGTGTGTCAGTTATGCACGTGACCATTCAATACCTTTTGATGATACCTGTTAGCACATTGCCGGCCAAATTACTTCAAATTTGGCGCCTTGTTTTTTTCAACAGAGCGTTTGATGTTCTTTGAAGGCGTTTCAGAGAAAAGTATTATATATTTTAAACTTGGTGCCTCCAAGATCTTAATTTTTCCCAAAAAGCCGCGCAAACTTCTTCTCTATTGATTAAACGTTCATTTCTTCGTACAAAGTTCCTTGAAGTCGATTGTCAACTGCTTTCTATTAGTTCGGAGCGTCACCGAAATATCGCACCAGCTCCTGGGCAGCCCCGCGTAAAATCGGCTTTGTCGGAAAACTAGGAATCACTAATTTTCTATATAAGACGCCTGCTCGCATTGTCACCACAAGCTAATGCCGAAAGCTGAGTAAAGGCGTTTTGAACGTCTTCAAGGTTCGATCCAGGGTGTGACAGGCACTGGATGCAGTAGAAACATGAAGCAAAACATCACGAAATTCTTTCTCCAAGTAAAAATCTTTGTCAATTGTGTGTCGTCTCTTTTCCAGAACACTGTTGTCTGACAAAAAAATAGAAGAGGTGATGTTTCGTTGCAGCTTCTTAAAATGCTCTCCCAACTGTTCTTAGACTATTTCGCCGCCTTAACAATATCATTTCTTGGATTATTGTCCCTTGTTTGAGATAATTCACTATAATTTAATAGCGAATAAATAAACTACAACTTGTCGACACAAATGTATTTCACAATGCACATTTTAGATTGACCTCTTCTTTTGCTAGTTTCGGTACGAATAGAGCTGGCGTGATGATATTTTGTTTGCAATCAGTAGTACGTTTGACGAAGCAAATAAGTGTTATTTGAATATTCCTAATGAGCAAAAAGTCTATTAACGTTTCTAAAAATGTCTTAACAAAAATAAATCAAATGAACTCAAAACTTTGAATCAAAATATTAATTTTAAATTCACAAATCAAACAAAGGATTTGAAGTAGGGTATATTGTTTTAGTGAAATAACATTCTCAGAATGTGATATTTGATATTAAATAAATTGTATGATGTCAAAACTGTAATAGTAATTGCCAAGCGTGCAGTAGTGATGCAGTAGAATTTCTAGTTCCATTCATTATATTGATTGATTCGTCAATGTTTCTGGATACGTCATCTGCTATGATCATTAGTTCCGTTAGAATAGAGAATGTTGCATCCGGGAAGATGGCTGTTTTTCTTCCTCGCTGAAATGCGAAATAAGTCGCCGTCGCACATATTTGCTAGATGATTTGTCTTCCTCCAGGCATCTTTTCCAGTAAGACTCCACCCGACACATTCTAAGCTCCGGACTGGTGTCCCGATGTGTATAGATAGATTTATTAAAGTTTGCTTTGAGCTAATGCTCGGTGGCAAACATGATAACAATTAAAATTGGAATTACTAAACATTTTCAACATTTACAGTTGGGTTCAGTATTAGAATTAGGGGTCTATATAACAGTTCCAATTTATTTCTAGCTAACTCTAAATTCACTTCTAGTTTACATAACACTTCACTACACTACACTACACTACACTGCACTCCCCTTCAATACACTACACTCCCTTCCCCGCACTACGCTACACTACACTTCACATCACTTCACTGTGTAAGGATCATGACGATAATAATTATAACAATAATAATAATAAAAGTAACAATGTATAGTGAGTATATGTGAGGTTGATGTGTACAATGCTTTCAGAATAGTCATTGTACCATACTATATTGTACTTTATGTCCGTAGTGGGCGCATGGGACTAGAGAAATCGTTATACCATTATAAATTATGCCCTTTGACGATGATTTGCTCAGGTCTAGTCCATAATTTGTATTGGAATTTATTGCGACTCCCGATAATGTGTGGTATGGCTGGTGTGCGCCGAAACTTTAATTTATGTCTTAAAAATCACTGACGTACTCATTGACTGAGCTTCGTTTACCTTGTATGAGCAGGGACATCAATTCACGATTTTTTATTATATAATGAGGTGGTGTCTAAGCGCAACATGTTCATAAGTAGGGACGTGAATTCGGGTCGTACGCTTTAATGCAGTGTCGGTGACTGTGGTAAATGATTACTGTGTGCAGATACTGAATTTTGGCCTTACAATATGTTTGATGTGTCATTGAGCGCGATGAGTTGGTGCTCGCAGATTAGAACTCATAGCTTACCATTTTATGCTGAGCCCGTGCCTTATTGTTGTGAGTTGGCGAGTGCAAAAACTTCATGTTCAATTCATGATCTGCTGAGCTCGTGATATAATGATGTGCTTTGCTGTGCGCAAAATCTTTAATTATTGTCTTACCAGTGATCGCTATGCCTGAAATCGCGTATAAGACGTATACCTGTGTGTTGGTTTGCGCCGTCTTGAATTCTTAACTTAATCGTATCGTTTTCTCAGCGCAGTGTCTGTAGACAATTGAATTAATATCTTAATGGTCACAGTAGGTATGATAGGTGTATTGGTATGGACCGAAACTTCAATTAATGTCTTACCATTGTCTCGTGTGCTTGTAATGCAGCGACTTTAATTCATGCCGTACAATTGTCTGAGTGCAGTGTTTCAGAATACTGAATGAATTTATATCTTATTGTTTACTATGTTTTTGACTGAAACCGGTGTGATGGTGTACGTAAAAACTTTAAGTATTTTTATTATCATTGTTCTCTGTATTTGTGAGCGAACAGCGTTGTGTTGATGTGCACAGAAACTTATATGAATTTTGTACCATTTTCCGGGCTGAGCAGTGTGTGCAGAAAACCGAAATCGTATCTTGTTCTCTATGTTCATGGCTGACAGAGCTGTGATGGTGTGTATAGAGATTTTCATTTATGTATGGTGTGTCTGTGTCTGATGGAGTGTGCAGAGACTTGAATGTATGCCTGGTGTGCTCTTGACTAATAGAGGTGAGCAGGTGACCACAGAGATTTGAATGAATGTCTTACCATTGTCTAATACGCTCTTCAATGATGGCAGTGTGCTGTTGTGCGCAGAGGCTTGAGCAGATATTTGGTGCTTCCATGACTAATGTTGATGTGGTGGTGTGCGCAGCAACTTCAATGTGTGCCTGGTGTGTTCTTGATTGATAAAGGTGTGCTGGTGTGCGCAGGGACGTGAATGAATGCCCTACGACTGTCTAATCCACACTCGAGTGACGGTGAAGGGTGTGCTGGTGTGCACATAGACTTGAATGTGTGTCTGGTTTGCCCGTGTCTGGCGGCGGTGTGCTGGTGTGCGCAGGCCTTGAATGAATGTCTTACGATTGTCTACTCCGCTCTTGAGTGACGGCGGAGTGTGTGACGGTGTGCGCGGTGCCTTGACCTGTCCGTTGTGCTCATGTCTGATGTGGGTGTGCTGTTGTAAGCAGAGACTTGAAAGTACGACTGGTGTACCCGTGTCTGACGTGGGTGTGCTGGTGTGCGCAGAGACTTGAATGAATGTGTGGCCATGGTCTAATCCACTCTCGAGTGACGGCGTAGTGTGTCACTGTGTACGACCTACTACGCCTTGACCTACCTGTTGTGCCCGTGTCTGACGTGGGTGTGCTGGTGTGCGCAGGGACGCGTCGGAGCTGCAGAAGCCGGCGGTGCAGAACTCGGCGGTGGCGCGCTTCCACCGCTACGTGCAGGCGGCGCGCGACGGTCAGGAGCAGCGGGACTGCCTGCGCCTCTACCCGGCCTGCACCGTCAACACCGAGCTGTGACCACGCCCCCCTCCCCCACCCCCACACACACTCGCACACACACACACGCCGCGCGCACAGAGTGGAAGCACAGGTGGCCCATCGTGCGTGGACGAGTGGCTGTCAAGCAGTGACGGCGTTCGTCACACTCTGAGTGGCCATTAGAGCGGATTGTGATAGTACAGGGTGTGTCAAAATTGAACGGAATCAACGACATCGAGTTACGACCACCTCGCATCAGAAAACTACACGGCTAGTGTGAAATCAAGGTAATGCATTGAACTGATTCTATTATCCAATTACACATCCGTGGCCTTTTCTAAAAGTGACCGTTCGAACGAATTTAAATATTAAACGAGGGTCAAAACTGTACGTGACTTTTAACTTTTAACTGCGATAACACACTCAAAACAACACACAAACACACACATTAAAACGTGCATCACTTTGAGTGGCCATTAGAACGGATTATGGTTGTATAGGATGTGTCGAAACTGAACAGAACCAAGGACATCGAGCTGTGACCACCTCGCATCACGAAACTACACGGCTTGCGCGTAGTGTGAAACCACAAGTAATGCAATGAACTGATTCTATTATCCAATTGCACATCCGTGGTTTCACCTGAAAGTGATTGTCCGAACGAATTTAAATATTGAATGAGGATCAAATTGTATGTTACTTGTAACCGCGTCCACTCTGTCAAATCAACACACACATACATCAAACGCAAATAATAAATAATAAACGTAAATAATTTATTATGTTACTAATAGTGGTTATAGAATACACATTTAAATCTCTTCTTCCAAAATTTATCATTTTATAAACAAACAATATTAAACATCTTCCCAGTTCTCTTTGTGTGAGGTGTAATTATTGTGGTTATTGGCACAACATTACGTTTGTCAAAAACAGTTTTCAGTCGACTCGTGCATTTCTAATCACGATCAAAACATAAGAAAGTTATTTTTCGTTGAATCACGTTTTTTTTGCCGTTGGGTCGATAATGTGATTGTAAGGCAAACACTACGGTTACTTTTACTTCACATACCTGAAAATGGGTCATCTGTGCTCACACTTTGATCGAAGAAACACGCGCGGGTTAGCCTTCATTTGGGCCAGAAAGTCTACGTATTTATCAAGATACAAGCTCAATTATACTATTCTTTAAGTAGTCAAGGAATATTGTCTTCAATCGTCACCATGATAAGTTTTGTAGGGAAGAACAGAGGAAATTTTAGGTTACTCACAGTGGTCTCGATTTGTCCAACACTACATTTAACTTCGAGTTCATCTCATTGATCGTATTTTTGTCTGCAGTTAACTATCAGTAGACCATCAATATTGGCTATAGAATTAACAAACTCTTTCGCTTATGGGTGGTTTCGATATAGAAAATCGCTTAAAACTCTCGATAATGTTTTAAGTAGTTTTCTTAATTTCATTACTAAATTGATTGATTTTATTGTTCACCAATAATTGACAAAATAAGAAATAACATGAGAAATACCTCTTTTTGATAATTAAATGTGTTTATAATAAATAATTAGGATAATAATTTAACAATTTCCTCTTAAAATTCTTTCGTTTATTGTAAAATAGTTAAACTTTCAGTTAGTTGAGAAAAATATGATTACCTCACATTCTTTCTGTTGTATGCTAACCTTTACTCAGATTACGATGAAAATGATATGAAGTATGTTATATACAAAATAACACACAATACACCTCCTTTTCGACAAGATCATCGCATCTACGAGGCAAAGCATCTACGAGGCAAAGCAGAATCTCCAGCTACTGATCGTCAGCCTTGATGCAGTTCGCTTTTGGCAACCTCAACCAAAGTGTCATATTCCTGGGAAGGAACTTGGTTTGTTACGACAATTATGTGCCGGAAACGTAAGATTTGCTTCACTACATAAAACACAATGGTATAAAAATGCCACCGAAATTTTTCTTTCGTTGAGAGTATAAACAATAAAAGTACTTTCAAATTTTCAAGGGATTATTATGAACATTCAGTAACTGGGACTTAAATATCTGTTAAAGGATAGTTCTTATTATGTTGAAGCAGTTCAATACGTTGCGGTTTAAAATGACAAGAGAATAACCTGATGTGAACGCTGACTAAACTTACAACTTAAACTGTGTGACCGCCACTGTCCACAAAGACTTAGGAGACTAATTAGTGACAGTGATTTTACTTACGTGGGACGTACGAAGCTGGAGGTTTTGCAGACTGTGTGATGTAACTGAGCGACAGAGACTTCTTCAGGAAGCACTGTTTACAACTTTCCTACAAATGAAGCTGGTGACGAGGACAAACTCTTCAAGACATCTTTCTTGTACTTCAGACTTACCAACTTAAGTGAACATTTATATGCAAATTAGTATAGAAAATCAATAGTTAGAACATATTTTATTATACTGTGTTCATAGTGACTGATTTTGTGCAAGGGAATTTCTTGTTGTGTCATTTTCGAATGGATTTCAATGTGGTTTACTCTTTTTCGTGATGCAGTTATTTACAGGTCACAGCAGCAAATACTACCAGAGGGTCATCCTGACGGGTATCCAATATGTGCAGCCATCAGACTATGCTAATAATCTGCTTTAGATTGTTCACTCTTATCTACTTACTATGAACCGACACGCTCCTTATCAGTTAATGAAGCACTTGTTTGCTGCCTTTTGCTATTGAGATAATGTGGATACACAAAGTGGCCAACTATTTTTCTCAACTCTTGTTCTATTTTCCTCTTATTGTTTCATTTGCAAACTTTATTCTAAAACACTGAAAATTTGATTATGGGGAGGAACACTTAAAGTCTAAATTGAGAGAATGGTAAGTATATGAATATGTCACAACACTTCACTGTGTCAACTAATTTTCTCTTTTCATTTTTTGTTCTTTCTGAACACTTTCTTCCACCGTACTGTTTATCTTGGTTTCTGCCTCAATTGAGTGAATTACTGCAGATCTTTCCTAAAACTGCAAACAAAACTATAATTTGGTGTCAAACTATCGTACGACTACAAAATAATGCTTTGAATGTGTGAGTGCGACAAAATTTAAGTTTTCTCGATCACACATTCAAACATTTTTCACTTTTTAAGGGTTAGGTACGGGATACAAATTTTTGCATGTTGCAAAGTATCCTTAATTTGAGTCATGTATGTAATTGTACTTATTTATTGTCATTATTTATTGTGTATTTATTTATTTATTACTTATTTATTGATAATAAATTTTATTGATGTATATTGAAACTGTTTGTTATATTATATTTTTGAAATTTCAATATTTACACACATTTTCCAGGAAATTACATAGGAATGAATACATACTACATAATGTAATTATCATTCTTAGTGTCTTCATTGGATTAATTGCAAGTAAATATTATGGATTCTTTGAAAAACAAACTGTCAATTTCTCGACGCCTTTTAATATATTAAATAAGAATAGGGCAGACATTTCACTGACCACCAGCTATCATTACAGATCTCCCTCGCCCATCGAGACTTCGCTGCCTAAGAGAGCATTTGCTCTGCCCCAGCACTATGCTCCTTTTACACTTTACAGGCGCGGCCCAATCAGAATGTTTTTATTGGGGAATCTAGCGCAGTCAATGTTTGACTATGAAGAAATATATTGATGTAAATGTTCAACTATTTTTTATTTGTTAATTTACAGTTATTTAAACTGAGTATATACAAATCAGGTATTGAATAATTATTGTTACGTTAATTAAGTATTGAAAATGTACGTAAGTAATTAACCATAGCAAGTCGTTACAAGTCTTCAATATAAACATTTCAAAAATGTAAATATAAATATTCAGTACGTTCAATAGAAATTTTTAAAAAATATGTTATTATTTTCGTCAACTGTATATAATATTTTTCACTTTATAATTTTTCACTTTCAGTATTATATATGGTTATCAAATGTATACAATAATTTCTACTGAATTTTCTTGTGATCTTAATGTCATTATTTACATTCAACCTAAATTTTAATTCCACTTATATTAAAAGTATTGCCAACTAAACCTGATGAGTGTTGTGGCAATATTATATTTTATGAAATATGTAAAATATGTTCTCACTTACTTTTAAGGACATATTGAGACAGTAAATTCACGAGCAAAATAGAAAGGATATTGTACTTCACATTTTATCTCTTAGTTTATAATTGATTAGAATATCTAGGTAATATCACACAAGGGTTTGCACTCAATCAGAGATCAACGCCCTTCTTAAGTTAATGGATGTGCTAGAAAAAATATTGCATATGTAAGTACAACAGAATTATCTTAATGAACGTACATTGCAGAAAACTTCTGCATGAAGTACGTTCTTGCTCATGTTGAAAGGTACGTAATATCATTAGAGAAAATGCAATTCCTCCTAAAACATTAGAAGAATAGTATTATTTAATAATTTAGACATCAGCTAAAAGGGTTCTATTTATTTATTTATTTATTTCCAGACTAGTTGCAATGCCTCAATTTGCCCATTATGGATACTGTGTTTATTATTTTTTTATTCAAGTACATAATTTTAAGAAAAAATAACAACAATGTGAATACATGAAGTTCGTACCGAGGTGATAAAATTAATATGTATTTTGTTCTTTTGTTTGAAGACATTTGTGGATCATTCAAAAACAGCATCGTCCTTCCTCTTCAAAGAGTCTCGAAGTTTCAGGTATGTGTAGTAGTTGTTGACAATGATCGTGCAACCGATCATCGAAACTGAAAAGAAGGGATTGTTATGAATAATGTGCGCGGCGAGTATTTAAATTCGCCGCGGGCAGCGCGCGCGCTGCTAAGGCAGCTGGAGTTGCAGAAAGCGCGTGGCTCGCTCTAGCAACGCCAATGCAGAGGAGCGGGCCTCGGCTAACAGCGGCGCCCGATCTTTAAGGCCTCATTCACAAAGCAAAACGTAAACGTAGCGTAATGACGTAAAATTAGCACTAAAATTTACATGCAAAAAAAAATAGCATTCGCAATGACAAACGTAGCGGGAACGTAAGTTTCACCTGACCCAATCAGATTTCAAGAAATTGACGCTTGATCGATTGTCGATTCGTTCGCTAGCACGTTCGTCTAGCACGGTGAAAAGACATTTCCACCATGGTTTCTAGCTTTCTCTTCGATTTTCCTATCGATTTGTCTTTATATAAAAATGCTAGTAGCTGTTGTAATAGTGCTCGCATTTCCTATACTTCATAAACAAGGATTCTCTTGTACCAAATTCACGAGTGGTTCGTCGGACGTCATTATTTTATTCGCCACGCCAAGTTAAAATCACAAGAAAAATGGCTCAAATTCTTACTTCGAATTTTTTAGTCGCGTCAAAACAGTTCGCAAACTAGCAGAAAAAAAAAAGTAACAAAAAAAAAAATTACAGTAAAAAAAATTGAAAATGACATTACACAAACTACTTGAACACAATCCGGGTTTGTTTCTTTCATGCGGTTTTCTGATTGGTCGTCGGTAGAATTCCAACGTAAACTTAACGTAAAAGCTTGTTTTACTTTGTGAACTCTTACGTTTACGGATTTACGTCTTCGGTTTCGTCAAGGCACTGTGAATGGTCTCACTTAATAACCCATTTGTACTACGTTATGTTTTTGTGGCTACGTTATGTTTTATGTTTAACTTTCTACTGTCAATGAAGGCAAACAGGCATGCAAGTGCCAGATTCCTGCCTTTTTAACTACAGAGTTCATTATTCCTGCAAGTGCAGTGCACGTTTCCTCCCTCGGGAGGTGTCAATAATATTCCCCTGCTGGATGGATGGCGAGATTCTGCGCCAACCTACCATCATGTGGGTGATGTGGGCTGTCCGGGTGACGCCGCGTCAGGATGGTCGAAACGTCAGATCCCAGATCACGCACATGACTCTGGCCGCGGAAGCCTACGACTTCATTTCACCTCCCATCATCTAACGGGGTTTCTTCCAACCAGATATCTCCCACCAGCGGTGCACCGCCCCAGTCGGAACAAGCTCCCCGACTGCTCCCCCGACATGCGTTGTAGTGTAGCAAATGTAAGTGTGTATGTATGTGTGTGTAAGCGACGAGGATAGGACAAGGAATGGGAAGGAAAGATCCCGCACGGGCCATGGTCCGATTGGTGGGGTATTGCTCCGGTACTCTCCTATTGTTGATCGGAGAAACCACGGAAAATTAATGATCAGAGCAGCCGGCCTCTGAAACTCACATCCAGTCAGTGACTAAATTCGACCTAGCTGAGAAGATGGTATAGAAAATCTCGCCACTGTTGGGACTTGAACCTTGAACCTCCCAGTCAGAGGCAGTGATCGACAGTGATTGAGCGTCTGGCGAAGCAAAGCAAAGCGAAGCGAAGCCAAGCGAAGCCAAGCGAAGCCAAGCGAAGCCAAGCGAAGCCAAGCGAAGCCAAGCGAAGCCAAGCGAAGCGAAGCGAAAACAGGATTGTGTCCCGTTGGTATCTAGTGACTGCAGTGTGTGTAAACAACTTCTGATGAACATTTAGAAAATTGGACTTGGAATTTCTTACCCTGTCATCTGTAAACTAGCAGAGATTTGATACAATTGTTAAAACTAATCTTTAAATTAAAGGACAAAGTACAGCCTGACTAAATTTAATACAATAATATAACAGCCTGACTACATTTAATACTAGAATATACATCGAAACATTGTAACAAAGTACAATGTTACAATAAAACATTTGTTATAATTACGTGTGTGTACTTTATTTTGGATACATCACAAATTACAATAGATTTTTTTTCGTAAACAGAGTATAGATAATCTCATCAGGGTGATTTAATCCCCAGAAACGTTTAATTGACCTGAAGAGGTGTGCATTTGAAATTTAATTTATAATATTTTATGGTTATTTATAGTTAAAAACTAACAAAATATATATTACTTTCATAATTACTAGTAAATTACAATCTGCGTAGTTACTCTTATCACGTGCCGAAACAAAAATGATAAAACATTAATTTTCTTATAATTTCAATATTTCATTAAAATCATCATGAGATTTTAAAATGTTAAATTTTAGAATACAAATAATAAAACCACCGTTTCCTTTTGGCGCTAAGGTTTTTTTCTGTTTGACGAGTGGTTAGATCTGAAATAAGTGACCACTCGTATCTCTCTAAATAAACTCAGGCAAATATGGATACGAAGGTTATGTTAGCATAAGGCCTTGCCTTTGTTTCGAATGGCGTCATTTACTGTTTGTGATAAGAGGAATATTTTGGTGACCTACATTCAATTCTTACAAGCTCTTTCATATATGCTCATTCAAATGAAGTTACAGTTATTCAAAAATAACCTAATAAATACGGGATAACACGAAGGAATATTTTGTTTTTTAAGGCTGACGTGTGCTGATTGGTATAATTATGTTAAGTAGATATCACTGTCTTATAAGCCAAGAAACCTCTGAAAAATCTATTTCTTAATATTCAATTTGTCGTTTTATAATGATTCCTATTCCTAAAAGGATGAAATTTTAATTTAGTTCAAGACAAAATTGTTTGAACGGATGTAACTTTTCCTCTTTGGAGGTTCTTAAAAGGTAATGTTTTGAAGGATGCATTTCCTTGCCAAAAGGAAAGTATGAGGCTACCTTAGCATTTTTTCGGTGATTCAAGAAAAATAGAGATGCGACTCAAAAGCCTGGAGTAACAATTTTCTTCTACTCTTTTCAATTGAAAAAGTCGGACTGATTTTGTGGTTTGATTCTGGTACCCGGAGTTGATAAATGAAGACCATCTGCATAAGCTGCAGAGGCGAAATGGTTCCTTAGAATTATTTTGAGATAGAGTAACCTTTCTGTAACGTTTCTTTTCATACCAATAATTCGAAACGTTGGACTCCTTGCTAGTATCGTATAAGACACAGTTTTAGGAGCTACGAAATAATCCGATTTACTACTTGGGCTTTCCAACAGTTTGAAAATTCCAAAAAGAGGTCAACCTACACAATGGGAGCAAGTGTGAGTTATTACGAGAATTCTAGCTAATGAAAAGTCTCAAATACGTACACGATGAATTTATAAAAAAAACTTCAACGAGCTTATTCACGTTTTCATTCCTAAAGTCACTGCCCGATAAGTATACCAGTTCGTATAAAATCGATTCCGTCGATGGAAACAACCAAACATATTAATCTCAGAACTTAAGATGTGTGAGACACATGCATTAATTTATACTAATCGATTTGAGGGCACACAATTACATAGATCTCTTCCCCATCTTCAGAAATCTTAACTACCTTTAGAAGAACACAAACATCTTAATTTCGACGTTCCTGCGTAGTTATAGGTGAAGGGAAATTCAGATTTAGAATTAAAATTCAGAATTCATGACGGATATTCGAAATCACATTATTGAGGTAACGCCAATACTTCTCCTTCCTGTACTATAGTGTATGTAAGAAATTGATAATGCAATAGTTACTAGTAGAAAACACATAATAGCTATTTATGTAAAAAGCTCTTGGAGAACAATAGAGGACATGTAACATACAATGTTCTCAGTTATTTCTAGTTATTCAAATATAAATATTTAACACTTCATGAGTTAAGAATTGTCATTACTCTCGATGTGTAGCAAGCGTTGTTGACACAGGGTTTGATATTCTTTCTAAATGAAAATTGCCATGCGCGGACGGACCGAAAGAACAAAGTGGGACAAATCATGGAAATGAGGACGAAGAAGGCAATTAAACGATGGGGACATACTGGACTATCGCAGAAAAGAGGAATAAAGGGACAAATGGGGAAAGAGGAACAAATTAGACAAATAGTGCAAATGGGACAGGGGGGGGAAATGAGATCACGAGACAAAATGAATCAATGGGAAAGTATGATAAGGGGACAAACGGGATGAAATGGGACAAAGACAAGGAGACAAGCGGAACAAAAGGGACATATTTACCCTACACATCGTTTTATAAGCACTCGCAAACTCTAAACCCGAGTCCGCTAAAATATTTTTAATGGGCTCTCGAGCATTTTAACGCCCATTGCTATGGATGCACTCGTAATGCGTTGTTTACATGGTCGGTGTCTAAGGAGATAAGCGCCTGTTTACAGACGTAAATAACAAAACGATACATAAGATTCTCTTTCACGTGCTGAAGATTGATTGATGCTTTCTCTTACGTCATTGCTTACTTTAGTCCCGTTAGGGTAGTGTTTTACCCCGTTAATGAATGCTGCGGTGTAGTGCATGTAAGTGTAAGTGTAAGAGGAGATGACTTGATGGATGAAAATGGTTGAGGATGAAGAAAGAAAGATCGCATGCGGTTCGTGGCCTCTTCCACGGCTTCGAACGGGTTTGAACCCGTGAGCTTGGGTATAACAATCGGGTACGCTAACCGTCACACCATCGCCGCCGCCGCAAACAATACTTACGAACGTGGACAGCGGCTACCATGGCGGAGATGGGAACTGCTGTGTGCACGGGCCCGAAAATTGTCTTGTCTCCGCTGGCGAAGATGGCCCAGACGTAGAAGGCGGCTGTGTATAAAGGCACCACCAGCTGCAGCACCAGCCACGCGGACACGAACCCGCTTCGCCTCTGCGCACCAACAGCACCAGTCACACATCCCCGTCAGACAGCTCGGTCCAATTTCCACACAGAATAGTTATTTATTAGTATACGATTTGGTAAAATTGACAATGTCGTGCTAGCAGGGAAGGTTGCCTATAAACCGAGTGGCGCATTTCTAAAATAAAATAAAAACACATTACCACATTATTTACTAGGCGGTCCAGGTGACGCCGTCCATGGCGAAGGTGCCGACGTTTCGGCCGCGGAAGTCTACGCTCTCACTTTACCACATGTATCAACACTAAGTTTAGACAGCCTTACTTTCATTTTATTTTTATTCAGTTTATAAATCATTTAATGATACATGAAAGTCAGCAATAGCTGATGTGGTCAGACATTTTTTTTTTGGTTTTCTTTGTTACATTTACAGTTCTATCTCAATAACTGATCATTGTCTCACTTGTGGCTGTCTCAAATAGTAATTAGTATAATAGTGAACAGTATCATATAATTACCACTTACTTATAATACGGGTGAGAAAACTAACGTTTTATTTTGAGAGCATAAAATGTTGCTTCAGAAGGCCGAAAGGCCGAGTGGCGTCATTATAAGAACAAAATAAAACACTAACCGCGTGTTTCATACTTAATTTTTTGCACAACCTTGCTGATTTTCCTTTCATTTTAATTCAAGTATACAAATCACTTTATAGGATACCATTTTACATAAAAATAAGATGTAGCTGATCTAATGAAATTATTTTGTTGTTTTTTTTGTTGCTCTAAGTTTTATCTCAACATTTGAGCATCGGGTCTCACTTTTAGCAATAGTGCTAAAAATGAACTTTCAACAGGTTGTACATGGTCTAAAAGCAACTTTTTACAATTGGCTGCCTAAAAAGACCTTCTTGTTCGTAAACAGAAGACTCCTATATACAACCAGTTAATGAAAAGACAGCAATCAGCTATTCAGTTTGCTGTAACAGAGTGGGCGTTTATTAGTTAACTGCACACACATTTCACTTAATCGAGAATCAGTTCATTCTAATATTTCCATTTATCATATAAACGCGTTTATTATAACTATGCTAATGTTGTGAGTTATACTTTTTTCTCTGCCCATTGGTGATATTATTATTATTAATATTATTATTATTTCTTCAAGTCTCTCGCTTAGCGAGGAGCCCATAGCAGACACCGGGACCTTTGTAGAACCAAGGTGCCTGCTTCGCTTGCAAACTCGGGCGGTCAGTTATATCAATAGAAACTTCCTAACGCTGCGTGTAGTACTCAGGAGAATATTATTATTAATATTATTAATTATTGTTATTACTGTCTTTGTCTGTGCTCACTCACCTACCCGTAAGGACTTATAACTAAATTATAATGCGGTCGTCATTATTTGTTCCCAGTTATAGAACCCGAGTCAGCAAAATGTTCTCTTTGTGAGTTTCGGAGTCAGAATATTGCAAGTGGGAACTAATACGTAGTCTATATCGGGAATATTGTTGCATTGTAATTGCGTACTCTGTGCATATTACCTTTATTGCAATCATGGAGCAACACCGTAGGTCAAATTTTCGAGGGTCATTAACTTGCTGTGAAATGATACTTAAATAATTTTAAATGAAGTGAAAGTTTGAAGAGAAACGAAGGGAAAAGAGATATAAGTAAGCACGAATTGGAAAGAAACAATAGAGGTTTAAAATTATGTAGTGATCGTCTGCATCTTAATGACTGATTCATTCATTCATGACTGATTCATTCATCAATTCATGAATCTGAGAAAATAATAATATGTGATTCGTGATGATTTTAAAATAAGTAGGATAAGTAGGAGAGTGTGATATCCTGCTCTAGTTCTCTACAACATAATGTACATACCTTGTTAGCCTAAATAAAAAACGTTTAAATTATATTTCCAGAACCATTTTTTAGTTTAACAATTTAATGTATGTTCCATAATTTGTGAACTTCCGACATTCCATCAGGACATTCCATCATTAGGACAAAGAACTGCACAGCATAAAAATTATTCGGTATAGCTACTGCATAACATATTCGGTATAGTTAAGCGGTGCTGTACTGTTGTTACCTTTTTACAGTTTTTCTGTTATGCGATGTAATCACAAAATCACAAGGGTTCAGAGAGCAATGTTTAAAGTCGCCTATTGGTTATTCGCAAAGAACGGCTGATTGAGGCGTTCTTAGGCTTCTTGAGTGCTATTGCCGCTTCAGCTTGTTGCTGATTGATTCTGAGGGTGCGTTGCAGGGTACCACTTAGTTGCGCACGGATAATATAACTATCTCTAAACATATATAACTATCTCTGTTTGTTTACATTACTTTATCTCGCTTCTTCCGAATCAACAGCAAAGTTTTGTGAGCAAAGACACCAAAAGTCAGATATTGAATAATATCTTCAAAGTGTGTGGTACCAATACCTTATAGTTCAGAATCCAGTTGAACTGCGGGAGTGAATTGGGGCGAATGTGTGGTTCGTTCCTATGCGTTTTTACGCAGTTTAACCGCTGTGAATTTGTTTCGTGAAGTGTAAAAGACAGTGGAAACGTTTGGTCAGTAATTAATCATGCCGCATAAGTGTCCACAATCATAAAAAGTCTGTTATATTTGTGGTCATGTTGCGCTCGCTAGCCAACAAAGAAATATAATCCTAATAATAATAATAATAATAATAATAATAATAATACAGTTCATACATTATTTTGAAAATTTATACATTACAGTGTTAGAAATGAAGATAATAATTGAAGGACATGTATCTGCTAAAAAAACGTGTTGTAGTAACTTTCTTGATTGGTTGAATCACAGTATTCTTCTTCCTAGATCTTCAAACCCATTTGCCATTCAATTGTTATGATGCAAGCCAAAGAATCATTCTCATGATTGCTACTTGTGCATAATTCCACCGATACACGGCATGCCAAACAAGGAGAGGAAGAGTATTTTCTATCCTGCCTTACGACCAGCATATCGACAAGGGACTTGGATTGATCACTTACCCATCCCTACTAGTCTTGATTAATATTTTTTACAATCAGAAGACGAAGTTTGTCATCCTCAATCATCGACAAGTACGGATCCTGACTTTTCACCAAACGTTAAATCTGAACAAGATCATCCAGAATGAATAAAATGATCTATTAAGAGATTCAGAGTTCATGAAAGTTTTGGCAGAGTTGTAAGCTTCTGGTGTGAAGAGTGGAATTTTCTCGCAGATGATGAAGTGTTATTTTTTCATGACAGTCAGAAGCCGGAAGAGTTCCTGTTAGTTACGTCGCACACATGAAAGAATCACAAACGAACCTAAAACTACTTCTTATTTCTATTAGTTGTAGAAAATGCGATTGGCAAGTATTTGGAAATTTAAACGAAATTCACAAACTGATTGGACACTAGCAAGGATACACAGTTTCCTTCGTGAATTGAACAACAGGGATAGAGCAACTTATTTCACGAAAAGAGTGACCATACGACAGCGTATAAAATATGCAGAACTATTGCTGGATTCGGAGAAAATCTTACGTCTTCTTCTCCACAAAAAACTTAGTTATATCAAAAATGTCAGTAAAAATTTCGATGAAAATGAACTGTTTTGAAATAATAAGAATATTTTATAAAATTTTCCATAATGAGTGCTGCGCTGACAAACATATTTTATGGACAAATAGATTCTCCAAAATTTTCAAGATGTAGACTTCGAGGATCTATTGAATGGCGTTGAGTCATGGCCACGCTCTGAAGCTTCTCAAGAAGAAAAATAACGGAAAATCTATCTTCATAATTGCAGTTGCAGGAAGACTTCGGAATATTTTTGAATTTTTGCAAGTTTCGAAAAATCAGAGTTTTTACCGAAAATGAGACTTGTACCATGATGATATAAATATAAGTACGAAATATTCACTGACTTCCCAAATGAAAAAAAATATCCAATCAATCTCCATAGCATGAATATTTATAACATTCAGAAAAAAATAATGATTGTGGAAATTATTAGAAGTAGTACATGAATTCAAACCAATTCTTTGGTATCGTCAATGAATATCTCGCCCTGAAGGCTATTTGCGTACACCAATTGCCTCTTTGTTGTCTAATCAATGTCTTTTACTAAATGGTCTGACATTACGATTTATCACCAACAGAGAGTACAATTGTCACTTGAAATACAGTTAATAAGGAAAACAAGCGCTTGAATTCGTAAATTTGGAACAATATGTGTGCGCTGAGAGTTATCCCAATGTTTTAACAGTACTGATTAGTTTGTGCGTATTTTTAAAGAGTCAAGGTTCTTCGTATCTGACTGATCAAGACAGTAATGGGGATTTAATGTGATAACTTTCAGATAAACAAGAGAAGGAACATTCTAATTTGGATAAAATATGAGAGACGTCGACTCATTATGTGTATATGTAGAGTATTAATGTTGTCAAATATTCAGTTGCACTCCTTTGACATATTCTTAATTGAATAAAGTACACATCAATTTCTCTTCTCTATGGATCTTACCTCTATTACTCCATAAACGAGACCCAGGCTGGCAATAAAGGTAACTGTTGCTAGAAGAGCTGTTCCCTCCATTAAAGATCGAAAACCTGGGAATAAAATTTCATTTTTGAATTAAATTATTTCAAAATGTTACTTAATATTGCATGTGGAGCGATATTGTATTTCTCTGTACATACCGTAACCGTCATTTTGGACATCAAATCTATAACCTAATGTAGCAGCTGCAACACCTAATGAAATTACCTGAAAATAAATAATAACACAGTAATTCATAATAACATCCAGGTTTTTGAACAAAATTTATTTCAAACATTGTATTTCTTGATATTTACTGCATTCCATAAATTCAACATTGTATCAGTGTTACTGTATTTTACGTGTGGCCTTAAATTTTAATCCTCTTTTCACTTTGTAACTTTTCCCTTTACGAATACTTACTTTCCTCTTAATATAATAGTATTACCAAGATTTGTTTTCGGTATATTTACCGCCTATGTAATGTATAATATTTTTTTATCATAAAAATAGATGTAGTAAAGTGCAAATAATTACGAATATTGGTAAACCATTTTAAATTTTACTTCAATTAAATTTTCGGGCAAACGACCTTTATAACTATCATTTAACAATATCCACGTTTGCCTTAGTGTTCAAAGTTTGTGAAACTATGAAAGAGGATTAACATTACATTAAAGGAAGGACATTGATAAACGTAAAGAATAATATTCTTTGAATAAATAAAATTGAGGTTTGAAAACTAATTAAAGTTAACGTCAATGACTAATACCCAACATTTTCAATTGTTTTATCTTACTTACCTACATTCATTCTTTTCGCACCATATCATACGAATTTAATTGCAAGAAATGAATGGATAAAAACCAAAACGGTAAAAGTGACATTATAAAAAGTTTGAGAAAAATATGTTTCTTTTAGGCTATATGTCAGTAGCAATGTATATTCGTGGTTTTAATTAAAAATGATGGAACAAAGCACCACGCCATTATATTGATATTGACTTAAATAACGAGATTTCGTAGAATTTATAAAATGTCACTTATACCGTTCTGATTTTCACCCATTCATATGTTTTTTTAATATTTTGTCAGTAAATATTTTTATTTCTCCACAATTATAACAAAGTAATTAGTTTCTGAAGTTACAATGAGTTGCTTAGGTTAATGTTTTCCAAATGAAAGGCGAGTGCAAAAATGTAACATTACATTACAAATGCACTCTTATTACATTATTACAAATTGGTTGAGAAGCTTTTTTTAATTTTGTAGTATAGTTTAAAGTGAAGAAGTACAGCTAACTAATTGAAGGTCATATCTTGTTGCCAGGCTTGTTGCTTATGCTGAGAAACCGGTTTTTTTTACTCTCAATCCATTGACAGTATCTTCCGTAATAAATTAGAGAACATTTTGCATGACAAGTAAACTTAATATTTAAAAAATAGAAACAATTAATTGAATGATCAACAAACAAGTAAGTATTTTCTGAAATATTTTTATAAATACTTTCTTAATACCGTCTTACTTAAGCCCATTTCTTCAATTACTGGAATTAGAGCATAACAATGTTCCTAACGGTTGAAATTGTTAACGTGTTGATATTATATGGTTTGCGGTATTATTTTGTAATTTAATACACGCGGTCTATTTGATTATTTACATACTGTCAAGTTCTCGTGGTTTACAAACGCTCGTGACACTCGTTAGTTATGAGGAGATTTTTCATGAAATGAAGGTGTCGGAACGATTTTGACCGTGGAATGCATGAACAATATTTTGCTTGGTGGATTGATACCATTTGTGATTATGGTGTAGTACTCCAAAATAAAACTTCTTATAAAATATTAGTCATACAATGAATTTCTTTCGACGTTTACTGCTATTGAATGATTTTAATAATCAGGGCTATTGCTAGAAATAATTTCCACAATTATTATGATCATGTATATTCCGGAATGTATAATTACGAAACAGTGGTGTCTAAGATCAGATTAAAATCAAGAAAAGTAAAAATGGCTTTTAATACTTGACAAGTTCTATTTGGATTTTCTAATTTTTCTTCTATTTTTTAAGAAGTTATGATAAAAAAACATGGAAAAGCATTTCCGCCGATTGGGATAAACACGAAATGAATGAATGAACGAAATGATTTTTGAAGCACCTGTTCATCGATGATATAGACTGGCATAAATAATGTATCGCACCTCCATTAGAAAGTGACACAAGTGTGAATTTCTGATTTCTCGGAAATTGCAATTTTAAGTTTCGTAGTTCTGTAATACTCGCTATAGATTGTACCAAATATTTAGCTTCTAGCGGAGAGTAATTGAACTAATTCAAAATCAACTTCAGAATAGTAACAGTACCTCTTGGTAACCTCTTATCAGCTTTTAGGTGAAAAATGACGATTTCGCGCTTGTGTCACTTTTCTGTTGGAGGTGCGGTATGTTGTACTCACCGAGTAGATGACCCCGACCAGAAAAGTGAGCGAGCGGTGGTTGCCCATGACGAAAGTCTCGGGTTCGCGCCGGTCGTCGGACTGGCAGGTGGGACCTTGCGGAGCGTATCTTATCGCGGCATTGGCAACCACATCCTTTGAGATTCGGCGATCGCCGATCGGCACACAATCGCACGCGACTGATAACGGTCTCCAGCTTCTGCCCCGATCTCTCACTCCCACACTCTCACCCACCACGGCAGCCTATTCGGTCGGCCGCCGCAGCGAACTAAGCTCTTCCCTTACCAGTGGTGCCGACCTAGCAACCGGAGCATGCAGTCGAACGAAAGCAGAAAAATCGTAAAGTAGTACAGCGGGTAACACGATCCTAGAAAAATACACATCTCTCTGCCAACGAGGACTCTCCACAGGCGAACTGCAACGTTTAGGCGGCGCCGTCGTTGAGCTAATGCAGCCTCCTACAAAGGTTGACTTCGCTCAGGCTTCCCTATCGGAACTAAAATTCCGTGTGCTCTTGTTTCCAACCTCTGTTCAAAGGTTATTTAAATTTGGACTTGGTGTCTGCAGGCTACGTGTTTTTATATGAACGAGACTGAAGTCACGATTCTACAATATTATCGCGAAATACTCGGATAAGTTTCTTTGTGTTAATTCGTAATGCAGCAGGGATAAATAAAGGATATACATTTTTGTTGCTTTTTGCTATTTTTATTATATTTTGATTGTATATTAATTTTCATTGACCATGTAACCATTAACTCTCAAAGCTCTATTAAATACCTCGGTGTCTGATATACACACAAGTTCGATAAAATAAATATATTATTATTAATCTGATTACTTTTGATTCTCGCACTGTTCCATAAACAATATTTTCCCAAATGCCTCGACAGTAATAATGACGAAATTGGAAACTTCCATACGTGAACAACATTTCTTTGAGGTATGAATTGTTATATTAATTACTGTTTTTCAACCGTGATACGTGATGGACTGGCAAAGCTTCGAGTGAGCTATTGGAGAATCTATGAATAATCATTAAGAACGAGTGACCAACATGACCGTGTGCTTTATATGTAGTATAAATAATACAGAACAACCGAAGCTCAAAGAAATATAAACATAAAATTGTACATAATTTCGAAATGACTGTCATGCGAGTTGTATATCTTCAAGTAATAAATAAGATTATAAAATGTCAATTGATATAAATATTTCTAAAATTACGTGTGTGAGAAACAGGAAAGAAAAGCTACCCGTAGGCAAAGAAATAATAGATGTGATCGAAAGTAGAACTACTTACAAACGCGTTGGAGATAATTCAGGAGAGATAACATCAAGAAATGACCTTTGTTGTGATAGTGAACAAATAATACATTGAGTCATATTAAAACCTTTATTGAAGAAACTGTAAACAAACATAATATTCATGATGTACATTTATGAGCCATCTATTGTGACAATTGTGGGTATGTGGGAAGTCACACATTTATTTTGCCACTACTCACCTTCTATTACTTAAATTTTCACGTATTATTTTTCCAATTTCACAGTATTTCCTATTCTTAGTAATTGCTTGAAATGTTGGTAATCGAAAAGTCATTATCTAAATAGAGAGTTTGGACGAGTAGATGTTTGTTCAATTAATTGCTGTCAATTTTCAACGAATTAAATTTACATTGAAGTGTACAAACCAATATTCTTTTAAATTAATTTAACTCTTATAGTGGTTCGTATGTGCGAGATATATGATAAACGTCATGTGTTGTGGTACAACTCGTGGCTTTGGTCATCCTTATTGACTCTTGTCATCATATTTTTAACAATAAAGTAATGAAAATTCGTGGTATGCTTGTAATCTAGAACTTATATAAATAATTTTTAAGGAAATTTGAAAATAGAAACTATAATTAATTTTCACGAAGTGACAAAAGTATTTTAAAAATTAACGCGTTTAACACTTGTAAAAATCTTCTACTTTTAGATGGCAATTTTCTACTTCCGAAGGACTTTCGACATGTAGTAGGTTTATATTTCTTACCAGTTTGTGTACAGCACAGACAACGTATACAGTTCTTGTAACATGGTTGTGAGGAGGGAAATAATTAAACATTCATTTACGTACTTTTAGATTTGAATACTACAGTTATTATTTTTACCAGGCGCAAACTTAACTTGATTTTCAGGATATTTAGAAGTCTCTTTCAATTTCATTGCGAGAATTAGGAAATTGTAGAAGTTCATTTTCCTTGATACCCAGAGTCAAACATGTTTCATTCTTACTACCATTCGTACGAGCATAATTTGCATTCCAAACAAAATCTTTAAACTGTAATATGTAAATTAAATTTTAATTTTCTTTTTTTTCAAACAAATCGTGTGAGTGGCAAGAGAGTAATTCGAATCTCATTAAGTTAATATAATTTCCAAGTTATCAAGTTTTATTTGTCGAAAGGACGAGAGAATAGGTGATATTATATAATAAAGATTTTCGCAAAACAATTATTGTTTCCAGCCTTTTGTCTGGACGAAATTACTTATGGAAAAGTAAGGAAACGCATATTTAATTTATTTAAGCATATGTCATCTCACACAGAAAATATGTTACTGAACTGAATCATCGGGACTCAGAATAAAAAAAAATCTATTAAAATTATGTTTTTAATATTACATACTTATAAGAAATGCAATATCATTTTTCCACAAATCCAATTATTTTTAGAGAATATTTACAGTTTTAGCATTTGATCGTACAAAAATAAGGTTATCAAACTGATAACGTAGGTTTGCCCAAATGTTGACGTATTTTATATTTTCCCCTCATATTAAAAAAATACAATAAAATAGATTTAATATGTTTTACAAATTAGAGTGGACATAGATTTTACATGTGCAGGAATAAACTGAAATCAAATTGGTCTAAAAAATCACCGAAAAATTAAAAATCAGTGAATTAAAAATTAAACCAAAATGTAAAAAAAAACACTACCAGAAGACTGTTTATAAAAGCTTCGTATGTGGTGTTGGTAATATTCTATTACTGTGAAATTGTCAACTAATATATCAAAAAAAATGCAAAGAATTGAGTCTTAGACAGGTGCACAATCTTGGGATGAAAATCCAGGCCGGTCCCGCTGCAGTTGCGTGCACGATGCGTCTCCGAGCATCGCCGCGGTGACGTCAGCTCATGGCGGGCGAGCCACCACGTGGATGGTGAGCCAGCGCACCATCTCGCGCCACAGGCAGAGGGCGTCATAGTTGATCATGTCTTCGGTGCGCGACGGGCAGCGGTACTGGAACACGGCACACGAGCGCGCCCTGCGGTGCGGGCGCCAACTATCAGAAACTGCTCAGGCTCAGGAGTGACATCTCCCGGAGGCAGTACACACTACGAGCGCATTCAGTGCAGAATGAATGAACTGCTACGTTATTAAAAATACCAAAATAGTTTTTAACTAATTATCTTGAATATGCTAATAAACAATTTTTCTTCTATAATGATATTTCCCACGAATTTAGATACGTAAAATATTTCAACCGTATAAATTATGAAATTTTAGTAATATAGTTATATATAAACTACTACTGCAAAATGTAAATAAAATATAGTTAATTATAAGTAAGTTTGTTCTTTTAACGTGAAGAAAAAATAAAAGTACAGAAAATACTGTTACCAAATTTTATGGAAAGATATGCATTCATCCATTAGGAACTGAAGGAAAGATATCTGATGACACGAAAGTTCTTTCCAGAAAACAAACATTAAATGATAATATTTCAGTAGTTTCTAATTAGTTCTGTTATCACATGAGCCATTAAAAATATGCAATTGGCAGATTTTAAGATAACGACGTTTTTTAGTTTCTCAATTCACTCAAACCTCCAATGGGTTATCCATATCAATGAATTGAACACTAGATTAAGTTCACTATGTTACGCATTCAGAATTCTATCAAATTCAGTCAATCTTAATGCAGCTCGTTGCATGTTGTGGTGAATGTTCTTTTCCTCCAAAGATATGTTATAATATTCTCGCGAAGTACATCCTAAAATACTAACATATTTTCATTGCAGAAAAAATTTCACTATTAATAAGCAAATTCATTCATGTGATTGCTGCAAGCTGCTCGTCATAGTTCTTAAATTTTTTCAATTGGCTTATCCGTTTATTTACTGATAGTAGATTTTGTCAAAACTGACTTCTTTAAAAGAAGGAATATATTTCACGCGAAACAGTTATTTATATTTACAACACACGGCGTAGGAAACATATTCGGTGTCAGTATCAACGTCTCACTACAAGAAATCTACATATTGATTTCACAAGCTATTTCCAGATGTCATTTATCAATTAAAAGTGATTCACAAGTTTATCCGCCAGGTAAAATATTTTTCGATCCCTAACTAGTACAAAACATAACTCTTTCAATATAGAGACTATTTAAAAAGAAAACTACTTATTTTAGCAATTACATATTAGGTAACATTTGTACTGTATCAATGTAAACAGATTAATCTAGGTCAATAACAATAAATGTATATCCGCGTCTGGTTCAATGACCAAACTTGAGTTTTTTCTGCCAGTTTTCCTGATCCATTGAACAAATTTAGAGGTACGCCATTGTTCTGCTTTTGAACATAAATGTACTTCATTGTGCGCACGTTTTGTTGGGTTGACCTTTCCTGTGTATGTATGTGTGTGTGTGCGTGTGAAAGAACATAAAACACTAAAGATCTAAATATTTCTAACATTAGATTTCCGTATTGATGCAGTTTACGCGTAAACAAATATTGCAACAGTACCAGTGCATCTGATATCAGAATCGGTGCATATTTTGCATCTAAATAGGCACGTTTGCTCAATGCATTTAAATTGGAAATTCTGCTGTGATCGTTTGGGAATGTTTCTCATTATTAGGTGACGAACGACAATTGAAATATGAAATTGAAATGCTCATCCTTCATGACATATCACAGCAGGAGTATGGAGTTGAGTCTTATTATCATGAGTAAACTGCGAATATTTTCTGTTTTAAAGCACTAAAATCGCATGCAAAATAGGCACATAAAATACTAAACTATGCAATTTAAGTAAGCACATATAATTATAATATAGTAATTATTCAAATATACAGAAACAATGTACTATTCTCAACGAAAGAACAATAAGAGAAGGATTTCACAACATCAATGTCGTTAATCAAAGTAACACTGTGATGCATATACGACGATAAATATATATGCTGATAAGGAATAATTACATGTTGTTCTAAATTCTAAAAAGTAAATCGACTAGTGCCCTCTGTCTCTAAGGTTGTGATTCTAATGATGGAATTGACTTCTGATGTTTAATTAACTCCATGGTTTAGTACAGTCCTGGTGAATCAGCGTAAATCAGGCATTAGGGGTTTTTGTATTCCCAAAGAGACTTTTCTCCTCATAGTTATAGATTTTACATTTGAAATATAACATCGTAAATAAACGTAACTGTCTCCGAAACGTTGTGATGAACGTAAACTTTTAGACTTTTGAATTTTTTTTCATTTGAATAAATTTGTGCTTAGAAGTAAAAATGACAAAAGTCATTGTCATAACACAGGTCGAAATTTGACATAAATTGCTCTTGATTACCAATGTTTATAAGGAAGTAAAATGTACATTCATGTGTAAATAAAAAAAACAGTGGTTGAAAAAGCAATAAGACGAAAGTTTCGGAGTAATTTTTCTTGACGTATGAAATTTGACATTGCTGCAGTGGAAATAAGTTAAAAAGTGACATAATATTTTGACACATTAGCAGAGAATTTACGTGATCCGACAGAATATTGACAATATCAATTAAGGTTGTCCAAAATTAAGTAGGAAAAGTAAAAGTATAATTTTTTTAAAGAGAAAAACAAAATAAAATTGGTATCATATGGATTCATTTCAAATTTGAAATGGGTAATGCCTTGTACAATTGCTCCAGACCAACAATACTGAGAACTATCCAGAAATTATACTGAGAACTATCCCATTAAAATATATTTTTCAAATTATCTGTGCATGACAATTGCAAGTTGACATAATAAGTTCTCACAGCTATTTAAGGATGGGGTGAATATTGCGAAAAAATAGTATTCCTTACTTTACACCTATTAACGATGAGTATATCATTTAAAATTTTGAGAGTACTTCATGTGATTATAATACATTTCTGAAACACTCACATTAATCGTTTGGAATATGTTTTAGAAAATATTCTGAAATTCCATGTTAAGAACTATAAACTAAAAATAAGAAAATATCATTTACAAGTTTGTAAAATGTCATCCAGAATAACATTTGATTGCACAAATATGTATTATCCACGTGAATCATCTTCATGAACCGTGATTTAAAACCTTGCCTCTTATTTTTTTAAATCTTGCCTCTTTTGGGGGATAACTCCTACATGAAATCAAGCATATCATTAGCTAACGAAAAAGTATAGCAATTTTCTCTGTGGTGCTATTTATTTCCAAATTGTAAACAAGAGAATAAAGGAAAATAACGTTGGATGGCATATATAAAAGCTGCTATTGATGTTGACTAGTGTAAAGAAGAACACAGGTTGTCACCTGAATTTTAAGCTATCGTTTACGAACCTATTTTGTTTAGCATGTTGGTATTTAGAATTAAAGTCCAATATCGTGGTTCTTACTATGCTTTGAATGGCCTATTACTATGCTTTTATACCTGTACACAGCATTCCAGAATGTAGTAGCAGAGAAACGTTTTTATACCGTACTTGCACGCATAACCTTGAGATTTTATAATTTTATTCCTCCCACATACAGCCAGACATATAATGGAAAATACCAATATTTTCGAATACATTAAATGCTGGCAGTACAAACATCATATGGAAAATAAAACAATATTATTTTTTTTGGTAATCGAATCGATGAAACTTACGCTTACCAAATATGTGACTATAAATTTTACTGAACTACTCTACTTTGTTCTTTAACAAAACAAAGGAAGGGATTTCGTTTGCGGAGTGGAGGCTGATCCCAGACGGAGGTGATGCTAAGTTACTGCAAAATTGAATTGAATTGATGCCTTATTTTACATGGCGAGACTCGGGCCATACCCGCTCTTCGGCTGACACGCAATTTCGCTACGCTCTTTCACCCACTAGCGAAGGAAAGGAGTTTTATTCTGCGGCGACGAAACGAGCCCGCTTCTTGAAAATTTAGCTCCCGAAGTGACGTGTGCCACATTTAAGGGTCTTGGGTGCAATCGTTTTACATGCAAGTAAAATTACTCTAAGATGGGGACACAGCGGCTTTACTTCGTCACCCTAAACCGAAGGACAGGACGTGCGAGCAGTGGATGTATTTACGCCCTTAAAAGCATTTTTTCGCCCTTAAAAGCAATGGAAAGCGCCCTCTTTGTTCCGAGCTTGGCGACACTCCATCTTCTTTTTTGCGTGTCGTGTTTCTCATTAACGCCTGGTAAATTCCTTCTAAAGGACGCTCTCCTGGCCAACCGCGAACGCCAAGGCCCAGCTTTCGTTACTTTACGCTTCAAAGGGAAGCGCTGGTTTTAACACATATTTTAGCTCCCCGCATTTACAAACGTTGTTTCTTCATTGTCGTCTCTTTCCTTTCAAGAAGGGACTTAATTTTTGTTTTATAAGATTTAATAAATAGAGGATGAGTCAATTCGTTTTGGTGAAAGAATGTTTCTTAGAGTATTTTTCCGAAAAACTCTTCGTTTCAACAAAGCAGTTCCTTGACGATTTTTCTTCCCCGGTAATGTCCCGACTTTTGTGATAAGGGTGCGTTAAAGTTCTGAGTATTACCGAAGAAAAAATCTCCTTTTGTGGACACAAAGAAAATAAAAATATGTGAATTGAAGAATCGGGGTGCAAAATACATTAGTGCTGTATTACGAGGGCACCCGAATTTAGGTCGTCAGAAATTTAGACTGTCAGACCACCGCCAAATGTTACCAATGATTTACCGAGTCTACAACAGTCCTTCGATAATTAAAAAATTGCGTCATTTTGTGTTGATGTACAGACTGTGCTTCTGAGGCCAAAATAGTAAATATTTTTGCTGTTGTTAATGTTAGCAAAACTACGCTGATTAATTTAAGCAGCTGAAAATACTACTTCAGTATTTCACATCCCCATAATTAAGATAATCACTGTCAAATCCAATGTCATGCTTTGGGAACATTTTCACCGAATGCTTAGTTGTAATAAGATATATTATTTATTATTATTATTATTATTATTATTATTATTATTATTATTATTATTATTATTATATTTTTCTTATTTATACATTCCCGTAATTAAAGACATTAGTACTAGTTTTATTTCGTTGCATATTTTTATGGAATTAGTGGAAATTCTATTACTATGGTAATTGTCGAATGAAAGTATTAGTTATATTACACATTTTTTATGGAGTAAAAAAAAGTTTGAAACAATTTAAATAAATTAAGACTTTTCTGATTATTTATTATTAAAATTTTTAGTCTAATACTGGAAATCCTACTCGGCCAAAAACTAGTTCATCGCAAACAGCATTCTATCAACATGTGTGTTGTTTAGAATCAGATCTAAAGAACGATGATTCAGGGTGTCACGACTCCTAATCTTGTTGAAACTATCCCTGTGGCTGTAAAGAACATCAACAATGTCTTCAATTAGAATTAAGTGATTGCACTTAGGGAAATTTGGGAAGGTACGCGACTATTACCAACACAATAACATTCCCATTATTAGTAATGCCCTGAAGTAAATAAGAACACAAATTTGCCAGTTCGCAAAAGCCACTTCCTCATCTCACCCTCGTAAAAGTTACTGACATTACTGCATTGACTCCCGTGAAGTCCGAAGCATTACCTTCATAAAGGCTTATAACCATCTTTGGTGACGCGGGGCAGTCGCGCAGTCGCTCACCTGTCCTGGCCGCGGAAGGACGCCTCCATGTACGACAGCAGCCGCGCACCCTCCGTCGTGTTGATGAGGTGTGACGTCACGTACTGGTAGCTCCCAGAAAAGCTGCAACCCACGCGAACACAACTCAGAAATTCTTCTAACACGAGCGTTATTCGAGTCAGTAACGCTTTGTTTGTAGTGTCTGATTGTGAGAATAAAAGTGAT
Source organism: Gryllus bimaculatus (assembly GCA_017312745.1). NCBI lineage: Eukaryota > Metazoa > Arthropoda > Insecta > Orthoptera > Gryllidae > Gryllus > Gryllus bimaculatus. Next base: position 3,654,970 of record BOPP01000132.1, read on the forward strand.
TTATGATGTAATTATGACCATACAATTGACATCATATCAGAACAAACAATTGATTCTTTATTCTGATATGTTTCATGTCGTTGCGATATGCTCTTTCGCTCCAGCAAATGCCGAATGGAGGACGTCAGTTGCTATATAGGTGGTTCCATAATTTTCGGGCCAAGATATCGCTCATCAATGTAAAAAACTTCTGAAAAGTTTATAGTATATGTTTAATTGCAATGCTATAAGTGTGCAGCCGACATCTCACTCAGGTTTGTGGAGAGGTACTTAGGTTGGATGCCGTGCATGAATCTTCAGGATGTTTTGCTTCTTCACAACAACACACCTATGCTTAGTACAACACCTTGCAAAGTATGTTGTAAGGACTAAGGCTTCAATGAGTGGAACATTTATGCTGCAGTTCATATTGGGCACGCAGATACGTGTACCACTTATCAAAACTGAAGAAAAACTTTCGGGGAGGAAACATTTCAGACGAGTGCGAGGTAAAAGAAGCACGTTCGACGATTTCGCCAATAAACATTCAGACAATTTTGTGGAAGGCCTACCAGTGTTAATATATAGATTTGAAAAGTGGGTTGGAATAAAAGATGATTAAGTTAAAAAGTAACGTAATTTTTTTCTTTCTATCAAAATTAGAAATTAGTGAGGCCAGAAACTTATGAAACCTACCGCATATCTCGACCGGGTTTCCTCTTATGTTAGAGGCCTACTGGAATACGTTGGTGTGAGCAATAGAGCGCTTGCGATAAGTTCAAGGTAGACATCCTCACTTGCTTCCTCCTTAGAGAACTAATAAAAAATTTAAACGAAAATGAGAGCGGCGTGCACTAAGTTCACGGTAGGCGTCCTGACCTGGTTCTCTATTAGAGGACTACTAATACATACAATGGGAGCATATGAGCGGCATGCATTAAGTTGACAGTAGGCGTCCTCACTAAGCTCCCTATTACGGGGCTAATAAGAAATTTAAGACGAGCTTAAGAGTGGTTTAAATTAAGTTCACGGTAGGCCTCCTCAAGTGGTTCCCTATCAGAGGAGTAATAAAGTAGTTAATGTACGCAGGGAAGAAGCATGCGTCAGGTGTCCTCACCTGGTTTCCTACTAGAGGACGAATAAGAAATTTAAAACCAGCATAAGAGCGGAGTGCATAAAGTTCACGGTAGGCGTCCTCACATGGTTCCGTATCAGAGGAGTAATAAATTACTTAATGTACGCAGGCAAGTATCATGCGTCAGGTGTCCTCACCTGGTTTCCTATTAGAGGACGAATAAGAAATTTAAAACGAGCATAAGAGCGGAGTGCATAAAGTTCACGGTAGGCGTCCTCACCCGGTTCCCTATCAGAGAAGTAATAAAGCACTTAAAGCGAGCAGGGGAGCGGCGTGCGCGAGCCGTCCTCACCTGGTGACCTCCCCGAGGACGGCGGCGAGCGGGCTGAAGCGCTCGGGCTCGCGCGCCACCTCGCACAGCACGCGCTGGCGGCAGTCCTCGCTGAGGATGCGCAGCAGCTGGAAGTAGAAGTCGAGCTTCTGCAGGCGGTGGCGCACGTGCAGCGCGTCGTCGTCGTCCAGCCACGCACCGGCCAGCAGCGCGGCGTCCGGCGCCACGTGAAGCGGCGCCAACGGCGGCAGCGGCGGCAGCAGCGGCGCCAGCGCCCCCGGGCCCTCGCCCGCCTCCGGCGCGTACCCCGTCACCGTCTCGACCACCACGTACACGTCTGAGGACACGGAGCTCATCAGCCTCTCTCTACAGCACACACCTTCAGCCTCTCTCTACAGCACACACCGTCAATCTCTCTCTACAGCACACTCCGTCACCGTCTCCGTCCACGTACACGTCTGAGGACACGCAGGTCATCAGCCTCTCTCTACAGCAAACACCTTCAGCCTCTCTCTACAGCACACACCTTCAGCCTCTCTCTACAGCACACATCGTCACCGCCACGACCACCACGTACATGTCTGCAAGCACGTGCACCCAATGCACCCCACTCTCCAGCACACCCGGACAACCTCTCTCTACAGCACACACCGTCAGTCTCACTTTACAGCACACTCCGTCAGCCTCACTCTACAGAACACACGCCAGCCTCTCTCTACAGCACACTCCGTCACATTTTCGTCCACCATGTATACGTCTGAGGATACAGAGCTCATCAGCCTCTCTCTACAGCACACACCATCTACCTCACTCTACAGCACAATCCGTCACCGTCTCGTCCACCACGTACACGTCTGCAAGCACATGCACCCAATTAACCCCTCTCAGCAGCACACCCGGACAACCTCTCTCTACACCACACTCCGTCACATTCCCGTCCACCACGTACACGTCTGCACGCATATACACCCAATTCACTTCTCTCTTCACGAGATCAAGCACGCACAACACGTCAATAACACCCTTTACAGCACATACTTTCACCGACTTGCCCACCACAAAGAAGACTACAAGGACACGGAGCCCATGAACCTCTCTGTACAGCATCCCCTGTCACAATCTCGTCAACCATGTATATATTTAGGGACACGCACGTGAACCAAGTTTATCTCTCTCTACCGAATACTCCGTCACCGTCGCGTCCATTAGAAATCCAACTGCAAACACAACTTTGTGAACGCCTATACTTATTACACGTCAGCGAACACTAATCCTAGTCGATACTTCTCTAAAGCATATTCCGTCTGCAAGTTCACTCCTGAACCTCGTCAACGCTTCTACGCAGTACCAACTGCAAACGCTCAATCTCGCCAAAGCCCATCTACAGCACACACTTAACTGTCTCGTCCATTACGTTCACGACTCTCTGCAGCAATTCCCGTCGCAGTCTCTTCCATCATGTTCACGTACTTATCTGCAAGTCTGCATTTGTTATCTATGCTTCTGTACAGCAAATATCCTCATTGCCTAAGGACAAATGATCGTAATAGACGAAATAAAAACAATAGATTTATAGGGCTTGGCGAACTCTGGTGTAATTGTAAGACCGTTCCACGATCGTTTAATCACTAGCTTGCTGCAGAATTTGTGGTCAGAAAAATGTGTTGAACAGTTTTGTGTACGACTATCTGATGTTTCTCACTCTTTATGTATTATATTCACATTTGCTCACCTTTATTCCAATCACATTACTACACATTACACATGTATAAAATCTATTCATTGCGACATTGGAGAAAAGGCTACATACTTGATAAAATAAAAAGAAAAAAAGAAAAAGGAAAGAAATATATAAAAATAAAAGAAATTTAAAACGATAAGAAAAAGAAAAGAAAATAAAGAGAAAAGAAACAGAAAAAGAGAAAGAAAAGAAACACAAAAGAAAGAGAAAAAGAAAAGAAAGGAAGAAACAAACAGAAAAAAGAGATAAAGAACCAAAAAAGGAAACAAAAGCGAAAAGAAAAACAAAACAAAAGAAAGCGAGAAACAAAAGAGAAGAGAAAAGAATAGGTTACCTGGCTGGTCGGCGAGCGCGCGCGACGCGGCCATCGAGTCTTGCCTGCGCAGCACCTTGAGCTTGCGCCGGCGGTCGAGCGGCGGCCCCTTGCGCGCGCGGTACCGAGGCAGGCGGCGCACGGGGGCCCTCGCGCCCATCCCCACGCCCACGCCCACGCCCACGCCCATGCCCTCGGCGCCCACCAGCGCCGACGGCGGCGGCGGCAGCGGCACGGGCAGGTCGAGCGGGCGCGCCCACGCCGCGCTCTTCACGGCGCCCAGCGGCTCGTTGGGGCCGCCCTCCTGCTCCAGGCCCCACGCCCTGTCGCACACATATCCCGAAATATAAAGGGCATTAGTTTAAGCAGCATTAATGTATTTCTCAACGTGTGTGGTTGTTTCAAATGTCTCAGTATCTACTGCTGATTCGCTATGAGAAGCCCATCGTAAGGTTAAGAAGACCTCATGCCTCACCCGGACAGCCCAAATGATGATTCGGTATACATTTTCGCCATTCATTTTGTTACCATTCTCTGCCCTAATGCAGCATAAAAATGTTGGGATATTTTACAAATCTTGTTATATATTCCGCTTCCACTAAGTTGTTACTTTCTTTATTATTTTTGGAGAATTTTGTTAAACATCTGGCAGTTGTTTCTTTTTCCAAGATAGGGTTGCAAATCCTAAGCGTAACCACTATGGTTTGAAGGTTACATTTCCCCAGAGAGGCGTATGTTTGAAGGAATTTATGGAAAATTTGACCTTGATACCCGAGATTTTTAATTTTTCTGTGAATAATATAAGCAAAAATATGACACACGTGGAGTCTGCGCCTTACTTGTGCTCTACCATCACCTCTTACCAATTGTAATTGGGACTCATCTGACCAACCCATGGTTTTCCAGTCATCTAGGTTACAATCAATATGGTCACGATCCCAGGAGAGGCGCTGCAGGCAATTGGTGATGTTAGCAAAGGCACTCGAGTCGGTATTCTACTGTCACAGGTCATTAAAGCCAAATTTCACCGCACTGTCCTCGTGGATACGTTCGTCGCACATCGCACATGCATTTCAGACCAAGCTGCTTGTCTGTCAACACTAAGAATTCTACGCAAAACACCGCTCTGTAAAGGATAATTTACTGTAGCTGAGAACGAAAGGGGCGACATAGGTAATATTTTGTAAGCCAAAATGTTGTTGAAAATGTGCAATAATAAAACGCGCGCACACACACACACACACATAAATTCAGGGAAAATACCAACTCTTGCTGAATGCCCAATACTGACAAAAATGAAACATATGTACATAGGATAGATGAAGTAAATTCAGAAATGACAGGAATCAATTTAAACTTTTGCCTTACACGTAGAAATTACTGCAACCTTTTTCTGAAAAAATATTGATATTCATAAGTATCCCCTAATGCCATGCAAATGGAACTGTCAGATATAAACATATCGGACGGTCTTTTTGATGAGGAAAAACCGTTACCACCTTAATCGTATTTTTCTATCTCCAGGCATTCTCCGTAAAGTAGACAGGAATTAAATTAAATACGCAGTCCTTGCATTTCCATAAGCACACGCTACGTGCGTTTTATTCATACCCATGCGTCTTATTCATTGTCTGCAAATCGCAACCTGTCATCAAGTTTGCATGACACTAGGGTGAAATAATTGTGCTCGTAAAGTTGAGAAATCCTAATCAATGTCTTGAGATACCTATCCGTGTAGGTACCTTGTGTTTCATCATCGATCACGAAACTGAATAATGCAATTATCCTTCAACATTGGGGCGAGGTTGAAAAAAAAATCAGATATGATTGTGAAAGTTAAAAATTGCTTTTGCACGCTATCCAATACGCTTAGACGTACTGTTTTAAAAGTGAATGCTAGATGGAGATTTTTTCCTGAATGAAATATGTTCTTCAAAGACAGATCTTGAAATATATTCTTGTAAATAATTTCAATTTTGAGTAGTTTTTCAGTATTTTTGCATGTAATATAGACAATTTTTAAATGTATTTTTCTTTCAAAAACAGCTCGGATTTTTTCATTCCATTTTCCCCTCGTAATAAATTTTCTTCTCATATCTGTCAGTATATTGTAAAAATTTTGCTAGTCTCATTTCTATAGGGCTCTGTGTATTTTCGAAAATTACAAAAATTTAATATTTCAAACCTGCAAATATATATTCGCCTTAAACAAAATCTGTTCTATAAACTCAGATATTTAAAAAAAGTTATTGTCAATTTTTTTATCAATTAACATTTTTTACGGATATTGTGCTTGAAAATATTTCAATTTATAAAAAAAACATATTCTGTCACAAAAACTCCAAATGTTCCTTAGCATTTATTTTCGTGGATAAAACAAAGAATATTTTAATGAATTTCATATAATTTTCAGTACTCAGAACTCCCTCATTTTTGAGACATTTAACTTCCAAAATACTTTTTTATAACGTAACATTATTATAACAAAATATTGTAACCTTTACCAATCCAGGTTGATACAGATACTCTAATACTACATTCAAATCGCGCTGGCAGAGCCCACTCCTAGAGGTTGGAAACCCCGATTTATATAAATACTCTTAGAGAGTTGAAATGTAGCGTCTGTGCAAATCTACGCGGTAGGGGATCAGACAAGACAGGTGAAGAGAACGAGGCAGGCGGCTACAGGAGGCCATCAATGTCGGGTAGTGATCAAGTATAAGAATAATATTGGATCATACCTGCAAGTTTAAAATAAAAATTGGATACAGCTCATGAATAGAGGTATGTAGGCACTGTCAGTTTTAAGAAGATAATATGAAGGGAAAGAATAAATAGGTTAATGGACGTCATGGGTAATGAAACTCTTTCGTTTCAGCTTTTCTCAGTTCTTTTAATTCTTTGATGTATTAATGTGTATAACTTTACCTTTGTAGTTTGATACTTTTAATCTATGGTATTTGGTGGATTTGGTAAAATCTTATCACCTTACCAGGGCGAATAACCGAGTAACTTTAAAATATAACATTTCGTGACGCGCAGACTAGTGCGCGAGGACGGAATATGGTGAAGGTCAGGGCGAGCGCTGCGCTAACTTAACGGTAATTTGTGGTAGTTGAGACGAAAGCTTGTCACAGTATTAGGTGGAATTGTGGAGAGAAAGAGAGAGGGAGGAAAGAAGGAACTTGTTTGTATCCTAAAGAGCTAATATTTTGAGTTGTTACTCAACTTTCTTGGTATGGGACACAAACATTGTTAAAATAGAACAAACTTTTTTATGTAAAGGCAAGGTAGTTAAACCAGCAATAAGTAGGACGATTGTAAATTAGTTAAGCTGATAAATTAATTGTATTGTAGTGATAAGTGTTTCACCTTTGAGACTCGCACGTGTGAAATATTGTAATTTTTTGTTCTTTTATTTAGATACTGAATCTCGATAGAGAGAAATTTCACTGAGATTGTGTTATGACCATAGTAGTTAAGAAGTTGTAGACAAAAATACTTATGACAGTGTAAATATTTAATTGTGTGTTTGCGCAGATTGTGAAATTGTATTTGCAGTTGTTGTTTTGTCAATTCTGTAGAGAGAAGACCCAACCTTTATTCCTCTATTGATTTTATTGTACAAAGGGCATTTTTGTTGTTTTTTGGATAAAGACTATATGTGTTTTGTTTTGAAATTTTCTGGATGCACATAACTCCTTTTCTAAGACAAAAAGAAATCCACGGTCTTGAATATATTTTTTTTCTTTTTTTTATTGTTGATTAAAAGCAGGTCAACAGTTGTGAACTTCTAACATTTCACAAAAGAAGTAAAAGGTTAGAAAGGTTTCAATACAGCACTATAATAATAATAATAATAATAATAATAATAATTATTATTATTATTATTATAGTAATAATAATGCAGCATAATAATAATTATAATGCTGCAGAATAATAATACAGCAGTAAAAAATAATAATAATGACAACAATAACAGTTTTATAATATAAGATTTTTCACTTACTGTCATTTGTTATTCAAAGTTAGATTTTTAAAAAATGTACAATTGTTCGAAAACTTGAGTACTTTTCACGTAGTTCTGAGGGAAAATGCTGGCGAAAAAGTACCTGCTCTTTTAACACAACTAGTTTAGTTAATTAACTCAATACGTTAAGATATTTTAAAAATATTTGATGACACTTTATGCCGATTAGTCATTGACTCAAATACTGGACATTTTAACGTCCCGTACTCCGTTGCAAAAATTACGGAACATGGACTCAAAAAATGCACTGTCCCGGCTAAATCTGAATGTCTGGTCATCTTACTGATAACATTAGTTGATAATGATGATAGCCTTTGGTTCGCGTTAATACAAACTAATGATTTTATTTACGGCTAAAATACGCATCGGACATCTTTGGTACATTTATATAGAAGGTGAAGACACTGAATTTAATGACAGAGAGTTTATTTTTCAACGTTTGCATTGAACAAAAATGAATTTTTTGCGCGTTTCTTTAAGAGTTTTTCCAATGGTAGCTGAAGATGTCGAGAGAAATTGTCAGATTATATTAAGTAACCATTAACGATATCTCGAAAACTACGTGCTGTTATAGCACCACCTGTTTGAAGATTATACTATTTTATTTGCTGACAAGACCATCAAAATACATTAAGATGTTAGTTTGTTACGAGAAAACAGTATTTGAATCAACTGTTAAATCAGTTGTACATTTATCGCCCAGTGAAAGTGCTTTATTGAAAGTGAATGTGATGAGTTTCCTTGGGAAGAGGGAGCGACTTCTCCTGATCAACAAGTTTTCGGCGCCTCCCACGACAGAGGAAGTTGTCTGGCGTCGGAGTGACGTGAAAACAGGAAGAAAGGGCGCATTGTCGTCGAAGGGCCTCAGCGAAAGCGGCTCATCCCTTCCACTCAAAAGGAGAAAACAGCGCTGGGAGGGAATGAACGCGTGACACCTGCGATTTGTCCTCGCGCTCCCGTCCCCTCGCCTCCGCAACCGTCCGCGCCCACGACCGTGCCCCCGTACTCACCACCACACGCGCTCAGAACCGCGCCCGCCTCCCCCGCTTCGCCCGCGCCACCACCTCGCCCTCGCTCCGCCCCTTTTACTCGCCCCGCCCCGGCCTCGCCGCGCTCCTCGCCCTCGCCCTCACCCCCGCCCCGCCCTTCGCCCCCGCCCTCCTGCACCCCTCTGCTTCCCTGCCTCGCCCCGGCCCTCGCCCCCGCCCTCAGCCCCGCCCTCGCCCCCGCCCTCGCCCCCGCCCTCGCCCCGCCCTCGCCCTCGCCCCGCCGCTTCGCCCCCTCTTTGCCCCCGCCTCGCCCCGCCTCAGCCCCTGCCTCGCCTCCGTCCCTCGCCTCGGCTCTCGCCTGCGCTCTCGCAGCGCAAGTCGCCCGCGCCTGCCCTCATCCCCACAGCCTCGCCCCGCCACCGCCCGGGCGGGATCCGTCGTGGCTCGCTGCTAGAGCTCCACATGCCCGGGACATGCTTTGCTTGCGACCCCGAGCCCTGCGATCCGGCTGGAGGTGCTTATACCCCACGACCAGCTCACCACGACCCGTCCACTGTCGCGCAAGATTTCTTTATATTTCACAGCGGGCGGTTCGTGGAAGGCAGGGTTCTGGATAGTTACAGCTTAACAAAGAGTACCAACTGTATGTTAATCTCTAATGATCGGTGCAATGGTATGATTCGGTAATTGCTGACGTAACTAACTCTTGTTATGGTACACTCGCGCTAAGGCGGGGAAGGCTCCGAGAAATATTACCGGTTTTTTGGAGGGTAAGAGATGGAAATGTTGGCAGCATTATAATTGGTACTATGCTTTACGTCTGCCCGTAAGTTTCGCCAATGAGGCTTGTAGCTATTCAGCGCTGGGCACAGGACTAAAAAGCTCGTGTATCAAGAAAAACCTGCCGAGAGCAATACGCGACCCGTCTCCGCGACCCGTCTCCGCGACCCGTCTCCGCGACCCGTCCAGGCGACCGTCCTCCGCGGACCGTCCTCCGCGACCCGTCTCCGCGACCCGCTCTCCCGCGACCCCGTTCGCGACGCCGTCTCTCCGCGACCCGTTCCGCGACCCGTCTCCGCGACCCGTCTCCGCGACCCGTCTTCCGCGACCCGTCTCCGCGACCCGTCTCCGCGCCCGTCTCCGCGACCCGTCTCCGCGACCCGTCTCCCCGCGACCCGTCCTCCGCGACCCGTCTCCGCGACCCGTCTCCGGACGCCGTCTCCGCGACCGTCTCCCGCGACCGTTCGGCGACCCGTCTTCCGCGACCCGTCTCCGGACCCGTCTCGCGACCCGTCTCCGCGACCCGTCTCCGCGACCACGTCCTCCGCGACCCGTCCCGCGACCCGTCTCGCGACCCGTCTCCGCGACCCGTCTCCGCGACCCGTCTCCGGCGACCGCGTCCCTCCCGCACCCGTCTCCGCGACCCGTCTCGCGACCCCGTCTCCGGCGACCCGCTCTCGCGCGACCCTCCTCCGCGACCCGTTCCGCGACCGCGTCTCCGCGACCCGTCTCTCGCGACCCGTCTCCGGCGACCCGTCTCCGCGACCCGTCTCCGCGACCCGTCTCCGCGACCCGTCCTCCGCGACCCGTCTCGGCGAAACGTCCTCCGCGCCGTCTCCCGACCCGTCTCCGCGACCCGTTCCGCGAACCCGTCTCTCGCGCCCGTCTCCGCGACCCGTCTCCGCGACCCGTCTCCGCGACCCGTCTCCGCGACCCGTCCTCCGCGACCCGTCTCCGCGACCCGTTCCGCGACCCGTCTCCGCGCCCCGTCTCCGCGACCGTCTCCGCGACCCGTCTCCGCCGACCGTCTCCGCGACCCGTCTCCGCGACCCCGTCTCGGCGACCCGTCTCGCGACCCGTCTCCGCGACCGTCTCCCGCGACCCGTCTCCGCGACCCGTCTCCTGCGACCCGTCTCCGGCGACCCGTCTCCGGCGGACCCTGCTCCGCGACCCGTCTCCGGACCCGTCTCCGCGACCCGCTCCGCGACCCGTCTCCGCGACCCGTCTCCGCGACCCCCGTCTCCGCGACCCGTCTCCGCGACCCTCTCCGCGCCCGTCTCCGCGCCCGTCTCCGCGAACCCGTCTCCGCGACCCGTCTCCGCGACCCGTCTCCGCGACCCGTCTCGCGACTCCGTCCTCGCGACCCGCTCTCCGCGACCGCCCGTCTCCCGCGACGCCGTCTCGCGACCCGTCTCCGCGACCCCGTCTCCGCGACCCCGTCTCCGGGGCGACCGTCTTCCGCGCAACCCGTCTCCGCGACCCGTCTCACGCGACCCCGTCTCGCGACCCGTCTTCCGCGGACCCGTCTCCCGCGACCCGTCTCGCGACCCGTCTCCGGAACCGTCTCGCGACCGTCTCCGCGACCGTCTCCGCGACCCGTCCTCCGCGACTGCCGTCTCCGGACCCGTCCTCGCCGCCCCGTCCTCCGGCGACGTCTACGCGACCCGGTCTCCGGGCGCACGTCTCCGCGACCCGTCTTCCGCGACCCGTCTCCGCGACCCCGTCTCCGGCGACCGTCTCCGCGAACCCGTCTCCGCGACCGTCTCCGCGACCCCCGTCTCCGCGACCGTCTTCACGCGACCCGCGTCTTCCGCGACCCGTCTCCGCGACCCGTCCTTATAACTCATTCCTCCACCCGACCCGACCCTGCGTCAGTTTCCTGTGTCCCGATTGTGCATCTCTTCCCTGTCCCTGAAACCTTCAACCCACAACGACCCTCTCCTACATCTGATAATGTCTGCGAATAGGGGTTGGCGGTTGCATATGCGCTATAGCTAAGCGGGGCGAGCACGGAACGGGAGCAGAAGGCGGAGGCGGAGGCGGAGGCGGAGGCGGAGGCGGAGGCGGAGGCGGAGGCGGAGGCGGAGGCGGAGGCGGAGGCGGAGGCGGGTGTGAGAAAAGTGGAGCTCAGGTGCGCTGGCACAACGTCTGTTGTGCGTCCAAAAGCCTCTTGTAGCACAGAGCTGCCACACACTTGCGACTGAAGTGGCTGGGAGGCGGAGCAAAGCACAAAAGCTGAGACAATACTACGTCATTGTACTTCTAGTACCACACCACCCTTATCAGTTGGGTAAATAAATGTCTTACAAAAATGATAATAAAAATATCTGAGCCGGAGATACTGCACTGGTTTAAAAAACTTTCATAAACGACCTAACTCCATTTATGTACACTCTTCGTATTCAGGCACAGTTTTCGTGAATGTACCAAGTTTTAGTTATCTCTTTATTTCGAAGGGTATTCTTTTCCAGTAGTACCTAATTGTGCTCGCCCGATTGTTGGGAAATCCGTAGTAAAATTTTTACCCCAGTATGGTCTTCAATATTTTCATCTAAATCGTCCCAAAATGCTATTACGATAGTATGAATCTCAACTAAAATGTGTGTTTGATTATTGTTATTGTAATCGTTATTTTTATTATTTATTTTATTTAATATTATTATCAATATATTATTTCATTTGTAATATTTATTAACTTAACTTTTCTTTCATTTTCTGCAAATCGAGTTTTGGCACATCCCACTGCGTGACTACTGTATAGGATAAGTCAGATAGGAAGTTTTATACATGGAAAAACGAGAATCATGTTTACTTTCGCGATACTGTCGTTTATACTCGGTTCTTATGTGGCATTGCTGCCAGCAACTTGCCCCAGAAGACCTCCAGTGAACAAATATACTTTATTTTGGGAGGTGAAGTATCCTTCTGCCCTAGGGATGCACGACGTGCCTTCTTGAAGTGTGTGTTTGGGGAGAGTTGCCAACTTTTGTTGTAGAAAAAACACATGTAAATAATCCGGCTGCGTTCCGAAATTTATTGAATGTGCTGCAAACTCCGTGTATCTATGTCGCGTATATTGTAATTCGTATGTTTATTTATCTCACAGCCAAAGAACGCTCAGTAAATCAACGAACGCTTGTATTGTTCTATTCGATTTTAAATGCAACACGGTAGAAGTATGTCGTTTGAGGTATTAATTATGAAAATGTTTTGGAAACGCTGTTAAACTTTTTTGTAAAATTAGCATTTAGAAACTTCTCATATTCGAGAGCATTTAAAAAATATATAGTTAAATAAAGTTTATTTTTGACCTCAGCAAGTGAAAAAAATACAGGAACCCTTCAAATATTTCATCCGTTTCATTTAGCGTTTATTATTGCTCAAAAAATGTATCAACAAACAAACGTGAAGCATCATCATTTAACTTAATATTTATTTATAATATATTACAAAATAACTGAAAACAACTGTCAGACTCAGAATGTTAATAACTGTAGTAGAGAGTGATATAAGTAGCGTGTAAATTTGTTTGCTATATAGTATACAAACATACGAGACTTTTTTTTTTTCTATTCTAGCTTTCATCCAGAAACTGGTTTTAGGAGATCTGAAACATTAAGAAGATGAAACATTTCTGAAGTTCCTACATTTTTTAATATTTTTGATTTACTGAAATTTACGATAACAAATAAATATACGTATGCCAGTAACATATTGCGATAGCGATGGTGTAACAATTAGCGTGTCGAGCTGTTATACATAAGTTTGCGCGTTCAAGCTCGATCAAATCCGTGGAATTTTAAGGGCTAGAAAATCTTCGTACGCCTTCCTTCGGAAGGGAAAGTAAATCCGGCTGCCCCATGTTAGTAGATTTACTGCATGTAAAAGATCCTCAGGCTTAAATGAAGCCTGAGTTAAAAACAAATCGCCTGTTTCGTCGCCCAAGAAATACCTCACTTCTCCGATATTGGGTGAAAGGACCGTACTGAAATTTGCATGGTGGAAATTTGCGTGGACACCAATTCAATTATGATAATTTGATTAATTTCTTTTGTGTGGAAAAGGAGTACATTATTTATGAATTGAAAATAGGACTACTCATAACAATGAAATACAGTCATCCCAAATGGAGGATAGTTGGCAACCCTGGCTCCGAGTGATATTCCCCATCGGAAGGTCTTGTGGGAGAACTAGGTTCTCTTTACAACGACCACATTCCACTTTTTCTCTCGAGGGTCTACTCAAGGAAGGCAGATACATTTAGTTCTGTAATTCCTTAAAAAGTTTGTAAAGCATTTCAACTTACGAAGCGTGTGCAGAGAAAGAGAAGTGAATTTATAAAAAGGGCTTAACGGATTTGCTAGAAAGATCCTTCTTTATTATACGTGGAGTGTTAAGTATCCGGAAAAGAGAATGTACCCCTTGGAAGCAGAGTTTTCCCCTCTCAGATAAAATGCAACATGAATAACGAGCAAACACTTTAAATGATCTCCTTTCAAAAAGGGATCCTTTCAGTTTCTTTAACGGGGATCGTTATTAAGCGACAAAATTTGAAAAAATGAAAATCTTCTCATTTTCTAATTACGCAAATCAAGTTAATCGCACAGACCTACGATACATTTTTTATCCAAACACAGCACACTTGTTTTTCGAATGTGGAAAGAAATATTCGTAAAAGCAGTGTTGCCAGACCTAGCATGATGAAGTTATCCTGCTACGATTAAATACCAGGATTGTGGCTATTGATTTTGTACGATTTTTGATTAGTTTGATTATTTTTATGCAATAATTGAAATATAATGCCAATATCACAAATACCTATGGTATTGGTGAAATCACTGCCGTAAAATCATTAACAGTGACATAGGATGTTTTTCTAGCACATGCTATATTGAAAATAATAGAATATCTTATTATTCCATTTAGTTTATCGATATAAAATAAATCGATATCGAAGTTAATGAACTTCCTGTACGCGTTAAAACGTGATAGTTATATCGTAAACAATTTTAAAATTTAAATCTATTGACATTGGTACCAGGAATTTTAGTGAAAGTACCAGGATTTTTGAAGACAGGATTTTTGAAAACAGGACAAAGTCTGCTGGTGCCTGCTAGTATGTTATATGGATGCGTTTTTTTAATAGTAGTCCATTAAAATGTATTTCGTGATATTGAGGTCTTAAGTTAAATTGTTATTAAAAAATAGGGAATGGAGTTAGATAAAAATTTGTGTATTTTTCTTTTATAAGATATTTGATTGAATAAGCCGTAAAATCTACGGTAAATACCACATTAAATTTGAGTAGTGAAATCGGTAGATATCGTTGCATGAAAAGTTGGAAATGAAGACAAAATAGATTTATTATACAGATTATATATCAATTTAATGTTACCGTTGACGCACAGTTTTCTTCATCTTCTTGAAATAATTCGGTTCCTATCTGCAGCTCAGTAAAATAAGTGTAATTAGCGCTTGAAATCAAGCATATCGTGTTTCTTCTCATTAATCTTCCTTTCCTGTGGTTGTTTAAGAGAGATATTTTTTTTGAAAACCTCAAGTCTTCTTCATTCACTAGTGGTATAAAAGTTTACTGGGTAGATGGTCAAAGTCATGTTTTAAGACTTGCTTGTGCATAATTATAAAATATTTCTGTGTGACAAATCTAATCCATCTAATGTTTAGCCAGTTACAAACACAATTTTGTTCATTTTTTTCTTCTTGTTACAAACTTTTCAAGGTATTTTAACACATAGGTCAATAACTTTAATTTCGGTGTTACAGAAAAAATGTGCGATATAATTTTATAATTTTTGTTCTTATTACCAAATCTGGATCAATCTCTTTATCAGCATATCGCTGCAGACACTGTAAATGTCTCGAAAATCACTCATCGGGAGACTTGTAGAAAACTAAGTAGCCACTGAATTTGTACCACTATCAAAAGAAGTAGATTGCAATCTACTGTTATTCACTTTTATTGCCATGCGCTTTGTCGTCCAAAGAAGGAAGTTGGAGTTCTATCATTTTCAGAATAAATGTATAACATTTACGCTGACCTCAAAATGGAGTTAACTCAATTTCTCAAAAACGGGAGTTGTATCACTCTTAAAATATTGTCTTCATATATTGGGTTGAAGTTGCTTTATCGTATTCAATGATGAGAACAGGTTATTTACGGCCTTAACTCTACAATCATAGTTACAGCTATTGACATAACTATAATGTTAGGAGTGTAATTAATGCAGAAGCCAAAAGTTAAAAATCGAGGCTGGGAATTGCGGAGCCGAGATTTTACATTTGAACAAGGCAGCAATAACACTAACATTTCGTGATATGTTCAGCATTTTATCGGTCACCGTAAAACCTCACAATTTATGAGAAAATTTACGACGTTAATCCAATAGAAAACAAATGAATTCTGTTGCTGCGGCGCGTTAGCACGATATGGCGGAGTGTTGCTTGCGATATTTCTATTTAAAGAATATTCGTATACAGTGATTTGAGAAAAGATGGATGCAAATGATTCTCCTGAACCTATAGGTACTTAAAGAGATGACGTCTGATGAGAAAGTTGGCGCGGCGACTTCCAGTGGCGACACCAGGTCGTCAGTATATATGATTGTCGGAGAAGAGTTTCATTTAGAGGAATGCTAGGGGAATTGTTAGAAAATTGTCAAATAATGAATTTAGCAAACCATTATGCATAACCCTGATGTTCCCCCTAGAGTTCTTCAATGTGTAGAAAACCACATAGGTATAGTCGTTCTACCGAATGAAGTAAACCATTTGAAACAAATCAATACGTGTAATGTTATATAATTTAAATAATTAAGGTGTTAATTGTTATAATTTTTAAGAGAGGTGATACTAATGCCTAGCACTGAAAAACTGACGTTGAATGGCGCTTTTTTAATCCTAAGCAAATTTTAATGTTCAATAGTCTCTAGAGTACAATGATGCATAGACTCTAGAGCACAGTGATGTATATTTTCGTAAAAATTAAATTAACGAAAATGAAAATATTGAAATGATAGGAAATAAAAGCAACTTTAAACCAATAAAATTTAAAACATATTTAATACATTTTTTAAAATTGTTAATAATGTCATATATTAAGAATTTGAAATGCAGAAGAAAGCTGTTATGGAAAAGATGACTATTCAAAAGGAGAAAATGACGAAGGCATAGATTGTCTTTACCAGCATGGACAAGGACGTAGACGAATGCGTCGACTCGAGCAACATTAGACGAAACGAATCAAAAAGGAAAACTACCTTACCGTCTTCCATAAGGTCTGTGATAAAAATATATGAGAAATCCGTGAATGAGAACTTCTGTTGTAGACCAGCATCGATACTTATCCGAATATTTTACATATGCCATTTACCAAAGACGTGCCTACCCGAATATTTGACATATTATGCTTTAGTGCGTTTAATAGTGCGATCGAAGTCCAAACGCCAAAGCGCATCAGTCAGACAGTAGTGTCAGACAGTATAGTGCGATTTTCATAAAGCTGTCTCTCAAGGTCTATCGTTACAGTGATGTCCATCTTCACACTTATGCCACTGCATTTCACGTTTTTCTTGGTCGAGCCGCTATATCGCGACCGTATCAAGCACTGCTTGAGCATGCGACATCAAGCGGCACGACTGAAAAAGACGCGAAATGCAGCGACATTATGTCACTGTGAAACGGGCTTTGAGAGGCAGCTTTATAAAAACCGCACTATACTTGTAGTGTATACTCTTAGTGCTTACTTATTTAGAACATGGAGGAATTCCATTCTAATATTATAAAATTTTAACTTCCTTTCGATAAAGGAGGTACAAGATAGATCATTATTACAAAGATTTTCACTAACCTCTAATTTATAAAAATGATTTCACAAACCATCCGTTTATTAATAAACCACTATGTTCTGGCACTTTACTATCGGTCAATATGTTTCTGAGAAAATACATTATTCTTTATTGAGCCGACTATTGCGGAATTAATAATGAAATAGATTAAATGGAACTTTCAGATTGGTGTAATTATTACTTTGAATCAGGTTAGATTAAATTAGAATTTGGAAATATGTTATAGAACTTTTTCAGTTAAATTGTTAGAAGGTAAGAAAGTGAAATTGTTGGAAGGACCTCACCAGCAATCTTATTAATCAATAATGATATGTATGTTATGTTACATATGGTGGTTCGCAGAAGTGTTTCTCGCAACCATCACAAAATACACTTCCTGTTCATTTCCTTCGGACGATTTTACGGACAAGAACGATTTGACAATACTGTCGACAAAAACTGCGCGTAAATTCAAGTGTAAAATAGCATTTCCCTCCTATAATAGTTGGTTCTATTTGACTGTGTAATGTATACATTTGCGGATGGGAACAAATTGTCAAAAGCGGTGAAAAATACGGTCTGTATTTTAAAAATACGTGTGACAAACAGCATTTGCCCGCTCCAGCAGTTGGTAACAATGGACGTGAGTGTGCTGTTCGTGCGTGAAGTGGCACCGTGGAAACTGATCTCGAGTGGCGCCGTTTCCTTTTAATTTCCGACCGGAAACTCCAACTATGCTCCTCCGCGGAAATGGAAGGCCGTTGGTTGCTGGTCATTGCCTGACTCGGCCTCGACAATGATCGAATCTCGCCAGAGCACGCTCGACGTTTCAAGAGGGGTTTTTTTCGTGTATCGCCAGGAGTCGCGCGTTTTACAGAACTTGGCAACTACGCTTAACAATCCAGTACCCGAGCGGAGAATTTGGATCTTCATGTTTTTGTGTACTTAATTTTCAAAGAAGATGGCCATGCTACCTGACATAAGTACTTTTTATAGAAGGCTAATATATGCGAGACTTATCCATGCATTTTTTCGGCATGGATAAGTTACACATGACATCCCAATTTTTCGGTATTAAATTTCTTCTTTTTTGTCGCCACTTGCACCAATTGTAATCGTATTTAGAAAAGTACTAATAGATATTTATCCTGTCGTGTATGCAAAGTTTGAGGTCAAACAATCTTAAAACGTGAATTTTACGATCTAAAATTCGACACCGTATAGGTGAAGGGATTCCAAAAAATTTTCTTCCAATATTGCCCAAATAATGTTTCTATCTTCTTGGCAGCTATTGGATAAAAGTGAAGGGGCTGTTCCGTTATTCAATCAGAGGTTTCAAATTTTGATAATGTCACTGCAGAGTTGTTGAGACTTATTAAGAACTAATTACATCTTACAGTGTGAACTAACCAAAAATTAAAGAGGGCCATTATTTGTTTGGATATTAGTCGTGTGTGCGGTTACGTATCGTCTTCTCTTGTAAACTCTCATTGCGTTTTTTCTTGCTACTGCTGCTTTTTTTGTGATCTGACACATGAAAGACCCCGTGTCTACCACCTGAGTATGACTCATCTCTCTATCCAATCTACAGCTATCAAGTAGCCAGATGTATTATTCGGCCAATAGTAGATAGGTCTTACTAATATAACTAAAAAATAAAATAAGAAATAACAATATCAGAGAAATAACTCACATAATGGCAGTCACTGAAAGAGCAAAGCAACTGAAATGGAGATTTGCTGGACATGTAGCAAGACTCAACGACGAGAAATGCAGTTGTAAAACTAGAGTATGGGACCAAAGGTGAGGTACAAGAAAAGTCGGAAAGCAGAAGACTCGTTTGGGAAGATGAAATAAAACGGGAAGTCGGAAGTTTATGGACAAGAACAGCAATAAATAAAAGAACATGGAAAATTCTCAGTAATCGTTGAAAGCGTTAAGTTAAAGTGAAATTAAAAGGAAAGTTAAGTTGAAAGCATTTGAACAAAAACTGATAAAATCCTCAAGTTTAAGTGATAGTGAAAGTGGTGAAATTAAAGTATAACCATAAGACAAGAACAACAATTTAAGGAAAAGAACATTAAAAAGAGAAAGACATGAACAATTTTGTGTTAAAAGAAAGTACTTATGTTTAAGTTTAAAAAACAAATAACTTTAATCCATAAAGAACAATAAATATTACAATAGGTTAATCTTTAACAAACCTGCTGAAAAGTAGGAGTCCCTTGCCCTATATGGGATGTTATAAACGCCTTTACTATTACTATTGCTTAAGTAGATAGTGTAGAGAGGAACAGTTTTAAAGAAAAGAGTTGGCAAAGGCAATGCAATGTCGACTCACGGCCTGTCGTGCAGCAGAATTCCCTGTTGGCTCTCCAGCG
>BOPP01000132.1:3676099-3686384 GCA_017312745.1 Gryllus bimaculatus
ACTCCGCCACTCACTCCGCCACTCACTCCGCCACTCACTCCGCCACTCACTCCGCCACTCACTCCGCCGCTTGATGCATGTCACGCCGCCACACGGGGCCCTGCAATTCGGAACATCATTTACTTATGCTCATCACTTAAAGCTAAAGACTTTGAGGAAACCGACCCCACGCCGCCGGCCTGCCGATGGAAACTCAGTCGGAGCGGACAAAGCGCCGTCACACGGGATTCTTAAATGTGGAACATCATGTACACATGCTTAAGATTTACAAACTTCAGAAAATTGTACAAGAGGAGACTTGTTAAATGGTTGTTACTGATAATATTCATGTCGTTTCATCAAGATTTTCACTTAATTTTATCGCCGACCAGAGCCTTGGAATGTGGAACACCATGGATACATGCTCATCCCTAATAGACTGCGGGGAAATGTGCAAGAGGAGACTTGGTAATCAACTGTCAGTGATAACATTCGTGTATTTTCAACAATTAATCTTATCGCCGACCACGGATCTGGAATGTGGAACACCATGAAAACAGGCTCAGCCTTTGCAGACTTCGGGAAATTCCACAAGAAGAGACTTGATAAACAGCTGTCAGTGGTAACATTCAAGGCATTTCAACAAGATCACCTAATCTTATCGCCCACCAGGGCCCTGAAATGCGAAACACTATGTAGACACACTTATCTCTTACAGCATTAATGGCGTCGGTGAAACTATGCGAACATTATTTAACATAGGGTAGTCAGGGATTACACGTTCACGGGGTTTCAACAAGATTATCACTTAATCTCATCGCCGATCAGGGCCCTGGAATGCGGAACACCATGTGCACATTGTCATCCCTACCAGAATTAATGACTTGCGAACTACACAAAGATGGTTGACTACAAAACGCAGTCAGTAATAATATATACAGGCGGGTAATATAATATAAACACCTTGCAATATAGTACATCTTTTTGCGTGTTGGCACCTCTGCGGTCGTGAAAACTATACGACGCGGCTGCATTAAACAGTTGACGAGCCGCGGTTTGAAGGTTATATTGTAATGTATTATAGGCTTTCGCCTGTGACGGCGAATACAAGCAATCGGTGAAATTTATGATCTCTCAGACATCGAAAGGGCAAATCGGTGGTTGCAGTTAGCAGAAGCTTCTGTGCAGAAAACCGCTGAACTTTTTAACGTGACACGAGAGACAGTCTCCCCGGCAATGACAGCTTATGTAAAACATGATAAAACATCATCGACGAAGATGAGTAGAGGGCGAGAGTCGAATTGCACTGACAGAAAGCTAAGAATATTGAAAACAATTGTGGCCGGACAAATATAAACTACCGCGTTAAAAGTGGCTGCAAAACTCAACAGCTACTTGATTAAATGGCAGCGGGGACAAAAGATAGTATTGTGTAATCGACACAGATTAACAGTGTGGTGATGGTGAAAAAATAAGGATACTACAACTGTAAAAACAATTTTTGAATCAAATGGTGCGCTTGCAAACCTCTGTCACCAAACAGTAAGATGACAACTGCAAAAACATATTTATGAACAGGCTACAATTCGTAGGCTTCAAATCATTTGGACGCATTCTTTATTACCCTGTGAGTTATAATTGAAGTACAATTTTCAGCGAAGTTACATCATTTCTTTTATGATACATTTTCACTAAAACCTGGAGTAACCGTGAGTTATGCGTTTAATGTGTATTCTAAATGAATGCGTATTCTAAAAAATAGTAGTCCAAATGCCCGATCCCTAGCATATACTACACTTGTTCGTCCAATATTTGAATACGGAGCGGCATGCTGGAACCCGTACAGAAAAAGGCAAATCGAAGCGTTAGATAAAATTCAAAAACGGGCCTCAAAGTTTGTAAATCACGGGTGCGTTGGTGACGGACGAGAAGAATGGGAGTCCTTATCTAAGAGAAGGGAACGGGCGCGTTTATGCGTAATGTATAAGACATACAGAGGGGACACAGCATGCGCAGATATCGGTAAAATATTACAGAAATAAGATTATAAAAGCAGAGGAGATTATCGTTGAAAAATACGATGTAGAAAGCAAAGAACTGATGTAGGCAAGTTCTCCTTTCTGAATTGCACTATAGTAGAATGGAATAAACTACCTGCAGAAGCACTAGAGGCTCTTTCTTCTAATGTAGCCAAATTTAAAAATATGCTTCATTTCATCTAGATCATCTCGAGTAATACTGACTGAGGCATTTATCTTTATTATTATTATTATTATTATTATTATTATTATTATTATTATTGTTATAAATCATTAATCGTCATGTCCCTTATACAGTGAAGTGAATGTGAAGTGGAGTGGGAGTGGAGGGAGTGAGTGTAGTGAGGGGAGTGCAGTGTAGTGTAGTGTAAGTGTAAGTGTTATGTAAAGTAGAAAGTGAATTAGAGTTAGCTAGAAATAATTGGAACTATGATATCGACCCCTAATTCTAATAGTAAACCTAATTGTAAATGTTGAAAATGTTTGTAATTCTAATTCTAATTGTTATATGTTTGCCACCCGAGCATTAGCTCCAAAGCGAACTTTTAAAAAATCCTATCTATCTATACGTAATTTGGGAAGAATGACGTCAAAGTTGCGAAGAGTACTCAATATTCCTTTAAAACCATTTTAATTCTATGAAAGGTGCTTTATAAAAACCGCAGAATACTTGGACGAGAGCAAGCCGGTCAGTTGAAAATTATGAAATAAAATAGTACACTCAGAAGGGATTTTTCATAACATGCTAAATTTAAATTACGGCACCTATACGGGTTGGCCAGAAAATTGCGTAAGCTTTGGCTATGAATGTGTAATATTATTTTATGGTTCAATAGATATGCAATTTTTTTAAGAATTATTTTGCACTGACCACACAAGGCAATCTGAAATTAAATATGAAAGAAATATTGTCCTGCATGATATTAGATCTTCGTTTATGCCTTGAGCCGTAACGTGGAATATTTACAATCTTTTTACTTGAATAAAAAGGCGTTCAGTCTGTTGAAAAAGTCCTTCAGAATTCTCGATAAATTTAGTTTAAAAACATATTTAATTAGTTGATGTTTTTTTTTGCACTGGGGTAATTTGATGAGAAAATAACTGGACTAGTAAAATATAATTCGTCCAGTGATACCTTTTGGAAGAGGATACAGGGGTAGAGGCCAAGGCAGTAGCTTGCCAAGCGCACTAAAACTTTTTAATGACATGATTTAAGTAAATTAAAGTTAACTGCTTATACTGAACTGCTTCCCAATTTGAGAAGGAAACAGAGAAAATTGTGTAATGAGAAGTTCCCGACAGCTTCTTACAACAGTTAATTTGTATAGGACGAGATAACTCAGACTGTTTATGTTGGTAAACAAGCTCACTTTCCCAATCCACAGACACTTGTATAACTTTCTAGAGTTTACGAAGTTTCAAATTTCGTTCCAGAAGTTCTACATCAACATCAGAGAAAGCAAATACTAGATAACAGGATCGTGAAGGATGCTAAGTCACCCCAATTAATTGCGAGCGGTGTAATTTGTGAAATCAAGTATCTAATAGCTTCACTCCTATACAAAGTTTAGGAACTTTTTTATTTGAAAAAAGATGTTGCAGTGTTAAAAGTAAAAATAGTTTAATTTCTGATACGTTAGGTCAAATTCCTAAGAGTAAGTAGATACTCTTCTTTTCTCACTGGAGTCGATGCATACATTGGACAGATAATACGTACAATTATTTTAGATTTTAGCTTGAATTTTTTTTAAACTCGAAAAATGAATCAAAATTATCAGTTTTAACTTCGGATTTACTTAGCGCATTATAGTACAAAGAGACGATATTTGGTAGGTGAACAACATACAGAATGTAATTTAATACAGAATTTTTAAGTCAATTGTAGGAAATGCAGTAATTATGTTTAAGATCGTGCTTTTTTCAGGTTGTAAGCTGAGTAACTTTAATTATAGTAAGACTTTAATCATCCTGAAATTAATTATAATATAACTATATTCTGCAAATAAGTATTTAACTTAGCAAAAGGTAATGGTATTAATAGCTTTATAACATGCATACGAAAATATAATACGTTATCTTAAAACCGTTTTATTATATTGTGATTTTGAATAGTTGATTGCAGTTTTGCAGTTAGAAGCGTCATAGCCGGCGTGCGTTAATCGTCTGGGCGCCGCCCGGGAGGTCTTTTTTCGCCTGCCAAAGGCAATTGTTAAATTACAAACAGTCAATTCAATTGTTAATTCATACAATTAAATACCTAATGGTATTTTGCAACGCCTGACATGCATTCCACACGTTAGAAAACTGTCTCCCATTTTTTTAAATTAATTATTTAAGGCCGGCGATAGAAATATTTAATATAATATTTTATGTTGTCCATTCAACGTATTGTATTTTTTCTTTGTTGTTGAATGTTTAAATGAAGAACATTAAGCCCAACTCAGTAGTCAATTAGAAATATCCAATTCAACTTTCTAGTTGGACCTGATGAGGGGGTCCAATCCTGCCAATTGGAAGCTCTCTCAGTAATGATTGTCAAGGACGAGCAGATTATGGCTTCGGCATATCCTTCCGAACCAACTGCTATAGTTGGTAAAGCTTAATTTCGACGTCGAAACTGTATCGTGCGAAAACCTATTTACAATTTATTTTTTTGATATCTAAGTGTTCATTAGTATAATGGAGTGCTACCACGTTATCAAGGTCATAAGCACTTTGCCGACTCGCACAATGGCGTGACTTGTAAATTGGGAATATTTCATTAGACTTTAATAATCAGATATAATGTTTGTAATCATTTTGTTGATTCAGTTACTATTACTCTTAAAAAATCACTTAATACTTTTATAAATTCCGATACTTACTCCGTTAATACCAACAAATAATCAGAAAAGGGGTCTAAGGGGTATCAGTAAAAGTTGAGTTAAAATCTTCTTGTATATAGTTTCATGGCTTATTCTAAAGTTTGGACAAACTTGAGGTAATATGTATGTATCTTTTGCTGCTACAGGCTTATAATCAATTATAAATTCTAAACAATAAAAGAATCACACAACCACGTACACGTCAATATGAGAGTCGTCATTAAGTAATAATTGGGAAGAAATGTTTGGTATACAATGGTACAAAACTACGCATGATCATATATCAAATTTAATAGAACGTTTTAAATATAAATTAATGTTCTATGTGTGCACAGGAAGTAAACAGAATGAGCCGTATTAGATAAGAATAATTTTCATCATTAGAAAATTTTATAAATACAGATAATATGTAGCAACCAACATTTTTTTGAAAATGATGAACCTATAAAAAATGAAATAATTAAATATTATCGATGTGGTACATCCATTTATAGAATGTACGAAGTGAAACTTCTTTCAACAACTACAACAACAGAGTTCAAAAGTGCGAAGGATACAATATTGTTTCATTCCAACGTTTTATTTATAGTAGAGTTGTTGAAGTGCGTATAATAAAAAACACAAGTTGTGGCAAAAATATTATAAAAAAGTCGGTCATAGAAATTTGAAAGTATGGTTAAGAAATTATTTTTGTGAAGCATAATATATATCTGAATTGTTAATATACTCAGTACGTTCATGTTATACAGAAATTAGCAATAATTGCTGACTGGCAATTCCAAAAACACAAATTAGTAAAAAATATTCGGACTCTTTAATTTTGCTTGGGTTAATATAAAAAATTAATACGTCGATGCTTCTCGTTATTCAACAGTTTATTGATACATCTGAGTATCGAAAAAAATTAGAGTTTTATTTAGTAATGTAAATATGAAGTTTGGTTATGAAATCATTCGGGGAATGCTTCCTATTCAAAAGTATTCTTTAATTTTTTGAATTTTTTTTTATTAAAGGGTATGAAAAACGCAGTTCTTATTATTATCTCATAAATATCATTTATTTGTTTAATAGTTGTTAATTATTGGTTCTTCAAAAAACAAATCTAAGATACAAGCGCCAAATACCTTCACATGGCAGTTCTACTTCCCTCTATTAATTCCATTATCTTGACGTGTAATTAGATTTAGATTTCAAGGATTTAGGGTACTGCCGCATACTTTACCAGGTTGCTAATCTGAGAAATTATAGGTTTCGTTCTTTTGGACTGGGTAATTCTCGATCGTAATGAGTGCCCTAGATTCACGAGCAATTACATTAATAATAATTGTCATATGGCAAATGCGATAATGTAGCACGTCACCTTTCATGTGTCTGGGACAGCTCTTGCCGAAATAACTATGCGTGCTTTGGAAGATGTCAAGTTGTGGCATGCAATTGTTCACTTGACGTGGCGTAAAGTGAGTTCACAAAGATTAATGGGTTTTGCGAGTGACGCATATAACGCTTTATGATACTAACCTATTTACATTGACATCTTGCGTTCATTCATTGAAATACGTTCGTGATCGCCATGTGCTTTGTATTTAAGCACGCCTTTCATGTCTTATTCGTTTGGGAAATTTATTTTCAAATAACTCGTAGAAACGTTCTTGCCACGGTGAGTTCTAGGACGTTCACAGAACTAAATTTTGAACTTCAATTTACGTCTACTAACAATGCAAAAGCATACAGGTGCTAAATATATTTAAGGTGTAATGTATTGGCTTATTAATGAATTTCTGCAATGTTTCACTTCTTTCATTCATTTACAATCAAGCCTTTCATTAAATATAATTCCAATGATTACAAGAAATTAAAGCTTTCATTTGGATACAAAAGTTGCAAACGAAACAAAGCACAATCTTCTTGTATTTGTATTACCTTTTCATCTTAGAAATAATTTCATCAATTCATTATAATTTTTATTAACATTCTGTTTTTACAATAATAAAATATTATAAATTTCTTAATAAATTCTATACGCACATTGAAGTGCAGTTCATTTTCATTTTTTATTTCTCTCTTTATATTCTGTATATCCTTTTATTTTTCCTTCTCTATTCTGTTTAAAAACTCTAAATTTGCTAATCAAGGTCCCCAGCTTTCGTTCCCACTATTGTGTGCAACTGATTTACTTTTTTTATTTAAGGTCGCATCAACATTAGCGACCACTATTGCACTTATCGGTATGGTAACTGTGAAGATGACATTGTAAGGTAATGATAGGGGTGAAAGGATGAACACAAATAAGACCATGCCTTAAGACGGGACTCGTACCACCCGATCCTTTGGCACTTCTGCCTTAACGATCTCGGACATCCGGACCGGCCTGATTCACTTCGATATTAATAGGTTTTGAGCGGAGTGGAGTGTTTGTTTTTCTTCATATTTAGCAATAAGTTGTTTATCTGTCTGCTGAAGTTACTTGAACACTTCCTAAATTCGTGTTGAAGAGTTTCTAGATTTTACGAAAATACTGGGATTTCCAAAATCGAATGGATTTCCTGAATCTAAGAAATTATGATTACATTAATGATTATTGTTACCTTACTCAAAGTCGGGGATTCGATTAAGTTCGAAAAGCATAATGGTTGATGACTAGAAAAAATAACGCGGGTAAAATTAAATTTTCCAACAATTCTCTCTCTCTGTAATGAAGTGCTATATGCGTTAAATGGTTGTGAGATACTGAATTAACTCTTACGTGGTTTTTAGATTAAGAAAGGATTGCGCAAATCACAATGAATAATGGATCAATTAAATAGAAATTTAATTGTAAATGTAATTAAATAAAGCAATTCGGAATGCATAATGAAATAATGTAAGATAAAATTAAATACAATGGAAAGTAATAGGCATCAAATACAATAGGAAATAATTAAAAATGTATCGCAATCTCGTTTCCCAAAAACGTGACTTTTATATTTAAATAATATCGTTTTGGTTTTCTTTCTGTTGATAACCCAATACAAAAATAATTGAAAAAAAGGCTCGAACACACCCTCGCTTGGATTGAATACCAACTTTATGCATCGTAGAGCTGTTATTTACTCAATAGAATTTACAAAGTGTTGCGAGAAATCTCACATATAACACAAACATCTTACTCTGCCAATGGCATGAGGCTATTTGAAGACGCATACGGTAATGTGGGTCGAATACGACAGAAATGGATATTTAATTTCAAACGATTACATGACCGAGAACAATTATATTACAAATATGTGTGTTTAATTTTACAACAATATAGAAATGATAAAAGCTCATGCGCAATGTTAATGAACTGTTCTTTTTAGGTGAAACAAAGATGCTGGGTATAAAAGCTACAACATAATAAGAAACTTTTTAAAGAATACCTGAAAAGTTTTGTTCCAAATCTGTTCCCTCTCTTCTCACTTTTTATAAAAAAACATGTTTTTTTTAAACACCCCGCACATTCTGGAAATTGAAACCCTTAAAGTTTCAATTACAAAAAGAGGTGAAAATGATTTCATAAACATCATTATAGTGCCCTAAAAGAAAAAGATTCATCAGCATCTAGCTACAATCATAATATGCCAATAAGATATTTCGGTCAGAAACCTGGCGCGGTAATTTTGAATCATACACGATTGCCGCTCGGCTAACACCCGTTAGTGCTCACATCCGCGTTACCACTTTCTCACAGTATAAATATGAATCGCTTTATTTGCTATGAAGTAGATAAATTCATTTTTAATCTATCTTGTATATTAGAATGGACAAAGAACAAAAAGGAAGTTGTCAAACCAATTTTGATGTTCAGAGTAAGGTCAGTCCCTCAGTCAGACGCATGTTCAAATAAAACGGGTACTATTAGGTTATGACACGTGCCCGAATGCTGCAGGCACGAGGGTGTGGAGATGAAATAAAGGAAACTATTCCCAACATAACGAAGAATTTCACAATCCACGTTTGCTTGGGTTGCATCTGAACCGTAACTTATTGTTAGATGGTTGTTTTTTTCTATTTTTTTGGTTAATGACTATTTTGACCAATTAACGTATTGTTACATAGCAAATAAGGGATCAATTTAAATAGTTATGTATTTATCGGAATAGAATAACGCTGCGCTACTTCCACACTTAGTTGCTGTCAACTCCTTCTTTACAATACCCGGGACCTAGTGACACATTTTGACATTATGATTCTAACGAGTTATTAATTACGCTAGAAAAATAAACTCGGCATTGCTTCTGTTTGGCTTTGTATTTCCAAACATTCTTAACAAATAACAATGGAAACTCTTATACTGTTTTGCACAGTTCAGTAATGATGTTAGTCATGTTTGAAAATAATATAAACGTAATATACATCGGAAGTAAGAATAAAATGAAGCTTTCTAGCATGTTGTAAAACATGTATTGGTTCGGAAATTCTCTCCATAAATCGCCATGACAAAACATACCATATTTCATTATATTCAAAATTTCTCGATAGGATTAATTAGACTATTCGTTTGCTGTTTTAACGATAATCGCGATATCCAATAGCACATACGAATGTATCTACGCAAATAACATCTGGAAGGTACAAAATTAATCAGTTTTACATAGTTGTAATGCAAACTTTTGTAGAAACATCATGGTCAATTCCTTTCTCCTTCCTCCATCGTACATATGCTGTTTGAAGAACCAAACTATATGTTTGCAGAGTCTTAGATGGTGATAACAAAACGAACAACCAAACCTTTTACATCTCGCCCAATTATTTATTTTATATAATATGTTGTAAATAAAAATATAGTGGCATATCGATGCAAAATTAATTCTTATGACAAAACGGTGAATAATGGCCATTGTGTAATAATGATACGGAATGATTTCATATTATTTCGATTACATCTTAATTATTTCTTAGATTCTCAAAAATAAAATTAATAAAATGAACTAATTGACTAACACTTCATTCATTGTTTGGATACGAAATCAGGGAAACATTCTTAATTACAGTTTTGAAGGTTTCTGTCATACAAAATGGTTTTTCAAATGTCTACATTAATATTACATCAAAATACCGGATCTCAAATATCGGAAAACCATGCCGTACAAAATAACATTTCAATCAGTTCGTCAAACATCGAGTCACTCTCAAGTGCGTAGCACGGCTGGAAAGAAGACAAGAGAGCACCACTCCCAGAGGCCTGGAGCCTTCTTCCACGCACGCGCCGCCCTCCGTCACGCGATCCCGAGTCGCTTCCTGCCGCCTCCTGCCGCTTCCTGTCGTGTGCGCGGGCACTCACCTGTTGCGGAGCGAAGCGTCGTCGTCGGGTGGCGTCGACCGACGCCTGCGCCAGCAACAGCCTGCGCGCCCGCCTCGCCACATCGCCTCGCCACATCGCCTCGC
>BOPP01000132.1:3687056-3719325 GCA_017312745.1 Gryllus bimaculatus
GTGCGGGGGCGGGGGCGGAAGAGAGAAGGAGGAAGTGGACGATGGAGAACAGAAAGCACGCTGACATGGTTTACAACATTCTAGCAAACGTGGATTGTAAAATTCCACGTAATGTTGGGAATATCTTCTGTTATTTAATCTCTACACCCTCGTGCCTGCAGCATTCAGGTACGTGTCATAATCTAAAGGACCGGGTTTCCTAGTACGTGCGTCTGACAGATGTGTTTTTTAAATTGTTTGCTCTCTCCTTTAATATTATTACTGTAATATTACGGTTCATCTATTAGGAAACAGAAGAATTGAGAAATATTGTTTAAAAAATATACTTTCCAAAGAGAGAGGCACACCAAATAAAATAATTAGTACGTGAAAATCTGTGGCATTCTGTAGTACCACTAATTTAAATTATATATTCGAGTAGACTGTGGAGATGTAAATGGGTATGTAGAGGTGTTCACATGTCAGAATTGCCGGTAGTGAATTTTGCTGTGAACGATAGATGTGGAAAAGTACGCAGTTAGGACGCGTGTGAATCCACAGATTCGTGACCAAACGAATGAGATTGTTAGAACAATTGCAAAGACGCTCTATTACTGTATTTTCACATTCGTTTGGCATTGCAGACCTTTCACAAGAACTTATGCCAGCCATAAGAGATGTCGATCACTTTAACGGCAAACTGCACGAACTTGACCTGAAAGACAACTAAAATGTTTGGAGGTAGACACACTTCCACGCGCTGTGATGTTTGCTCCAGTTTATAATGCTTTAGGGAAGGCAGGGAGATTGTCCACGGCCTCCAAATACAGCAAATGATATTGTCGCTTCCAAACTTTCATACTTCCATTGCACAAATGGCGAAATTGACCATAGAAAAAACACTCATCCAATCAATAGCGACGTGCAAAAGAGTAATCTGCTTTCAAATCTAAACTTATAGAAAATGACACCTTTATGTATTTGCTTTCTCTTACTAGATTAATACATTTTCAATCAATGTAAAATCAATTGTTCTCAGACCACCATGCCAAGCGCTACGGTCGACGTCACTGGAGATGTGATATGAATGGACACGAAAGCGATTAAGGGGTTACAATTAGAAGAAAAAAGAGGAAAAAGAAAATTCTTTGGGGGGGGACATATGTAAGTGGGAGGGGAAGAAGTAGACGCCACTGCGTTGATTTGTTCATTAATTGATTAATTATTTTCTTTTCTTGGCGCATCAACACTATGACTCTATTCCCTTAAGCACAATGATACATCCCTTGCGGTGTAACACTGACCAACACGTCGGGTTGTTGGAGTTTCCCTTCTCCAGTTTTTTTTCTATGTGCGGTGTATCACCCCATTCACGTCCCTCTTCGTTCTCGATGAACCACCTTACATGTGTGTTAGGTTGATTCCGGATGCGTGAAAGGCTAATATAATTTGTTCCTTAAGCGTAGTGCATGTTTATATCGCGGGAGGTGGTGGCGATCTTCTCCCGCTGTATGGTGAGAACCGGCGCCGATCTGCCATCAACTTTCTGGGATTCTCCCAACCAGGTATCTCCCACCAGCGGGGCCTCTCCCCCAGCCGGGACAAGCTCTAAGCTCCCGACCGATCTCCCGACAAATGTGGTAGTGTAGTGAATGTTAGTGTATGTGTGTCCAAGAAAGGGGTGATAATGCGACAGGGAAGTAGAAGGAAAGATTGCACGCGGTCCGTGGCCCGTTTGTGAGGGTACTGCTCCGGCATTCGTTGAGTGTGGCTCGGAGAAACCACGGAAAAGTATTGATGGTAGCAGCCGGCCTCAGGAATTCCACTCCATTCAGCTGTTCAATTCGATCAAGTTCTCAAGCTAGCATCGAATCTTTCCTGCCATATTCGGGACTAGAATCTTAGGATTTCCCGGTCAGGAGCACTGCAGTGATATCACTTGATGCACCTCTTCCGATATGTGTGTTAAGTTAGTGCGTGTAAGTGTAAGAGGAGAAGGCAAGATCGTGTGCGGTCTGAGGCTCGTTTGTTAAGGTACTGGTTCGGCATTCACCTGGACTTAGAGGAAACACGGAAAACTACCAATCAGACCACAGAATTATCCTTCAGACTGGCTTATTCGACCTAGCTAGTGTCTACAAACTCGAGCCCTTGATCTTCCGGACAGACATTGCAGTAATATCAATTTTCATGACACATCTCAGTGTGTACAACTCACTAAAACGTGTAATACGGATGGTGTTGAAATTTGCAATGCAAACACTGGACGAATAGCTGTAGCAAGTTCGGTAGAGCGATAGATCTCTGTCGATGAGCCTCCGTCTGTCACATAATGAATGTGTCATCTGTCCGTGGTGGGCAAATCTAATGGAGCGGGGTGACGGGGCAAGGTCGGCGTTCGTGATTTAGGAAGGGGATTGAATGGGCAGGGAGACGAAAGGGAATGTGGGATGATGGCCGGAAGAGGAAAGAAGGAAGCGAGGTGTAGAATCGGAAATACTCTAGATTCCTCTGGAGTCACATAGGTGATGGGGAGGAATAATGACTTTTAAGTTCATCATACTCGAGAAAGCTTGAAAGACATTTTATTTGATTTCTCTTATATTTTCCTTTCTTATTAAAATATTCTTATATTCTTATGTGTTAATGTTATCAGTGTTTTGGATTAGTTTTGTTTGCTTATTTAATTTTTTTCACTACTTCCAGTTAGAAGAAGGAAACATGACACCAATGCAAGACATTAAAAATAACAAAATATAAACAAAAAGCGTTGAACATACGGGTTATGCTATATCAAAGACCATACGTCGGTGTTTTTAATCCTGTTAAAAAACAATAATTTCAAAAGTTTTTCATCATTTTTGGTGTATAATATTCCTTTACTTCCGACATTTAAAATAACACCTTTAATACTATTTATGCTATACATTTTGTCACTTATTTCAAATGTATCGCAGGACTACTGCAAGGCTTTCCTAACACTTCACTCTTGCGATGATTATGAGAATTGTTGCCAATGCCCCGTCTCCATGCAAATGCTTGCAATATGATATCCAATTCATACGCGTTCGGCCGACCGTCAATGAGAGAGCAATTCAGTCACCCGGCAAGCGAATAGGGTAGGCAGGCAGCAGGTTCGGGTCGGTTGGGGCCGGTTGGAGCCGGACGGGTCCAGTCCATGCACTCCGCTGACCGTCGTGAGTATTAGTGGGGAGATGAAGCACGTAGAAATGAGAGAAGGGGAGTGAACATGAAGGCGGAGGCTGAACACAGGATGAGAAATTGATGAAGAAGGGTTGTAAGGATGAATGGGATAGGAAATATCTGCAGATAGGGCGTATGAGCCTTCTGTGACCAGTTGGTTAGCGTGCTCGCTTTTCACGGCGCAATGCCGGGTTCGATTTCCGGGCTGGGAAAAATTATAACTGGATGCTTTCTTCACAAATGTCCCAGTATCTATTGCTGTGTAACGATGAGAAAGCTCACCATAAGGTTAAGAAGACCAGTATATGCGGTAGATGGATGTCTTCGTGCTAACTACACTGGTCGGTCAAAGCCCGAACGAGGCTGTCGGGCCATAGAACGGGGCAGGGCATTTAAGACCGTTGAAGTAGTATTTTTGCCTCATTGTATTTAATTATTTAATTAATGTATTTATATAATATTTATTATATTAATTTCTTAATATTATATCAGTACGAGCTCTGCAATTCTTTCGCGCCATACATAACAGTCGCCTACCATTACGATTCTGGTACGAGAGGTCGCTAATGTGTGTGTGTGTGTCTTAATGTGTGGCAACACCAGATTTCAAAATGAATTGAAAAATAATTTAAGAAAATGTTATTTATCAAGAAATAATGCTACATGTTTTAGCAAAATATTGCAATTATTTTCTGAAATTTTCAGTTATAGTATATCCAGGTTTTTAAGTATGGCATGGGCGTATATAGTTTGAACAGTTTCTGAACTTGCGATTCTTTCCAC
The DNA here is from genome assembly GCA_017312745.1 of Gryllus bimaculatus. Classification (NCBI taxonomy): domain Eukaryota; kingdom Metazoa; phylum Arthropoda; class Insecta; order Orthoptera; family Gryllidae; genus Gryllus; species Gryllus bimaculatus. The sequence goes on from BOPP01000132.1 coordinate 3,691,023, forward strand.
CAAGACACAGCTACGTTCTTTAGTTCACCATTCCCTACGTTTCTCTGAATATATATCTACATCTCTTTTCTACATTGACTGGAACTAAAATAAGATTTCCACGTTTTTGTGGACATGCTTGTCTGAAAAAAACATTCCGGTATTTCTACAAAGTGTTTGTGCATGAAGACAGTTTCACTTAGGGGAGGGTAAACATACCATACCCGGCGAAGTGGCTAGGGCGTAACGCGCTGACTTCACAATTGGGAGCCCCGGGACCAATCCCTGTGCTGGCTATTCAGACCAGGCTTCCGTGGTTTTCCTTATGCAGACAAATGCTGGGATGATCCCAAAATGTCACAATCATCTTTCATCATCATATCACCTTATAATTTGATAATTCGCAGGCTGGCATCCAACTACTTTGAATATTCTCTTAGGGGGATCACCCAGGGTTGCATGCAATCTATGCTATTTCTAGTAGTAAATATCCGATAAGTTCTGAAAGAAGAAACTATCACAGCGTGTTTAAGAAATGTTCTTATAAAGAAAGCTCTAATCGATGATTCAGGAACGTCTTAGCAGGTCGCCCTACAGGAAAACGTCTTCCTTTTCCTCTCCAAGAGAGGCGCAGATTTGATTTGATGGTGTAGTTGACTAAGTAACTAAATAAACATTTCTCTTGCACCTAGCAAAATGAGAATCTTCCCTATAATCAAGTTACATCTTCTTCTCAGGAGTAAAGCAAGGGATTACCTTAGCAGTCCCTCATTGAGTTATTCTTCATCCTCTCACGGGGTCTGAAAGATACAAGAGCTCCCGCGCCGGATATCCGCCTCTCGACAACCAACGTGAAGGGTCAGGGGAACTGGTCAAACATTCTGATCGAGTTGACAGCCCTCAACTCAGGAGCTAATCATACTAATAACATACTCAAAAATGTTATGAGTGTTATTACTGCAGAGGCCAAAAGTTAAAAATCGAGGCGGAGCATAGCGGTGCCGAAATTTTTCATTTGGACGAGGCAGTAATAACAGTATAACATTTCGTGGTATGATCAGCATTTTATCGGTCACCATTTATTCTGAAATTTAGACATTACTGCGATAGTAACTGAATCGATTGTGTTGCAGCGGCTCGTTATTACAATATTGTGAGGCGTTGCTTGCGATATATCTATTTAAAAAATATTCGTATACCGTGGTTCGAGAAAAGATGGAAACATAATTCTCCTGAAATTAAAAATACCTAAAGAAATTAGGTTCAGTGAGAAAGGTGGCGCGTCGACTTCGTGTCGACACCTTCAGATCGTTAGTAAATTTGACTACCTGAGAAGATTTTTATTTAATGGAATGTCAGATAATGGGGTTAACTTACCTACTATACATTTTTTAATTGTACAATTAACATTACAATGAACAATAATTATCCCAAAAAATAATACGAGTTACTTTTATTATGAATGGTTTGAATCTGATTTGTTTTGTACATTGCAATGTTTTTTCTTAATAAACATTTGACTTGCGATGAACCGATGGATGTTTATTTCCGTTGCTAAGCGTATTGAAACACGTTGCTATGTTAAATTTCTTAACGTACAGTAGGTACAACTGCACTCAACAAATTTGCAGGCTTGAATGTTAATAGGGATTAAATGTGGCTGATAAAATTACTTGTTACAATCATACGAAGTCTTGCAGAAATATGCAAAACCAAATGTAATTAATGCCTTGAATAACCTTACTAAAAGAAATGTTTCTTCATTTTTGAAACTCATTTTAACCCCCACATTTTCAAAAACGGTTGAGGCAAAAAATATTTTAGTCGGAATTCAAATGCCATCTAGCAATTAGTGGTAAAATTAAATATATCGTCGATAATTCGCTTTTTAAAGCACTGGTTTTGGGTGAAACGGGGGAGGTGAAACGGATGGAAAAGGTGAATGCAGATGCAAGTGTTGAAGTGTTGGAGTGTTGGAGTGTTGGAACAATGATAATGCAAAAAGGGATATTTCTAAATCAATTGGATCTTTGGTTTAATTCACTGGTAGATTGCAGTTAAACATATAAAGTTGCGCTATAAGTTTTATGAATAAATAAATCTGTGGTTTATGTTGAGTTGTTGGCAGGGTCAACTATAAAATACGATAAGCAAGTATTACGGTTTTATATGAGTTTCAAGTCACTACAGGCACACAACTTTTTAAAGGAAAGGTTTAAAACATTTTCTGATAAAATCTAAATTCAAAAGATTCGTTTCGTACAGGTAACGCGATTTGTTCCTCCAGATAGATCTGAGAACATCAGGTTTCGAGAACTGCAGACGGCTTTAGCTTGAATGTAATTCACAGAGAGTTGTTCTGACGGACTGTTGAATTCACCGATTGACTGGCAGACTAAAAACACTTTTTCTTTACCAGCGAACCCCAAAATGTGATTTTTTTCTCTATCATGTCATCGATTTTTTTGCTTTAAGTAACTTTCTCTGCTATGTCTTCGAGAAAGAAAAATATTAGTTGGCATGCATACAAAATTGCAAAAAGGACATAAAGAAAACTTCTTTCACGACCAGATTCCAGTCTGGCGAGAAAATATTGTGAAGAAAATTTGTCCCTTGCCATACATACAGTGTACAATTATAAACAAATCTTATCAGCTATAATAAAAAGGTATCCTTAATATTTACTGAGAGGGATATTTATAATAAAATACAAAGTCTAATTTACACAATAGTGAAGGAAACTAGACTGACTATGAGAGAACAATTACCCTTTAAAGTAGTTGCATTACAATTAACAAATTCAATTGAAGGAAAATAAATATTTAAACGGAACTACTTCATTGCGTTTTTAAAGTATAAATACGAAGGAAATCATAAGGCCCATCTCAATGTAAAAAATCCTTTATTTACGCACACACAACATTATTGCACAATTGCCCCAAATGCTATCACGCACAACATCATTGGACAAAAGACTGAATTGTTACAATCCGCAAACCCACCACACTCAATTTGTACTCAAAAAATCATATGGACACTTCTAGCCAATGCAAGTATTTTCAAAAAAGAAAAGAAATTCAACAATCAAATCAGTTCCATAACCAATATTAAACTCCACAATCACAAAACATATATGAAAGTAAAACCCACTCACAAACGTACTCACAACTAACCAATATAAAACAAAATTCATTACTTACTCAAATGGGGTTTAATAACAAACAAAACACCTACATCCACATATGCAAAAACAGTTATTACACAACACAACATTCAAACATAACACCAATTCTAATGCCTATATTACCAATAATATATAACCATATATAATGTAATAACAATTGCATCAATAACAGAAACATACATTGTACCAGGACAAATATTTAAAATTTCTGTATATAATTGTTATAGAGAAGACAGAATATAGCGACAGCAGGGGAAGAGCTATACTAATCAAAAAGAAACTGGATCACTCATTAATTTCAATTTCCAAATCGAATGATTTTGAACTGTTTATAGTGAAAAAACATTAAAAATAAATACTTTAAGATCATAACAGCATATAATCCACCTATAAAACCAATCAGTAATAATGAATTAATGCAAATATTACAATGTACAGAACCTACCTTTTTAATGGAGGATCTAAAGATCAGACATACAAAATTGGGGCTGCAAAGTGAATACTCCAAGGAATAAACAACACATGTACTTGAAAAACAACAAACTATAATGAGGAACCTGTTAGGCATCCCTTGTTTCTATTTATCTAAAGAACGACCGATTTTTATTAATGTTTCCCTTTGTTCCTGTGTTGATTGAAATCGCGACTTTGCTGTTAGTATCTACTTTTGTACTGGTATGTGTGTGAGTAGTTATTTATATGAAAACCATCCTTTTAAAGCAGGTATTCTGTTGTGTGTAAATAAATTAAATAAAAACAAACAAGTATTCGAGTTTCAGGTAGAGAAGGAAAAAAGAGGAAGCCGAAAAGACAAATTTGCAAAGAAATGAGCAGCTTTTGTTTTCATAAACCAAAAGTGGTTAGTAAAAACAAAGTTAAGAATACAAAAAATCGCATTACAAGACTGAATGCTGCTAAGCAGAAGCCCACGGGGCTGCCAAGAGAGATTTAATGAAAACTGCTATGAGGGTGGAAGACCAATGACATTTCAGTGTCCATTTGGCGTGCAGGAACAGGTTTCTTTTCGGCAGGAAAAATGGAAAAAGGTCAAATATGTATAAAAAACCAAACGTAGAAACAAAAATTGTTTCTTCTGAATCGAAGAAAATCTTTGAAAAGCATATTACAAATATTATAGATGTTGTTGTAGATGTTGTAGATGTCGATTTTGTTGTAGATGTCGATTTTGTTGTAGATGTCGATTTTGTTGTAGATGTCGATGTTGTTGTAGATGTCGATGTTGTTGTAGAAGTCGATGTTGTTGTAGATGTTGTACCACGGAATTTGCTATTACCACAGTCCGTAGCAAGACCAACCTATGGAAAACTGCGTCTACGTGGGAAGACGGATGACCTTGGATCGCCGATTCAGGGGTCAAGGAATCGATTTATCGTGCGGGGGAAGGCAGGAGGGTCAGTCGAAGGTCAGAGGTCGCGCTCCCGGGGCAGCGGTTCGCTCCTTGGGCGGCAGGCGCAACAGGTGGCCCGCGGCCGCAGCCCCCGTCGCCCGCCACGAGGGAGCGGGGTTTTTACTTCGCATAAGCGCATGCGGTACTCGGCAAGTTTTTTCATCATCTTCATCGTCGGCGCGTAAGCTGGTTTCCGAAGTACTCGCTGCCGGTCTCAGGAGCGCCGGAGTCGTCCGTGGGCTGCATCGCGATGGCGGATAGAGATGGAAATGGAGTAACGGTGTTACGTGTTGGATGCAGACGTTAATTTGCAAGCAAAGGTATGTCTTGTGGCGCATGAAGTTTAATGTGTTTTTGCACTCTGACCTATCGAATGCATTTCGTATGTGATCAAATTACAATATCTGTGCTTTTACATTTGCATCTTCAATTTCAGTTCTTTTACTGTTTTTTATGTTTCTGAATAGCTTCTAAAGCGTTTTAGTTAGCGTTTAAATTAAAAATTTCAAGATACTTTTAGAAAAATTAAAATTAGTAACTGATTTTTGTCATTTTTGGATTAAACACATATTTAGAGACAATTTCAAAGTTTCAAGATAAAAGAACATGTTTGTAACTATTTTTTACACAAGTACATGTGAAGGACTGGACGGGACGGGATGAGATGAGACGGGACGGAACTAGACGGGACGGGACGGCACTAGACGGGACGGCACTAGACGGGACGGCACTAGACGGGACGGGACTAGACGGGACGACACTAGACGGGACGGGACTATACGGGACGGGACTAGACGGGACGGGACGGGACTAGACGGGACGGGACGGGACTAGACGGGACTAGACGGGACGGAACTAGCTTGGATGGAACCGGACGAGATCCGAGGGGAGAGGGTGGTGTACTGGGCATTCATTTTTCCTGCCAAACTGATGATTGTGAATTACGCAGGAGTAACTCCCGACTACATTTGCTAGTTAATTTCTTGAATGATATAGTAACGTGTAGTACAGTTTGACAATGAAAGAGTGCCAAGGAAGTAATAGTGTCGACACCTCGGCAACAGCTTGGCGCAAAGAGTTGCGGGATTGAGTTTGTCCTTTGTTTCTCGTCTACCTCGTGGAGGGATTCTCACGTCCGGTTGACCCAGATCCAAAGAGCACACACGTACGAGTATGAGTTAATGTATAGAAATGTCTGTAATATTGAACATTACTTCTCAGAAGTGTTCAACTTAGATATAACAAAAATACAAATTGTAATAATTTCCCCAATTTACATTTTTCATGTTATACCTTAAAGTTAGTACGTAATAGCTTCTAAGAGTTCTAAAACTGAAAATCTGTGTTTGACGCAATCATTTTCCTGAGAGTAGTCACATTTCTTTGAAAGAGCAATACCAATATCGTGATGAGACCAGTTTGATCACTTCAGTCTGGTGACCTTCCTATACTGAAGAAACTTTCATGAGTTCAACAAGACTGAGTGTACTGAATTCAGCATTTTGTAGTGCAAGACTTATAACTTTTATTAAAAGAAAATGCTAACAAAGGACTTTTACCCCTGAAATACTTTTCAATATATATCATCTACTATTAACATTATTTTAATAACACATACTTTATGAACTATCGTTAGCTGTCTAAAAAAGTAAAAATTCATGAATTTGATTGGTTTGGAACGGCAAAGTAACCATGACCTTGCTGTAGGAGAAGAAATTGGAGCAATTCAACAAGGAAAGGGAACAGATCATGCTCGATTCTTTGGCCCAATCCTTTTTCAAACCCAAAGACTCGTATTTCACAATTGCGTTCGGGAAATATAATTACAATATAAATCGTGAAAAATTAGGACTTCTTAACGCATTTAATAGGTTTTCAAATTCTATTAAAAGACAGTTGATGCAAATAATCTACAAAATTATTTTTGTTTAAAATTTCCCAAATACGCATTCAAGAATTAGCATCCCACACTGAAAACAGTTATCATATCTCAGAGATATTTATTTTAAATTAATTGAATAATAATTACATAATACGACGTTACGTTTGTATAACCAGGGGGAAATTAAAGAAGGAACATGACATTGAGGGAATATATGACGCTATGGTAAAAAGGACATAAGGTTTTTTACGTATTTTTTTACATGGTTATTTAAATTAAATAGATAAATAATTTGATAATAATAATAAATAATTGGGACATATCAAAAGAACACAATGTAATGCAATGGAAGAAGGAGAGAATAGCACTGCTAGTGAAACAATGAAAAAATAAAACGATCGGGAGAAGAAGGAAGATTACTGAAAATCATCAGAAGATATTGTCCTTCAGCGAGGACAGATGATAGAACCGTCAGGGGGATAATATGTGAAATGAATTCGAGCGACTACCGACGTGACGAAACGATAATTGAAGAGATAGTTGTGAGTAATGAATTAACGGTAATTAAGCGTTGGAAAGAAAGTAGAATCACGAAATGAGAACGGACGTATAAAGCTGCGATAGACAATATTTATAATGGCACAATTACCGAAACTGTAATTGTCAAAAATCAGCTTACTTTAGCTTGTGATTACGTTAAGATAATCTAAAACAAAGGTTAATAAGAAATTTGGAGCGATTTTTAAGAAAATTTTGAAAATTTGGTTGAGGCATCATGTAAAAAAAACAATGAATATATGCGTTTAGAACTCGCATCTAGATTGATCGAAGAATATTGATCTTGGAGAATATCGTCTGAATGGTTTAGGCTGGTGACAAACTGACGGACAGGTGGACAGAGAGGCAGGCGGACAGACAGGCAGACGAACAGTCATTAAGACATACAGGCAGGCAGACGCAAAGACGGGCAATGCACACACTGGTTGCCGGATAGACAAGCGAACGGCCAAATACACAGATGGAGAGTCAGATGGGCAGATAGACAGGCTGACGAACAGGCAGACAAATATAGAAAAACGGACAGACGTTCTTGTCATCAATCAATTTATCGGCATCAAGGGAGTTCTGATTACACAAAGTGTTAAAGGAAGTAATTTAATATATACGGGAAAAAGATTCATTTTTACTTTGGCCTCTAGTTCTCGATAATACTAGTTTTTGTGTGGAAAAATTGCCGAATTGCCTCTTAACAGTTCAATACATTCTCTTAACAATGCAAGAATTTACTAAAGCTATAAACTAAAATAGCAAAATTTAATCATGAGATATTTTAAACGAGAGTTAGTTACGTTTACAAATCTGCAATTCCGAAATGTAATTATTATAGAGTGCCTATATGCAGGAGAAACCCTTGCTCCAGAAGTACGTAGTGGGTACAGCTGGTAATGAAAATGAAAACATCATTTCGAATACACTGTACTTCGCATAAACTGTGACTCAGAGCCATCTGGATATCCACCCAAGTGTAAACGACTAAGTTATTTTTTCAATTTATATTCTGAACTTCTGCAGAAGGTCTCGGTTGAAAAGTCTCCGAAAGTTTCGTCGCGCACGGCCAATTCCAACCCCAGTTGCAAATGTCAGCGAGTTAGCAAGTTATCTCCTCTCCGGCGGGAAAACGAGTAGAAAAATGTCAGAAAACACCGAGTTAAAAGTCGGAAGATCAATGTTTCTTAAGATACGGTAGTGCCTGTTGAAGTTGGAAACGTAGTAACCTTCGAAAGGAAGAGGAATTTCGCCTTAGTTTCCGAGGGAGAGCAGACATTTTCCGTCTTCTTTCGCGCACCACTTACGTTTTATGTCCTGTCAGGGACTTTGCGGTTTCTGAATTTTCTTGGGGACTGCGGTGTCTGTGCTGCAGTCGACTCCAAGTTTGTTAAAAACGGCACGATATGTCAATGGCGTGTTTGTTTACCCCTTTTCCCAGGTTTAGATGTACCGATTTTAGAGTGAAAACCTCATTAACCAGGTTGTTGATTGGTTATTTAATGTTTTCGGGCACTTCAATTCATATGACCATTTTCCCGTAAGGTAGCGCATGTTTTATCACGCAATGTGGTGATGTTTTTCTCTTGTTTTTAAGAACCGGCAATCAGCTAATGTTTTTTTTTCATTCAAAAATCTTCCACCAGCGGGGCATTTACCCCATCTCGAACGAGCTCTCAGCTCCAACCTGGCCTCCTGACATGTGGTAGTGGAGTACGGTGTAAATGTAAGTGTGTAAGAGGTGGGGATAGGAAAGGAGGTCAACTAAGAGGAAGGAAGGATCGCGAGGCCCGTTTGTTAGGGTTCTGTTCCGGAATTCGCCTGTTAATGATCGGAGAAGCCACAGAAAAACTACCGATGAGAGAAGACGATCGCTAGAATTATCTTCTAGACAGCGACTTAATCCGACTTAGGTATCTAGGTAGTGTCGAAAATCCTGCCACAATCGGGACTTGAACGTAGGACTTCCCAATCAGAGCCACTGCAGTTACATCCTCGGGTGCCTTAGCCACCTCTCCCGGTCTCATCTTCGGGGGAAGGCTTGCAGCGGGAGGTGGTCTCTGGGTTTGACGAGTCAAATGTGTCCACTCATGTTGTTAGACGCGTCCGTGTAAGGGTTATCTCCGTCGATTTTCTATTCCACCCGGCCGTGTCGATACTTTTATTATCTTGATGTCAAATGTGGACGAAATATGAATAACTCGCAATTACGAATCACTCCAGTATCGATACAAATTTTTGGCGGTGCATTTGTAAGATACTGTTCTTCATTTCGCCTCAATAATTGGAGAAGCCTTATATGAAGGAAATGATAGGCTACTTAAACATTCTAGAATGATGACATAAATTAAATACTAAAACAATCGATTTAGCTATTGGCTTGTCTCCTCTCATCAGAGCAGATAATTTTCACAAACAAGTTATTTTCATTTAATAGAGCATGATATGTATTGGTCATTAAATCATTTTTTCTGTTACAAAAAATACAAAGACACTGTTCTTGAATTTTCTTAATCAGCCCAGACTGTCCCTGCCGACCTCCTTCCACCCCTACATCGGTTCAGATCGCCTACAAATGGCCCCTTCCTCCCCTACATCGTATCGGCCCAACCTAGCCCCGCTGACCACCTTCCACCCCTACATTGGTTCAGATTGGCCAAAACTGGCACCGCCAACCTCGTTGCTGCCCGACGTTGTTTCACATCTGCCCAAACTGGCCCCGCTGACCACCTTCTACCTCTACGTCGGTTCAGATCGGCACGAACTGGCCCTGTCATCGCTCCTCGGCGTAGACCAGTCCGATCCTCAGCTCCTGCTAGCAGCTCCCCGCCCACTCTCCCGACCGCAGTGCACTCAGAGAGCCGCTGCGAAGACGCTCTTTCTTATGACTACCCACGCAAAGACTGCGTTACTTCAGATGCCCGTGTTACTACTTCTGTATCTGTCTGCCCGTTAGCCTGCCCGTTATCCTGCCCGTCAGCCTACCCGTCAGCCTACCCGTCAGCCTACCAGTCAGCCTGCCCGTCAGCCTGCCCGTCAGCCTGCCCGTCAGCCGGGGCCCGTCAGGCCTAAACGTCAGCCTACCGTCCAGCCTACCGTCAGCGCGACTGCCGTCAGCCTGCCGTCCAGACCTCCCTCAGCCTAACCGTCAGCCCCCGTCAGCTACCCGTCAGCCTTCCCGTCACGCCTACCCGCGTCAGCTGCCGTCAGCCTGCCCGTCAGCCTGCCCGTCAGCTGCCCCAGCCTGCCGTCAGCCTGCCCGTCAGCCTTGCCCGTCAGCCCTACACCCGTCAGTGCTGCCCGTCAGCCTACCCCGTCAGCCTACCGTTCAGTCCTGCCGTCAGCCTGCCCGTCAGCCTGCCGTTCAGCCTGCCTCGCGTCAGCCTGCCCGTCAGCCTACCCTCAGACCTACCCGTCAGCTGCCCGTGTCAGCCTGCCCGTCACCTACCCGTCAGCCTACCGCAGCCTGCCGCAGCTCCGTCAGCCTGCCCGTCAGCCTGCCGTCAGCCTGCCCGTCAGCCTGCGTCAGCCTGCCCGTCAGCCTGCCCGTCAGCCTGCCGCTCAATAAAACTGAAGTTTGCCGTCACCTGGTTCGTTCCTGTTCTCATTGCTTCCTCTTACGTATATGCTTGAAGACCTATACCCGGAGGGCCCCTCCTGCTCATATCATACGTTCCTTCTTCTCTCACGTGTTGCTAGGCGCTTCCCCCACGACAGTAGTATACACCATTTATTTCACTAAGTGTTTTCGTTGTGAAAGAAGTTTGATATTTCTACTCAACAGAACGTCTTCTTTATTTCTTTAAATAGAAGTTAGTGGACCATAAATAATTTTTCACTGGTCCATTTGAATCGATTTTTGTACAAATGTTCAATATTAGTATTTTAAAATTAAAAAGTTAGCTCTCATTTTACCACGGGAGGTGATTGTTGACTATCTAGTAAGCATTTGTGTATATGTAAGATTGTTTCAAAATAATGTAAATATTTTATAAGAAAACCGAAAATTGTACTTAAATTTTTTACCTGATGATGCTGTCACATTAGCCTGCAAACGTTGTGAAGGAAAATATAAAAAAAAATTATATTAAAAGGAATTTTATTGCCTTTAATATAGTTACTTTATCATAATGTAAATTATGTATACAATGCATTCCGTGATTAAGTTAAGGTAGATGACGGGATTTCCTAGGCTCTTACCACATTCATGATCATAGTAGATGCAAAAATTTTAGGCAAATATGAAACATTCAACTATAATTTGAGAAAAATATTTATCTCTATTTTCAGATTTTTAATAATAATTAGTTTGTAAACCTAATTTTTAAACCTTTCATTTCAATCATCTTGGCGAGTAAGTACTAAACGACATACATTTTCTTATTGTCGAGCATACGTATAATTATAACAACTTTACGTCCATATAACACATCAGAAAATGCGTATGCTATGGTGTAGCATGAGTAGTTTCCTTTCTTGATTCACTATCTTCTTAGTAGCGATTCCCGATATTGCTTCAAGGGTCACAAAGCTAAAGTTCTTCTAAAACATGTAGAGTAGGTCAGCGATCGAAGAATACGGACGACTCAGCGCCTTCACGGAGCGGAAACGGGCCAGCCCAACACGGGCATAATGAAACCATAACCATTTCTCAAATTTCACACTCTGCTTGTTATTACGTCGTAAATCTAGCTCGGACTGAATATTGAACCTTCTGCTCCGCAGACGGGCGAAGTACGCGTGCCTTGGACCTGGTAGTCTGACCTCTGGGGTGGAACGGGCCGCCTGGCATCGCACTCAGCCGAATTACACGCTGGTCCTTTCTTGTGGGATTTACGAGTTGCCCTAGTGAGGTACGCCCGTATTTGCCTACTGTTTATGCACCGTGCGAGAAATAGGACACGTATCTTATGAGGATATAGACAAATCCTCTTATTGGAGTATTTCAGAAAAAAAACTCTTAGGTTTTGGGGGACAATTATTTAGGTAAATTGACAAATGTTACAGATACGTATTCCCAAAACATGTTCTAAATAGATTATTGAGTTATAAAAATAAATGTCAAAGACATATAAACAATAATAGTAATAAATCAAGATAGTAATACATTTGTTGGCACAGGAAAATGCAAGCGAACACTAGACAAAAGCGGAAATGCCTGAAAATGGTAATCAATTAAGAAATGTCAAATGCAAGATTTTCAAGTTAAAACACAACCTCCACCTCTGTTTCCTGTCGTATTACCAATACTTATTATTGATTATCAGAGAACGGGTCTTGTTTTAGTTAGAATTATCAAAAGGGACAGTTATATAGAGTAAAAAGAAAGTTCGTATTGAGAAGGTAATGGTTCCACAATCAATTAATTCTTTCCGAATACTATGTCTCTTTAATATATCGAATTTATTTATCGTAATTTACATACAAGCAAACTATTTGCTAAACTCGGGCGATTACAGGAGGAAAACCTGCCGTAAAATCACAATACATAAGTACCACATACGCAAAATTCGAAATAAGAAATTCCTTAAAAATGTGTTTCATGTTGTAGTACAGACATTATCATTAAATTATTCAAAACGAGTTAGTTTCAAATTCTGGAACAATCCAAAACATAACATTTTTACTTGACGTTATACACTAAGACTTAAGACAACTTTATCGATGTACTTCGAGGAAACCTCAAACTCTATAAAATAACCCTCTTCATTTATTTAAGTCGTCAATTAAAAAATATATTTTAGTGAGAAAAATGTAACTAATTTAGTACTTGCCAATATTCGATAGGAGGGAGCGACTTCCATTTCTGCCGTTATTATATTTATGGCTTGGTGCAAGAAGGGCGAAAGTCAATATTCAAACTTTTATACGATGGGAGGTTTTCGTACACCATCGAAATGACAAAGCAATATTTATCCAATGTAAGTCAATGTGAAATCAGGAGATGTGATCGACGTTTGACTTTGGTCTTTCTTGCACTGAAAGAAGAGGCTTTAATGCACACATTGGTTGTACAAACCTAAAATCATTAAACAAGGACATTGGCCTTTCTTGCACCAAACCACAATTATGATTGTTTGCCCTAAAATTAAGATGTATACATAAGGCAGAATTATTATTATACAAAGTAATCATATCCTAAGTGTGACGTGAAGAAACGTTAATTGACCATTCAAGGCAGTTTGTTAAGGCTTCAGCAATCTCATTCACCATTTACGGAAAAAAATGCCATCAATTGATCTCTCCTGATTCGAACTTGTGCAACGTAATGTAATTAAACGAATGTATTTCAACAGCTATATCAATTATTTCCTTGACGTCTCCCTTAATAATTAACTGTATTTATAACTACAATTTAGTAACGAACTCAAACGATACAGAAGAGCCTCCGATACAGACAACCAAGTTGACCTATCCATCTAAAATTTCGTTGTACTTCTAAACATTACTCGTTCATATAATACTGGACGTTGGGCAGCGGTCAGTGGGCGATGGGGATGTGGGCGAGTGGGCGGCGGGTGGGGGGAAGGAGCCGGTTGAAAGTGGGCGGTGGGCAATGGGCGATGAAGGGAACTGGTGATTAAATCCTGAAGCGCCCCCTTAACCCGACCGGCGAACATTTCTGTGGACGTTGTAAACACACCCTCGGCATGCCCTCAATTCCCACATTGTTTGCCACTAATCGAACTAGCTGCCGCAGGTGTCCCTACAGTTAAAGATGAATTATGCAAGAAACAAGTGTTCTATTACGCACGTGAATCCACTTAACACATGAAAAAAAAATTTGATGTAGACAACACGTAGGAATTGGATAATCTTGTGCACCCTTGCATCCGATCGATACTCACGGTTAGACCTTTTACGGTTTACCATTCGAGATAAGTGAGATCTCATTCTATACAACTCGATCTTACTGATGAGGAAATAACCACTCTTTGGAACATTTCTGAACAATATAGAAAATTACCAAAAAATGTGGTTTTGGGAGAAGGAGGTTCAATCACCTAAAATAATGTTTGGCTCGACATGTATTGTTTCTCACAACATGACCAATCAAGTTTTCAGGTAAACTTTGGAAAATGTTTTAAAATTTTCTTTAAACTTTTAACAATTCTAGAAAAAAGATTGTTTGACAGTTTCAAGGTGCCAACAATGGTTAAATGCTGTGAAATATTATACTTCGGAATTACTATATTTTCCTACGGAAAAACATAAAAATCTTCGACTTGACGAATTTGAAGAGTCATTTTAATCTACTATATCGTACTTCATTGAGAGGTAAAGAAATAAAGATATCCCTTACACAGAAATTAGCAATCACGAGTCAGGGAGATTGAAATTTGATTTACCAGGAAGAATGAAAATATAAATAGTGGTTTAGATAATGTGCTATTATAGCATTATGATATGAGCCAACCTGGAAGGCCGAGATGGCTAGAGCATGTGACGACTCAGCGCCTCAATAGAAAGGATAACGGGTTCGAGTCCCGCTGTGGACATGGTTGTCCTTGTCTTTCATGTATGCGTGTTTTCGCGGAAGGCCTTGTGAATTTGTTGAACAAAGACCGAGGAATTCGCAAGTGTGTCTAGTGTGAAGGTCAATGTACACCCCCAAGGAGGACATAGTGGGCGGACAGTCGATAATTAGCATCGTCTGCTGTTGGAAAAGCTCTCAAAAGAAGAAAATAGTATTAAGATATGCAGATATATAGGTGTTCATTCCCTTTCTCACTACAATTACAAGGTCAAAATGCTTCGAAGGATATCGATGATGTTTTGTGGCTGTAAGTCATTACTTCGTTACACAGGTAGTAGTTTTCAGAAAAAAGTTACAATACACGGCTAAAAGTAAGAATATCAAATTTCCGTGGTAAACAGACTCGCCTGTAAAACTTCACAGTATCAGCATACAAATACATTGGAGTACCCACAAAATACATTAGAATTTTTGTAAAGTAACACACAACTAAAATCGCCATCAGTTAGTACGGCATGATCGTTGTCGTTTAATACAGCTGCAGCGGACAAAGGTAAAGTATTGGGAGCGCAGAAATCACACAAATGCTAGTATTGTCGAAAGTCCCTTGTCCAGAATTTGGCGCAACATTTTAGGGCGTGAGAGGTCACCACACCGCGTCACGTAAAGGTTTGTATTGGCTTTTGCAGCTTTTCACGCGAGTTAGGAATCCCGAAATGTACCGAGCAGCGTGTTTCGCCATCCGAAAAAAAAAGAAAAACAAAACAAACCACTCGCATGCATGCAAGCGCGAGCGTCGAGTAAAAGCTGAAATTTAGGGTCTGCCTGGGAGCATGGGCTTGAACAGTAGATTTTCTCTTATTGGTTTCATTCTGGCGTAGTTTGTTTGGCGAGACTTTTATCAATGATGCTGTTTACCAAGTAAGTAAAAGTTAGCGAATTTTCAGTTTGTACCATAGTTTTACTTTCACAGATATAATTTACAATCTAATACTACTTATTAAAGTTAAAATGTGTATATCCGTTCTATGATTTTTGACGTTTTAATTTTTTCGTGTTTTCTTAGTATTTCTTCCTTTATTGTTTCTCGTACATCTGAGAATTACATTCAAAAGTTTTAAAATATTGTATTCTACCAAACAGAAAGGTGCGTAGTAAAGTTTTCGTATAAGTTTATGTGGATAATAAGCATTGAAGATAAAGTATTTCAATAAAGATTACTGCAAAAATGTTATATAAAAACATGTTTTCTTCTAGTAATTGCAAACAACACGTTTTAGATCAACACGTTTTAGTCTTTACAATTTCATACATTTTTCAAGACCCAAACTTTGAAATTCCTCTTGATTTGATATGTTTTTATAAAGTTTTTGGTATGTTGAAGGCGAATGTAAAAGACTGTGCTTCTCCAAAGCAGATTTTCCCACACGTTGGAGGTTTACCTTTACCTTCCACTAAAAGAAGGATAGTAGGGTGATGAAGAGGGGGAATGAAAATAAATCAGTGCTAATGGAGGTGATGACGATGAAATAGAAAAGGGGGGGGGGAAATTCGAAACCGGTGACTCCGTCAGACGATTAAAACACTGTCGTTGCTATGTCTCCTATAAAAAAGATTTCAATGAAGTCTTCAACTGCGACTGCCAAGCATGTAAAGAATAGTTTTAAATCCATTTTATACCGAAAATAATTATGTTACAAATTAAGAGTTTACTATTTACGGAGTGTAAAAATTATTCTTCATTTTATGACACCAAGATTCCCATCCTTGTCCTTATATTCCGAAGATTCTGTATATTTTAATTTCGTAATTTATGTGATACAGAATGGGTAACACATCAGAATATATAATATAAGACACAAAGAACGCATTTACGTTTTTGAACGTAGCTTACATCTGTTCTGTTCGGTAGGTCACTAGGCATCGAACAAATCTCTTAGTTGACTGAGCAGTGAGTAAACATCTTCCATGCGGCGGTCGCACTGTACGTGACCTCTCACTCAACCTCTGTATATTCTTTGATGGTCTCAAATAATTCTCTCCCAAGCAATTGCAACAAAAATAAAGCAATGTATTGCCGGATGCTGGATTCGCTATTCAAATTACCTTCCGGGCTGGACAGCCCTAGCGTATAGGAAATTCTATTCCCAGAAGTTTTGTCTGCTTCCGCCGCAGACATCCTCAGTGGCGAGTAGTTCATACACGAAGTGTACTTCCAGACAGACTGCTAATTACTGACAGCACCAAACACAAATGTTTGACATAAATGTTTATTAGCAACCAGTGAGCTGTCCCGAAGGACACTTGGTGTAATACCTATTCGCCACTGAGGGTGTCTGCTGCAGAAACAGTCGAAACGTCTGGGAACAGAATTTCCTACACCATGGCCGTCCAGCCCAGAAAGTAATATCAATAATGATGGCAACAATAATTAGGAAGTTCATTAATTAAATATTCATACGACGTGTATTTGAATACAGCTATTATTCGTGTTACATTTAACAATATTTTTGAACAGAAACCCCATCTTAATTGGAGATCAGTGATGGTTTTTTTGGAACACCTGCCTTGCAAGCCCCGATGCCATCCTCCTGTTGCACCATATTTGTTGTGAATCCCTCAAAATACTCATGATTTTTGCAGAGCTCGATCCCGCAACCTTCGAATAAGTGAACAAACACACCGCCTAACCTATATATTCGCCGCACGTTGCGCGCTGTAACTGTCGTCTCACACGTTCACACAAAACCATTGTTGGAGCTCTATGATAGGATGTATTTGTAATTTTTATTGCAATATCATTATTATGTAGCTAAATTATACTACCCGAGAGTTCCAAAGCACCAATCGATAGTTATACGAGCAATGTGTTTCTATGAGAGGAAGCAAAAACTGTCGACCTTACCCGCATGTGCCCCGTCATCGTCAATGGCGAACAAACCCTGTTTCACTGTTTTGATCTCTCCCTCCGACATAATGACAGCCACGCTGCAACTATCACCATTTTAGAAGAAGATTCAAATCGACACTTACAATACTTAAGCGATACCGACATCTTTATTTCAGGAATTTCATATCTTGCTTACGTATTGTGTTTTAGACATTTACGTCTTATGACGATTTATAAAATTCGCAGTACACGAAATTGATATTAGAAAAAAACTGAAAAAGGTTTGAAGTTGAAATAACGATTAAATCATTTATTGGGGTACTGAGATGTGTGGGTTGCACCTGAGTCACGAGGCCCAGTTTTCACTTTTAAAATTCAACAAACTGTATTTTTACTCAAAATGTTTTCACTGATTGCACAGTTTCTTACGTATTTACTCTTTCCAGTTGAAATATTTATTTACGATGTTTTTGAAAAAAATACGTGTCCCCTCAACCGTGTTGGATCATATCAAGGGACGTCCCTCTGTAGATATTTTTTGTTTTTCATAGAGTTTACTACAATGTTTATTGACGCTAAAAAAGTTTGAAGGATGTTTTAAAGCCTTAGAGAACAAAAATAACTTCAGCTCTATAAAAAATAAAACTAAATTATCGGGTTTAAAAAATTAACATCTTTAATTACTAGTTTAAATATCATGCTAGTCTCTAATTATAATATCACAGTGCTTATAGACTTACTTGTGGTAATAGGAACCCGGACACGGGAACCTTTTACCCGGAGACGGAAAATTTGCAACATTTATTTATCGATCGTGTGTAATATATATTGATAAATCTCTCTATATTATACCATGACTATTCGCGCCTACCTGATTTTCAACAAGAATTGTTGAATGCAAGAAACATCTACGATTCTTCCCTATGCTTGCGGTCTGTAGAAGAACTCTAGCGGCCGGCTGCTCTGACCGGTAGTTTTCCGTGGTTTCTCCCATCAACACCAGGCGAATGCTGGAGTAGTACCCTAACAAACGGGCCACGGACCACGCGCAATCTTCCCTTCCTCTTCCTTCCCTATCTTCACCCCTTACTTACGCACTTACACTAACATGCACTGCACTACCACACATGCCGGGAGACTAGTCGAGAGCTCTTAGAGCTTGTCCTGGCTGGGGCGGTGCCACGCTGGTGGGAGATACCTGGTTGGGAAAACCCCGCTAGTTGACGGTAAGTCGGTGTCAGATCTCACCATCCAGCGGACGGATATCACCGGCCACTTTCCGCGGAAAACACGCACTATTCTTACGGGACTAACGATCTTAGCCGATGACGCACCTACAATCATTAACCAATTAAATTCGAATACAGAAACAAGTCTGTTCAAAAATTCGAAGTGTTTTCTTAATTTTTTTTTAAAGCTAGGTGGTGTACAATGGGCCGTATTCTGGGCCACTGCGCTTCAATGTGGTTGCACCTTCTACTGCTCGTGAGATGACACATGTGAGTCAGACTACACGTTTCGTCAGGGACTGCAATAGCCAGTGGTCTGTCGAGGCGGAGGCGCGCAGGGCCTCTGACCGGAAGGACCTAGGGTTTGACTCTCAACGATTTTCGATAAATAGTTAAGTCTGATTCAGCTGCTATCTGGAGGAGAATTCTAGCAGCCAACTGATCTGATCAGTAGTTTTACTTGTTTTTTCCTGTCAACACCAGGCGAATGCCACATCAGTATCCTCACAAACGAGACAGGGACCGAGAACGATCTTTCTTTCCTCTTCCTTGTCCTTCCTTGCCTTGCCTCACGCTTACTTACTTTTTCACTTACATGCACTATTCTACCTACCACACATGTCGGATGTTCCGAAGTTGCACAGGCTGGGGAGGTGCTTCACTGGTAG
Source organism: Gryllus bimaculatus (assembly GCA_017312745.1). Taxonomy (NCBI): domain Eukaryota; kingdom Metazoa; phylum Arthropoda; class Insecta; order Orthoptera; family Gryllidae; genus Gryllus; species Gryllus bimaculatus. The sequence goes on from BOPP01000132.1 coordinate 3,710,286, forward strand.
GAGAACTCCCTGCAAGCTGGCGTCGAAGCCGGTCTCGCAGTTCAGTAGGGTAAGATAATAGCCATTCCCTGTGGTAAAATATGTGGTATACTTATGGGACCAATGACGCTAGCAATTAACGCGCCTGGGTACACTTACAAATCAAGCAAGAAGAAACCAAGTGGAAGCTCTCACAGCGAGAAAATTTCCTTTCCTGTCGTTCCACTTATGATAACGATGAATTGCCCTCACAAGTTAATCGACATGAAATGGTTATTTTTGTTATCAAGCGATTATGCTTAGTGTTATGAGATATTATTAATTTATTTTTCAAACGGTTTTTTGACGACGTGAACGAGTGAAAGTGTATACAATGAAATGCGGTTAAAGACAAGAACCCAAATTTATACAAAAATACTATTTTTGTACACTTGAAACTACTAAGACTGCCATAATGGCTAACATAAGGTTGTTCTGAAAGACATAAAGACAAGCTAATTTTCACTTGTTTGTTAAACAAACATTGAAAAATTATTCGTTTTGACATTGATGTATTATTCCTTGCTCTCACTCTAAGGAGTAGCATGTAAATCTACCATGTATAAATGCCAACCAACCCCAAGGCCTGTGACAATCAATTCCACAAGCGGGAGGGAGGCATATATTAACAAGATGTTTTTAATAGTCACAATAGTTCGACAAATAAACATTCACATTAAAAAACTACTGATACCGTAACCTAATATATATTTACACACAAAAATAATATTACAGTTGCATTAAAAAATGAAACTACCAACTCATTTTAACTAGCTTTTGTCTCCAATATACTATCTGATTTTCTTAAAAATATTCTGATACTGTGGGAAAAGAGACAATAAATAATAAATTAGAGCTAGTAGGTACCTGTGTCAAAAACAATACCATCAAAACTGCAAACTGCAAACTGAGAACATACCTTAAAATATTTAGGACTACTATATTAGAGAAGCTGGGACCTTTTTCAAATATACCGAAATGTAGGTACAAATTTTTCTTTTATTTCTTTCTCTAGTACTTGACAATGGGTTTATAAATATGATAAATGTTCGTTCTTTTAAAACACTTTACTTTTAAAATTTCTAAAAGTTCAGACTATTTTAGAATATCTTTTCTATTAACACTAAAAACATATATTTTTTTCTTAATGCAAAGTATTTTCCAGCATTAAGATGTAGTAGTTTTTTTTAAACAAAAATAATTTTTGTGTGATTTTGAATGAAATGGTGCAATACAAATTGAAAGAAATAGTTAAGTACAAAGTTTTCGGAAAATTGTGTAACAGCTTCTTCTGAAATAAGAAAACCCCCACATTTCTTTTTGGCCCTTTTGTACGGTGTGAAAATATAGTTCTGAATCGTATAACACATGTATGGAATGAATTTTCAAAATTTTCACAAGAATATAGAAGATCGTCCTTGTCGAGGGTTAATAGGGGTGTTGTAAGGAGAGAGCAATGCATTTTAATACTTTTTCCTAAATATCACTGGAAAATTAAAATAAAATAAATATTTAATACTTTTTAATAAATGTCACTAGAAAATTACAATAAAATACAATATTTAAATTCTAAAACCGACTTCTAAGTAAAAAAATAGACTCGAAAGTAAAAATAATTGCGAACATACATTTTGTCTTTTGACTGGCCACTTTACTACTTATAAGTTATTGATTAAAATAAATACTTTTTTGAAATTAAATTTTACTTAAAATTGCTTCCTCATGTCGAGGTTTGTTTATTTTATTGTTATCTTATTCCCCGTCTACTTCGGCATAGCAATTGTTTAATACGATATAATGAGATGCGATATCACTAAAACGCTGTCCAATATAACCTTAATTTTCGATACTTTAAACATACACACGAGTACGAAATCCACGGTTTTTTTTCATTTTGCTATAAAGTTGTGTGAATGAGTATATAAAATTATTATATTTTGGAGATTTTTTTTCTTTAAATAAGATATCTTTGGCTTGCATGTGCATTATAAGTGTTAACCGTGCAATGTATATCCACTGAAGTCGATAGTTCATTAATATCGATAGTGACCAATGACGTAACTTCCTTTTCCCTACAAAGGCGTCACTACACAAGAAGGAGCTCCCTCGTTTCGTCGCTCTGTCGTCCGTACTGCTCTCCATTTTGTGACTCGTGTTAAGTGATTGCGTGTAACCGTTCAGAGTGATGTCATTATATTTAGATTTGAAGTCAAATACGTAAGTGTTTATTGCAATTGTGTGCTGCGATTCCTAATAAGCGAGTTATAAAACTTTCAAATCAACGTATTTTTCGTGAATTTTTTTAGGTCTTTCAAAGTTCGGAGCTTATGGTGTAAAGGAGTGTGGTGTTCAAGGAGTGTTTTCCACGCAGGATTCAGGAGAGGTTCTTCATGCGTTATCCTAACACACCGTAGGTGAGTTTTATGGTCATTAAGAGATTTGTGTGAAGAAAATATTAATCATTTAAATCAGTGCAAGCAGCTAAGTTTTGCGAGATTTTCAAACGGGCGTATTAAGAAACTTATTTTAAAGAGTGGATCGCATAAATGATTTTCCTGATTTCTTTGAACAGTCTTTCAGAAAGAACATAAATACAAGAATCTAATCTTTAATGCATAAAACCAGGAACCAACGAAAGGAAAATCTTGCTAGATAGTTGTGTATTTGGGGAATGTTGAGACAGTCTCAAATGGAAGGGTAAACTCCCAGAAAGAAGTAATTCTTGCTTTTCTTTCGAAAGTGGTGTTAACAAATCTGAAATGCTGATTTTCTAAATTTCTGAAGCTCATTTTATATTAGATATTGGAAAGTACTTGAGTCTTAACCTCAGCGTATTCACAACCATCATCTTTAATAACCTAAATGCGGGGGTGTGATTCTTAAAAAATAAAACCGTTTGAGTGAGAAAACATAATTGAAGTAGTGCTAATGTTTGAGTCGATGAACTTGGAAGCGCAAGGGTCAAATAGTTCCTTGTAAGCGATTTTGAATATAATAACCAGTTTTGTTTTTTCTGGTGTTCCTATTACTACAAAGGTTGAATCTTGCCTGAATGACATCAGAGCGACTTCTCTGAAACTTTTTTCGAAAGGTCTAAAGTTTTGTTCTTTTTGGTTTTCTCGTCCTTTCCAGAACACTCGATGAAGTTGCCGAGCAAGTTGGTAGCTGAGAAACATACCTGGTAATAACCTTCTATTTTTCTCTTAAAACCTTGCTCGGGAACTTAATTTTAAAGTCGGTTCAATCGTCAAATATATTCATTTCGGTGGAATCTTTTTTTATTGAATTTTGACTCTTCATAAGTACTATTCCGGAACTTTCCATTTCCCTCTTTCGCGAATGTATTCCTTACCGATTTCCGTTATAAATACTTAAAATGCTCACTTAGTTTCTTGAATTTCGTTCACATTTTGTTAAATGCCGTATTAGAACTCTTTGAATACTTATCGATTTCCTTTATTTAAGTGTCATTTCGAAGAATAGGATGGATATTTTGGATAGTGTTAAGCGTGGAAATGGAACAATAAAACAAAATTAGGTTTCTCTCTAAATTTTAAACTGTGAAATAGATTTTAAGATCATTTTAATAATGCACCAACTTATTTTAATGAGTCAAAGTTGCACAAGGTACACTTACTCTCAGGCACGGATGTTGCATAACCAGGTTTTGGTTCAAACATCGTCCTGTAGACCTCGCTACCACGAAGTAGTGTCCGAAACGTTTGGCCGTCTAAAACTAATTTGTGGATTACTGCACTCAGTTCGTTCAAAATTTTGTTTTATTAAATTGATAATTTTTATTTGCTTTAATATATATTCTTCCATATTCACATCAAAACAACAAATTCAACAAATGACACGATAAATTTCCAAATGAATGTTGCGAAGGCCACAGAACTCCTTCTCCTCAGTCTTTTGAGACCTTTTCCCAATTCTGATGTTAAAAGTTGTTGTAAATATTTTTGAGTTCGAAAGTGAAACATGTCAGAACATCTTAGTTGGGAATTTTCTTCTAAAACTAGAATTAAATTTTAAGATTTAAACACAGTGGCAACGAATTTTAATGGTGTGGCTGAATGTAAGATCTGTTTTTATCATGGAATAAGCCGTATTAAAGCTATTTTAACTTGTTTCGAAAATTTAACAAAATAGCATGGCATGCTGATGTTAGAGAATAATATAATTCAATTGGACAACTTAATTTTATGATGCCAGGCTTGTTAGAAATAAATTATTTTTATCTTTCGGAAGTTACTCAAATTATTAGAATGTGATGTAGTACCGTAAACGCATAATAATGTTCATAATCCACTTGTTGCAGGTATTCGACCAGCAGTTGCAAGTAGTAATAACAGCTGTAGTAACGGCAACAGCAGCAGCTAGTGGCTACTACACATCGAAGGATGCCCGATTGACTACATATACAGTGTCAACAAATATGTCGACGGCGACCACATAAAAAACTACTAGGAAACTAGGATGGCGTCGATTGTCATAGGGTGCCGCTATGACCTTGCTACGGTCGATAAATTACCAGCGCGTTCATGGACCCCATACTAATAGCAAGATCTGTTCCTGAGAACAAGGTCTATGAGAAGTCGTTTGTGCCTGGCACTAGATGAACTCAAAAATATCACGGAAATGAAGGTTAGTCTGAATGATTTTATGTATTACATTATCCTATTCCTAAATTCTTTGGTCATTTCCAACAAACATTCTCATTGGGAGGAAATATATCGGCACAACTCAACAACGGAAATGTTAAGAATAAAAAAAATCATAAAGGTTTTAAATTGCCAAAAAGGATCCTAGACTTTCATTCAAGGATTCAAAACAGAAATTACGACAAAATGTTTCTAAATATTAGAATTTATTTTGCTAAAAAGTAGTAAAAATGATAGTTAACTCTTTAATTTCATAATTGATTATGCGATGCTAAAAATGGGGTTGCGCTTTTTACTTATTTTTTTCTGGGTTGTGCTAACATTGTCCATTCACCCACAAATAAAATTGAATATGTTAATTTGTTTACTACAAATTTTTTCATTAACATCTGTTTTCATTAACAGTAGAAACGCTTTAGAAAAGTACTATTTTTGGACATTTCAGTGTTCATCTTGCAATTGCTAATGTGCCGATATTTATTTTGTTTAAGGTTGAGAAGAACTTCTCGAGAAAGTTACAAAATTCAAATCTTTAGAAGATGCCTAGAAGAAGCCTAACAGCTCTCAAGTAAATATTTATAGTACATGTATAGATCTTTAGGAGATAATCTAACTGGTTTATTTGTTAATACAAATTTTGTGAAGAAAATTTCATTTCTAACTCAAATACATGAAATAGTAATGTACACAAGGTTGATCAACCCTAGAAATCAATATGAAGTATACTTAGTGTAAAATATTGGCCTTTGATGGGGATTCTGAATTCCATGGAGAAGTGTAACCATGCTATTGCAAAATCGTGAAATAATACTTCAACTCACTACCCAGAGCTATCAATAGCGAAGGTTGAATGGTAAAATTACTTGAATTATAATGATTATCAAAATGAAATATACTGGTAATTGTAAAATTCTGTAAATTGTAAATCAAATATTTTATGTATTGTATTTAAATTTCTCTGAATTAACTGTACTTCTGAATTTCTTAATAGAGACCCGCTTTTGAGAAATTTAAACAGTTTTCTAATATAAAGTTTGTAATTTTACTTAGGGTTTCAAGAACCGTTTATAAGACCTTACAACGTACTCTTGGCCTATATTTTTTAAATGGATATTTTCAGCATTTTGGGGAATCTTAATTGGAATTTCACTTGAAATTTTCAGAACAGTATTCAGACATTGTTTCTAGTATTTGATTGTGCACTGATATTAGGTTAACTAGGTTTTAGATGATTAAGCTTGTCAATTTGATAAATGAAGCAGATTTGTTAATTACCCAGGTACAGTTTCGATAAAGGTCTCTAAAATTATACCGTTGTACTTCCTATTCACTTGTATTTTTAACTGATTTTGGACTAAATATTCTAAAAATGGCATAATGTTAACGTACCTAATGCATCTCTTGTGGTTTAAGAAAATAACTCCTAAACAAGGAAACTCGCATGTTTCTATGAATTTCTGTACTTCAAAGCGCCTGTCTTACATCAAAATTGTCGGATATTCATGCCATACGGGATGACAATGTATTCAAAAAGAAATATAGATTGTATCTTGCGATTGCTACCCTGTCTCTGAGTCCCTGCCACTCCGTGTCAGTTTGATGCATCAAGGCCGCTAGTCGAATCATCTGGAGCCAACTTCAGCTCCGACGGCGCCAACACACACTCAGACGTCTGATTCGGGTTGGTGGCAGCGCAACAAACTGAGTGAATTTGCACCTCAAGGAAGGAAAACAAACAAACCGTGTAAACTTTCGTTGGTCCTCCGGATTACTGTTAACTCATGTGCTTCTATTATATACATTAAAATTAAACTTTAATTTATTTGTAAACGAATATTGCCTTTTCATTCATCTCAAAAGGAAACAGTCCCGCTGTGATCCATGTATGAAGGCGCGCTCTACAAGGCATCTCTCACCGTGTGGCATCTCCTATAATGTCAAAGGTCATAAAGTGTAACTGGGTAGTGCACACACTAATTTTGTATGCACAAGTGGCCTGTAGCATCGAATGTTAACTGTTGGTGTAATATGAAAAATGTCAATACCTTTTGTGGCACTTTCTTTGATTAGGGCCTTCACCTGACACCATGGTCTCCCGCAAAACTGGGATCCCATTAAAAATTTAACGATGAGAAAGAGGTCTTAACAATTTTTTGGCATATAAATTGGCAAAAACTATTACAAATACATTTGCTATTTAACTGATTTGTTCTTAAACTGTTGGTTCACGCCAATCAGTCTCCAGTTGGTGTGAACGATGCGACATGAACTTAGAACAGTGAACTTACAAAATTCCTATGTACAATTTTCAGAGAAAAGCAGTTTTAAGTATAGAATAAATTTGTGAGAATACTTGTGGCTTACAAACGTAAAGTGAAACAACTTATGACTTTTAACGAACTTTTTTATCAATGACTAGACACTACTTTTGTAACCTATTATAAACCTGAAATAAAAACTGCAAGCAGTCAACGTTACAACTGATAAATTGCTTTAACACGTGTGCACAAACTACTGATGATGGTTTCAATATTTACAAAATGTTGATATGTATTGATTATTCCAAAGGAATTGACTGGGTGACGCACTATATAATTTATTAGCCTTAAAATAATTGATATTTAGAAACATAATTTTTCCACAAGTATAACCTTGTGCTGTTAAAAAAATATTAGAAAGTTTTCTTTTAAAGAGTTGAAATTTTGGTGACAGGTTTCTTTCGTAATAATGCAAGTACTTAAAGAAAGCACTTAAGAATCATGAGGTAAGCGTTGATTTTTGTTGAATTTAATAAACACATTTCCTTTTGTGTCACTGTATTGGCCGATTTGAAACTGATCTAAGTGTTTTTGCTAAGCGATTTGATACTTGTATTTTGCTCTCACTCTCTACGAACACTAAGATTATTGTTACGTATATTATTTAGGGTAATTGGGAAGTCTAAATACATTAATTTAGTTTCTTTTGCAATATTATAGGAAAATACACCTAGCATCTCCACGGCATCAGTAAGATGTTTAATTAATATCAAGATAATGTGCGCAACACTGCTTAAGTTACAAATTTACTGTGCGTAGAAACCTTCAAAACCGACCACTTCTTTATGAATAGTAATATATCAATTGATATCTTTGGATTAAAATGACATTAGTACAACGTAAATTGCCAGACAATCATAGAACTCTCGCCCACCAAAGCACAGAAACTACAAAATGAACGCCTTCATACAGTTGTGAGGAGTAAGCATGATTCGACTTCTAATCGAACAAGAGCTCGATTACACTTTTTACAACAATAATTAGATCTTCAATATACTGCAGTTGGTATGTGGTAAGAGCGTACAATTTTTTTGTTTTAATGAGACACGTTACAATCTAAAATTAAACACGGCCATGCATTTTTATTTTATTATGAATGAGGTCAATACTTCGTGATTTCACCAAAATATTTTATTTCTTCTAAGAAGTGGTATGGAAATTAAAAATGATATGGAAATAAACTGACAAAAAGTAAAATAATTAATTTTTCCGGGGTCGTAACTATGCTTGGCGCGTTTTAATTAGTATGTTATGATGGGAGAATCAAATACATAAATTACAAACATGTGAAAGTCATTGCATTTTTTAATGCGAATATTGAAGAAAAAGACTGTAAACGCAAAAGAATTGGCATGTAAATTTTTTGACGGTCTATTATAGAATTTGGAACAACTTGCTGGGATCCATACTATACACAATTTTGCTCACAACTCAAATATAGAAATAATTCAAAAGAAAACTTTCAAGTTTATGCACGAAAAACGCATTAAAACAAACATTGAAACCTCTCGAAATACGAACGAAAGCAAAGCTTTGGGCTTGATTCGAAGCTTTTAAATAAAGAATTCGTTAATATCGCACGTAGACTAACGAGATTGGCAAGAAGTCTCAGAACAGACTTGAGAAACTAATATCTTTCTGTAGAAGGAGCCAAATTCAAAAATTTTAACAAAGTGGAGGAGAGATGTAAGGACATTTCCTTTCGCCAATTGAACTGTAAGAGATTGGAACAGTTAGCCGGCAACTATTTTTCAAACTATTTCTCACTAATTTCTCGGTCTTAAAAATATATTTCATTTCGTTTACTCTTAATAAAGTAAGCTATATAATATTTCTCATAGAACGTTAAAACGTAGGCTTCTTAAAAGGCCGTGCAGCTCGGTGAAGTGAAAACGGTATACATAGTTGTTTTGTTGAGCGGTGTAGTGCTGCCGTGTAATAGTATATCAAAAAAAGATGAATGAGACTAGTTGAGAATATTGGCCTTCTGAGATACGGGAAGCAACAAAAAAGAGCGAAAAGAAATTGAAAGCTATGGAA
>BOPP01000133.1:0-46051 GCA_017312745.1 Gryllus bimaculatus
CACAAACGAGAGAGATTGTAGTGTAGTGTAAGTGTAGTGTAGTGTAGTGTAGTGTAGTGAGTGTAAGTGTAGTGTTAGTGTAGTGTAGTGTAGTGTGTTGTAGTGTTAGTGTATGTAGTGTAGTGTGTGTAGTGTAGGAGTGTAGTGTAGTGTAGTGTAGTGTACGTGTAGTGTAGTGTAGTGTAGTGTAGTGTAGTTGTAGTGTAGTGTAGTGTAGTGTAGTGTAGTGTAGTGTAAGTGGTAGTGTAGTGTAGTGTAGTGTAGTGGTAAGTGTAGTGTAGTGGTAGTGTAGTGGGTAGTGTAGTGTAGTGTAGTGTAGTGTAGTGTAGTGTAGTGCTAGTGTAGTGTAGTGTAAAGTGTAGTGTAGTGTAGTGTAGTGTAGTGTAGTGGTAGTGTAGTGTAGTGTAGTGTAGTGTAGTGTAGTGGTAGTGTAGTGTAGTGTAGTGGTAGTGTAGTGTGTGTAGTGTAGTGTAGTGTAGTGTAGTGTTAGTGTAGTGTAGTTTGTAGTGTAGTGTAGTGTAGTGTAGTGTAGTGTAGTGTAGTGAGTGTAGTGTAGTGTAGTGTAGTGTAGTGGTAGTGAGTGTAGTGTAGTGTAGTGTGTGTAGTGTAGTGTAAGTGTAGTGTAGTTATGTGTAGTTGTAGTGTAGTGTAAGTGTAGTGTAGTGTAGTGTAAGTTGTCAGTGTAGTGTAGTGTAGTGTAGTGTAAGTGTAGTGTAGTGGTAGTGTAGTGTAGTGGTAGTGTAGTGTAAGTGTAGTGTAGTGTAGTGTAGTAGTGTAGTGTAGTGTAGTGTAGTGAAGTGAAGTGAAGTGAGAGAGTGGGTGGGGAACAAATTGAGATGTTTCAAAAGCTAACTTTAAAAATCCACATTGTGTTTCTATTTAAAAAAGAAATTGCATATCTGGTTAATTTTATGTTTATGTATATCTATGCATGTGTACTAGGTGTAACTAAGTATATGTTCTTCATATAAGTGTAGGCATGTATACTATGTAGGACAAGTGTTTGCTCGTGTTATGTGCGAACGTGAGAATGAGCATTTATGTATAAGAATGTGTACGTATGTGCGTAAGTGTGTGTGTGTGTGTGTGTGTGTGTGTGTGTATGTGTATGTATGTGCTATAGATGTATCAATGTCTGAGTATATTTATATGTTGGGTGTATATGCTCGAAAGGATTGTATTGTAAATTGGTTTTAGATTGTTTGTAAATTGCTTTTGGATTGTAAGTGTATATATATTGTAAAACTGCAGGGTTATGGCTACCACCTGGCAATCAGACAATTGTAGCCAAATAAATATTATTATTATTATTATTATTATTATTATTATTATTATTATTATTATTAAATATGTGTAGTTATCGCATAATTTTGCGTGAAATAAAAACAATTTAAAATCAAGATATCCAGAAAACGGCTTTAAATGTTTTCATTTTTAAATATTGTTCTTCGATAGTGCGAGTTCTTTTTTGTAACGTCGCTGAATAGTAAACACTCTGAATTTTCGAAAATTGCAAAAGTGACAAATAATTCGAGAAAGTATGTGCAGTTGCAGCTGATGAAGGTATGATTACACTACTGCATTTTCTGATTCAATTATGCTGAGAAATGTATCTACATTTTATTATGTTAAAGTGAATACATTTACTGTATGTACCACAAAACATTTTTGTATCTTGCGATTGCTCTCAAATTTTGCTCGACTTTTTTAAACAACTGAGAAAAAATTGTAGGGATAATCAGGTAATGTAGCAATATTAACATCAAATTGTGCGTCATTTAGAATCAGTATGAAATTGACTTTCTTACTTTATGACTGCCATTTTGGTCGTTAGTATTACAATATTATTCAACAAAGCAGGCGTTAAAACAAAATTAACCTATAATATTATTAGTGTGAAAAATGTGGTTTTGAAAACAAATGAGTTGTGGAATAAAAAAGGTTTTGCAGCATTTCCTTTTGTTTAAGTGTAACATGTCTCCTTATCCAGTGCTTTTAGACCAGACAACCAAATCTTTCGTGGAGTTGACTAGAATATCTTCCTATTCAAGTTAAATATGATTAAAGATACTTCTATTCTGAAATGGAGACTATTTTACACGAGTTAAAGTATTTTATAATAACTTAAGAAAGTGAAATTGGCTAATTTTTATTATTGTTAAATTACTATCGATTAACTTGTTGATCAAAGGCAAATTAATCGGTGCTTTGGATACCAACGGGTAGCTCGTAAATTTTATAATTTTGATCTATAAACAATAGAGAGATTTTTAGTGAACGTTCATTGCATTTATATGAAAATACGTCCGTGAAGAGTTAGTAAAGGACAAAACATCCCCTTCTGCCCCCCCCCCCTCCCGCTCTCAACCAAGCGACAGATCACCGACTTCCATCAGTTTGTTGTCGCTCAGAACGAAATGTCACATTCATAGAGAAACCCAAGAAAAAAATAATAAAAAGAGAACAGAGATGAAGCGGGCGATATCAGCGCTCCGGCAAGGGCAAGCGATATGTTTAAGACATGCGCGTCGGCGGAGTGGGAAGCGTCCCAGCGCCAGGGCCAATGAAATGCCATAATGCATGAGGGCTCCGTCACGTGTCGCCACTGCGTTCCACCTCGACACCGACACCAACGCCGCCGCCTGGCCACGGCGGCTTCAGGAAATGTAGAAGGGAGGACACTTTAAAAAATTAAAAGAACCAATTTTGTTAATGAATTATTTCTGGAAATATATATTATATAATTCTGTTGAATTTATCCATTTCTTTCAGGGCGTATATTTTATTACAAATAAAACCACGAGAATAAAGCATGAATATAATAGTTATATATTTATACTTGTACTTTTTCCGCTAAAAGTAGTTTGACAAAATAGTATTATACTTTTTAAAAAATTGATCACAGTATTAAAATAAAATAACAAATAACTTTAATCGTATTCAAAGTATTTAAAAAAATATTTTAATTCTGTACGTTTTCAAAGGGGTTTCGGCTCTCGTGGCCCCCTTCCAGAGCCGCACGCCGTTGAAACAACCCCTTCCGGGAACCTTTTCATTCGATTTAGTGCCACGCTCCCCCAGCCCCCTCCAAAAGATCAAATTCCTTGCAGATTAAATGCTTGTTAAGTTGATTTGACACCTGAAATGGTTTCTTGCTGTTCAGAGTTCGAAACTCAAGCGTAGACTTGCAAGATTTTTTGAGTCCCGTCGAATCAGTTTGTTAAGAGGGAAATCTCGATACTCAGTTAAGTAGTTAACGAAGCCAACACTGGGCTTTTCGGTGGCAAATCGATTGATTAATTAATTCGTGTTTTCGAAAGCGTCAATTGTTATAATAATTAGCCCCGTAAGTGTAGTGCATGATTTAGTCAACGGAGGTAGTGAAGTTCTTTCCTCACTGGATGGTGAGATTCGGCGCGGACCTACACGTGACTTGCGGGGTTTTCCCCAACCAGGTATATCCCACCAGCGGGGCGCCGCCCCAAGCGGGACAAGCTTTAAGCTCTGTCTCCATGTGTGGAAGTGCTGTGCATGTAAGCAAGTGGCGAGGATATGACAAGGAAGAGGGGAAAAAAGATCGCTCGCCCTCCGAGACCCGTTTGTTAGGGTACTGCTCCGGCATTGGCCTGGTTTTGATAGGAGAAATCACAAAAAACTTCCGATCGGAGCAGTTGGCAGTTAGAATTCGACCACCTTATGTAGCTAGTGTCGAAAATCCAGCCCCCGTCGAGATCGAACCCTTGGACCTCCCAGTCAAAGACATTGCAATGACATCAATTGATGCCCTGAGTCATCCACATAAGCCAGTGGCAAGTCGATTTTAGATGACAGATACTGTTAGAATTTTATAGGAAACTACACTGTCAGAAATTACATTAAATTTAATACAGTAAATATAAAGTACATTTAATGTACAGTAAAAGGATGTATTTGTGCATTGAATGTACAAATTGAATGTTTAAATTAAAATGAGTATTCAAAAGATCCGGGCGGACATGAATTCGAAAAGTCAGCAAGGGTATTAGCTGGGTATTAGGTGTATAAAGTGTTTAGTTCCAAGATATAAACATTTTGAATTTTCTGGTCTTCGCTGAATGACTACTTCTTGTGGAGATACCAACATTATGGTTGATGGCGTATCACCAGAGTGTATTACAATGTTGGTACCATAATGCTAAAAACAAGTGACAAACAGAATGCATTATATATGTGAAGGTGAAAGATGCAATATTTTAATGAAGAAATCATGACATCTCTGCGGATGTGTCATCGATTTCGTTTACTAATTGAATTATTATAAGAATGCCGAAAAAAGAATCTAGGTAGGTGCAATTCTTACGAAAAGTAGAGCTTACATTAAAATCCTATGTTTCTAACCTCAAAACAGTCTTTTAGTTGTCACAACCGGTAGTAGTGTTGCAATATTACTATAACGAATTTCTTATTTCAGTAATAAAGCACGAGAATGGGAACGAGATCGTCGAGAAAGACTAAACGAGACTTTTAATTTACTCAGCACTTTGTTGCCTAGTTATGATCCATCAATCACCAGAAGTAAAATTGAAATTCTTCAAAAGGCTGTTGCTTACATTTCTGATCTACAGAAAGAAAACAAGGAATTAGTAAAGGGTGATAAAGACCAGGCATGCTGTAAGCAATTTATTTTACAGTGAAGTTATTATGAATTAATGTATCAGGGATTATTAGAAATTCAACATTTTCAGGGAAACAAGTTCGTCAGCTAAAGCATCGTATGGAAAATCTCCTTCGCCGTGTTCAACAACTTACTCGCCTTCTTCATGATGCTGGGATATCAGTTCCTCCAGAATTACCAAAGGATGGACAACCACCTCTTCGAGGGCGACCTCCCAAATGGAGTAATAAAATTCGACAAGAAGATGCTACTGCTTTGCTTGAAAAAGTTAAAAGCAGTAAGTCGAGTATGTAATATCTTAAGTGTTTTGACTTCATGCTTGTGTTTCATTTTATGATGATTGATACATTGCTAATTGACAATTTCAGAGCGAGCAAATAAGAAGAAAGAAAGAGCCCCCTTAAATGCTTGTGGAAATAAAATAATACCCAATGAGCCCAAAGCAGCAGTTATTGTGTCAACTGTGTCTGAAAGTAGCAATATAAAAACTGTTTCAACTACCTCGAAGACGAAGCTAGGCAAAGTGACGAAGATCACCAAGGTGTCAAAAGGAAGAGGAAAGAAAAGTGACATTGTAAGAAAGTCAGGATGTGAGGAACTTCCAACTGTTACTCAGCTCTTGGGGCTTAGTCTGAATGACATTGATGTAGCTCCTACTGTTGTTCCTCCACCCCAACTTTCTGGAAGTGGAGAATTGATGAGCAGCCACTTGAATGGGGTGACACCTAACACTGCTGGGACCAACGTCACTGTCTTAGCATCCAACATACCACAAGTGCCACAAGGATTCATTGTGATTCCAAAGGGCAACTCTTTACCAACTACCTCAAAAGCACATCTTCCTCAGTCACAATGCATTGTTGTGGCACCTGCTTCCCAAGCAGTCACTTGTAGCCAGCAAAATCAACAACCTTGTGTTGTCATGCCTTCAAAAGTGCAGGCTACCAAAGTAATAAAGACTTCAATGCCAATACAGCAGCCTATTCCTATGGTTCTTTCTAGCACCACTAGTGCCCTGGAAAATGTAGCTAATCCAACTGTACAGAAATCAGATAGTGCAGTAGCTGTTACTAATTCACACCTGTTGACAACCCCTATCATGGCAACAGGTAAGTTCGTTTTTAGTTTTTATATATATATATTTCTTTTTATGTTAATATTTGTTAACTGTTACCTTATTTTAGCAGTTTATAATGAGTTTTGTTAACATGAATTATGTGATAAAATATTGATATTGAATGTTGATAATAAGATATTCTAGGCCACTTAGACACAAACATTATTATGGTTTTGAATCTTTAAACAACAAATTCATGTGGATTCATCAAACCCATTTTAGTAATGAAACTTTTCAGTTGTGTTGTAGAGAATCATCAGTTGAATTATTAGTGGTGTATAAGGAGGAAGTGTCAAATATAAGTGTCAGTTGATTCTAGTAAGTTAAAACAACAAACAATTCTCTTCAGAATTCCTTCTGATAATTATAATTAAAATTTTTTACACGAATATTTTGACTTGTTGCAGGAATGCAAACTTGCTCCACTCCCACTCTTCTGCCGACTCAAGGAGCCAGTCTCACAGGTCTTGGACCTGGCACATTGATACTAGCCAATGGCAGTATTTTACCCATCTTCCCATCTTCACAGCCAGCCTCTGCTGTCCCTAGGGTGCTAACCCCCAGGAATAGCACACAGATTGTCATGAACTCTGGTTCAAACATTCCAGCTCAAGTTTTGCCCAATCAGTCAGTTTTATTAGTGCAAAACAAGGCACATTCTACCTCAGATGTTAGTACATCAAATGCAAAACCTCGTCGAATTTATTCTCTCTGTCTTCCAAAGCCTTTGAAACGGAAAGGAGTGGATTCCACAAGAACTAATAAAGTACCTATATCAGCACTGACATCTCGAAGTCAACTTATCCGTTCCATAGCTACCAGTGCACAGGTTCCTGTGAGTAAACATGCAAACAGGATAGGAGATACTAGAAGCAGTAAACGAATATCTGATAAAAAATCCAATAGCATTCAGAAGGGAAATGGCCGAAATTCCAAGGCTAATGCCAAAATACAAAATAAAAATAAAATAACTATTGTTGAAGAAAATATAGAGAATAATTTACAGACTTGTGTTGAAAAGAATAAAGCTGTAGAATCTGGAATCTCAGAAATTGCATCTATTAATTCAACAGCTAAAGAAAATGTTGATGAACATGTCAACAATAATGTTGCAGAACCTCAGATAAATTGTGCCATAACTCGTGAAATTTTGAACAATATTAGTCCAGTTGATCAGAAATGTAAAAAAGAGGATTTAAATGTTAGAGATTGCTACAATAAAAGAACACGGGACGTTAATGAAGATACTACAACAAAGTGTAGCAAACAAGTAAAGTATTCACATAAAAAAGATGATGCTGTAAATACTCAGTCTGGTTCATCTGAACAAACCTCATTTTCCACTTCAAATATTGCAAATCCTGATTCATTCACAAGTACTCCTGTTGATGGACAAACAAAAAAAACAAACGAAGAGAGTGTGAAGGCATATGGAGGAAATGACTATTACTCAATTGATTCAATCTGTAAAAGTAATGAAAAAGTTGAACACACAACAGATACAACCATTTCTTCTTTGGACACCTCAGAGAAAAACATTAATACAGAAACAAGTGCCTCTTTCCAGAGTAAAGAAAATGGTGACTCTTCTGTTGTAAGTAATGATAAAGCAATTTCTTGTGATGCTAATAAGTTGTGTTCCGCTGAATCATACACCAACTTACCTTCTACCATGACTAGTGTAGCATGCATGAAGGGTGATAGTATGCCTAACGAGCAACTTACAAACTCAAGTAATGATTTTAATGCAACCTCTTGTTCTCCTGGAAATCCTTTGACATGCCCTTCAATAAGGCAAAGTGAAGCAGCTAAGGAAAGCAATCAAGATATATGTAATTCAGCCATTTACAATGGCAGCAAAAACATGGTTGGTGACATCTCAAATAATTTGAAATCTTCATCAAACAATGAAAACTGTAATATTACTTCAATTGCTAGTGTAAGAAAGTCAAGTCAAACCTTAGAAGAATCATCTATGTCCAACAACGTATTTCAACAAGAAACGTCAGTCAGGTATTCACAACCTGTATCTGCAGAGGTTCCCTTGTTTTCTCCTAAAGCACAAAACGACATTTCTGAAAGTGAAGCTCCAGGCAAAACAACTGTACAAACAGAGTTTGGATCAGAAAATGCCCATAAAATTCAGAATGATATTTCAGAGCATTCACTCCATAACAATACTTCTCATTTGTCTAATGGAATTGCAAATGAACAATCTCCAACCACTGTTGTTAGGGTATCTGATATACAGTTTTCCAAATCGAATTGCTCAGTTCAATTAGAATCGTGTAAAGTAGACAACAGGGACAATATAGATACCTCAGAAAATATTAAAGAAATTGAAAAATCTCCCAAGAATGATTTTTCAGGAAGCAGCAATGTGCAATCAGAATTATCTTCTACAGAATATAATACATTCTCATCTGTGTCTGAAGGCAATGTTAGCGCATGTTCTTCTGCAAACAAGATTTTTAGAAGCAATGAAAATTTGGACTTGGGTGCATCAGCAACTTCTTCATTATGTTTATCTCTTCAAAATAATGAACTTTCAAATGATTTGTTTGCCTCACTTCAGGTACCTTCTGGAGGACAACATGCTGAATCCATCTCCCCCACTGCTGCTTTTCTTTTGGCTTTCCCTTTGGTTTCAACGTCCAAGGTGTCAGATATAATTGGTGATTCACAAGATGATGTGGGCAGTGATAGTTTGCAAGGCACATCTACACTTTTGCAGATTGGAAGCTTAGATTCAGACCATCATTCAGAGGCAATTATCTCGAGATCACCAACATTTCAAAGTGCAAATAATTCAAGTAAGATATTACCTCAACCCACACTTTGTCAGAAGGAATCCAGAGTAGAGCATCAGGAATTAGAATGCCAACAGTTTCTATCATCATCTAGTAAAATTGATAGAAATTCAGAAAAAATTAAAGTTGATCACATAAAATTTTCTGACTCTTTGGATGAGACAGAAAAGATAAGCAATAAAAACTGGATATCATTACAGACACCATCTCATTCTGAAACAATAAGCAAAACCGATATAGATGAAAGTAGAGAAAGAAATTTAGATGCTCAGACTTTTACAAAGGAGTGCCTTGATTCACAGATGAAGAATAGAGAAATGACAGGAGACTGCACTAAAGAAAAAGCTTTGGAAGAGAGTTGTACATTCAATGCTACAAAAGAAATGCGTAATGTAGATTGTTCTTCAAGATCTCTTAATGCAGAATCATCACAGCAAACAAGTTCAAATGTACCACCTTTTTCAGAGAGGCAATTTGTTGCACCTATCTATAATTCTAAAGAACATTCTCGTCTTACAAGTATAAAACAGGATCAAACACCACAAAATTCATCAGCATTGCAAATTACGCCTGACAGATCTATAAACTTTGTTAATCCTTCAACTTCCAAAGATGAAGAGAGAAATTTTAGATCAGCATACAAAAATTTAGCATTAAACTCTTCAAATTCTGCAACTACTTCATCTTCAGGAGTTTCTTTTCCAATGGGGAAAAATGTGTCAGAGCAAGCCACTATGACTGAGGATGAAAGAACTTCTCATTCGAATTCGTTAGAATCTTCCAACAAAATAAAACAGACATCGTTTTCTTCTGCTGACTGTAGTGGCTATTCTACTACATCACAAAGTGGATATATGTTAAGTAATATAGTTGAAAATGAAAAATGTAGTATACCATCTTTTTCTGTTGCCCACAATTCATCAAATTTTAGCATTTTATCATGGACCACATTGTCTCCAACTTCAACTATGACCAATACAAGTCAGTATGATGGATTTGGTACTCCGAATTCTGTGGCTGCTTCTCAAAATAATTATTTGTCAGTTCCTAAAAAACAAAATAAGAACATCTGCTCAGCAGAAGTCTGTCCTGTTATGACATCATCAAGTGTTCCCGAGACATGTCAGCCACAAATGAAAGAAACTCTTAGTTCTCATACCATTAACAAATTTTCAGAATCAAACTCTAGCTCTTTATTGCAAAATTCTAATAATCAGAATTATCTTCAACATTTTCTTCCAGATCAAAGAAAAATGGTGACCTCTGTTGCCCCTTCAAGCATTGATAATACAGCATCGCAAGGTCCACAGTTGTGTGCAACTGGTAAAGTACCGGAGAGTGAGCAGCAGCATCGTCCTCCAGTGAATTGGATGACAACTCCTGATGTTAGGGGAGGTCAACATTCAATGAACTTAATACCCTCAAATTCTGTTGTAAATAGAGCAATACCTTCAAATTCAGCGACAGTATCTGGGGCATCTGTAAATGCAGTTACTTCAAAAGATAACCAATACTGTAGTATCAGCAGCAGTCAGAATGTATTTATCAGTTGCATTTCAAGTACTCTTCCGACCTTCGATACTAGAACATATACAAGTAATACATTCTATGGCACACAAAGTGTTTCTTCCCAAAATTCTCAGGGTAATTGTTATCAGAGTGGCACTCATGGGCAAGGACTTACAGAAGATTCCAATCCCAATAGCAAACAATTACATTTTACAAGTTCTTTGAATCGGCTTACTGATGTTCACATGGGGCAAACTCAACTAAATGAAACATATTCTGTTCCCTGGTTGCAAAAGAAACCTAATCCATCATCAGTGTGTAGCACTGAAAGTAGCAGTAGTAATTTCATTTCTTCATCTTTACCAACTTTAGTTGGAGATCTTGCATTGGGTACAAATTATCCCCTGTCAGTAAATGATGATGAGCAAGGAAGCAAAGGATTATCATCATCAGTAAATTTTCATCCAAAAATGACTGAAAAAAAGAGTAATGTTTGTAACTCAGGAAATAATTCTCTTGAAGAAGACCAGTCCAAGCAGATTCCGACAGTTTCTAAGAATAATGATCACAATAAAGATCGAGGTGCCATTAAAACTTCAGTTCAAGAATTCAGAACTAACTCTTCTCAGTCATCAGGCAGTAGCTTTTTATCAGTCAGTCAATTAGTGAATCAAGCACATCCATGTGAAAATTCTACCCGAGAACACACGATTTCTCGAGAAAGTAGCCACATTAGTAATAGAGTTCTATTGCCTAATAAGAATACCAATCATTCTCAGTCTCATCAGATAACAAATCTATCTTCAACATTAGAAGAACCAAAAGAACAAATTAGTTCCTTAAGTAGTTCAGAAAAGGAAATGAACCGAAAGCCTCGCCCTGAAATTGATCAGTCATGTGTAAGCATTAGATCTTTTGAAAGTAGAATATCTCTATCTCACTCTAGAGAAGAAGAAGCAAGAAGGAAAATAGAAACAAGTCAAGTGAGAGGAAGCAACCATTACATTCAAGAAATAACGAGCAATATCACACCAGCTCTCAATAGTAGTAATAGTAATAGTACGTTTTCTATTACTTCCAGTACACAAGCCACCTCAACACTCTCTAGTGTTTCTTGGTCATCAGGGAATGTTGTCAAACAACGCAGTGCAAAGGGGAGTTCTTCAGGTTGCAAAGCACCTGCTAGCAGCTATTCAGCTGAAGCTCTTATTGGTTTGAATTCTCAAGTAACAGATCGTGGACTAGGAACCATGAGTGACTCGCGAGTTAACAAAGTCATCACATTACCTCCACCTGTAGTTTCTGAAAGGTTTTGCCGACACCAGAATTATCCACCAGCCTCTACAGCCCGGCCAATACAAGTACCCCCACCATTCAGTACTGACACAATTCTTCCCAGCAATTACTTCACGTCTATGGAGTTACAAACTTCCCATCAAGATGGCAGTTCTAGTACTTCTCAAAATGTGAACAATTCTCAGAGCAATTTAACTTCTCATTCACATCAGAATCAACAGGGATTTAACACCTTCCCTGCGTCTTCTTCTCAGTCTGCAGTGCGTGCCTCAAATGGACAATGCAACAGTGTACTCTATTCACATTCAGACTTTATGTCTAGTGTTGGCTCTGCACATCCATCTCACTCTTTGCCCCCAGTGTCCCTTCCATGTAATTTTCTCCCAGACTTAGGGTCAAATAACTCTTATACCTCTGGAATTCTTTCTGATTCTGGAAATCCTTTCCTTTTCCCATCTTCTTCAATTCCTGTTTCAAGAGGATCATCAGCATGCCATAGTATGGGAGGGGGGAAGCAAAGTTTAACGCACTTACACAGCTCTACCCAAGTTACAACAGGTGCTGGAATCAGTGAAGGACATGAAACTTCAAACCAAATTGTTCCCACACTTCCACTTGGAGATAAAGAGCCGTATTCAGGAAATTCTCTCAGATGCAACACCGGAAGCAGTACAACTCGTAGACCAGTGACCTCAGAAGCAAATATGTTACAGCAGAACACAGTTGAAGGTGGAACTATAAGCAGTTCATCAAAACAAAGAATTAAAAAGCGCACTTCAGAACCAGCAACACATTCAAGTTCTACAGGTCTTGGTGGACTTATGGATCTTGGGTACCTTGGGATACCTCCAGTGATTGGTTCACCTATGCTTCCTGATGAGGGAACATTCATTAATCATTCTGGTGGATTTTTGGCACCAAATTCACAACATACTACTCCTTCTCTCTATCCAGGAGCTCCAACTCCATCACAAGGATCATTCTATCCAACAACATCTTCCCATGGGCAGTCCAATGCTTCCCATGCGAGTCATTTACCTGTCAACAGTGCAGGCTTCACAACTCAGACCACTAGAGGATTACAACTTGGCAACATGGTATCTCCCAGTGTTGTAAATTCAAGTGGAACTTCTCTTACTAACTTCAATCTCAGTACAATCTTTCCTGAAATTAATGAGAAGGTATGTCACCATTTACTGCTATGGTCTAAACATTTTAAAAAAAATAATTGTTCAACATATTAATGTTGTATTTTGTTCCAGCAAGTACCAAACAACGCATACAACAGTAGTGTTTCCAAAGAGTCTGGTCCTCTGTTAAGTTCATCAATGCCTACAACTGCACCCCGTCCACCACATTCTCAGTTAAATAATAGTACTTCTAATCATAATCGCCAACCTGCTACTTTGTTGCTCCCACCAGTGTCCAGTTATGCCCATAGACAAACTTCAGGCGAAGGGTCCATATGCTTACCACCGCCACCTCCACCACCCCCTCCTGTTCCCCTTCACTCAAGTGTTACTTTCAACAACCTTCTGAATTCAACTGCTTCTCAAATGTGCCAGATGCAATGGCGGTAAAACCATCCAAGTGTAATTCAATAGTTATATTGACTCCTTTAGTGTAATATTACCCAGATATATTCTAAAAATGAGGAAAATGAATTCCTCAGGAAAAATGCCCTTTTTTTCCTTTTACAGTGGAACACAAATGCAATCGAGATTTTCAAGATTAAATAGAATGTAAGTAATTTAAAAAGGAATTACATACTTGTTATAGAAAGTTTGAAATATTAAATATATTAATTTATTTTCAGATTTGCCTCAATTGTGGGACTACATTTACTTCCACCAATAATGGTATATATTTAAATTATTGAAATATTACTTTGTTTTAGCGAACTTTATTTGCTACACAATTCCAATGATAAAGTTCTTGGATAAAATCACATTTCACTTTGGAAATAGTTGAAAAAATATATGAAGGAAAATTTGGCAATAATGAAGACTGAATGTATTAATATTTTATAATAAAAAAATGGATACATGTTTTTGAAAAAGATTAATTTTTAAAAGATGATTGTTTGCATATACTAGTGCATAGCATTGTCTTAAAAGATAAAATGACTGTCACTCATACCAGTTTTACTCCCACTTACTTGCATGTCTCGTACTTAGAAAGGAAAACAAAATTATGATTGATATTGATTTGATCTCTTACAATTAGTTCAGGAAACTTTGAGTTTAAGCATTTGCCACTATGTGGATTATATTTGTTCTCTGAATGCAAATGTAATTGGGATGTATACAAAGTCTTAGTACACAGGGTCTTTAGCTTAACTAGCAACCCATATCTCTTGTTTTGGCAATTTGGCAACGCACAAAATACCTTTGGCATCCCTTTCACTTTTAGCAACCCACAGCTGTGTGCTGCAGATTTTGGAGTGAGAGAATGCGGCTAATTTTAGTTGGAAGAAAGAGAAAGCACTTATGGTCCTTGTTAGTCTTCAACATACTGCAGCCACTACACTGAAAAGAGTAAACGCCTGTGTCTTGGCAAGTAGTGGTTACTTTGAGCATTTATTTTTATTGTTTATTTTCAATCATTATTAATTTATTGCTGATGTATCTTTTATTGATAGTTTTAATAATTTTATTAAGACTTTTGTATTTGCTTAATAATCAGATTCAATACTAATAATACAATATTAGTGTTATAAATCATGAAGAGCTTGGCGGTAATGTTTCAAGAGATATTTTTCCGATTTCTATCTGAGCCGACATTCATTAAATAATAATAATAATAATAATAATAATAATAATAATAATAATAATAATAATAATAATGTTGGTGTTAATAAATTGATAAACAGTAATAACTTCCCTCCAGATCTTCAGTTTTGTTTCTTAAGCATACTGGACAGAATCACCTAAAGAGACATTTTGTTTCTTGCTCATGCCTCTGCTCACCCCACCCCACCCCACCAAATCTGTGTAGCGCAAAATACTTCCGGCTGGCGTGAGCCGCATACCTGCCTGCCAAAGCTCTTGAATGGGGATAACACAGAAACAGAAAAGTTGCTGTAGCTTCTGACCTGACGTTCGCCTTCTCTGCTGCCTTGACATGTGAGGCATGGCTGTCTTGAAATGTGGCAAAAACATGCAGTTGCCAATTGCCAAAACAAGAACAGGTGTTCTCTGACATGGGTTGCAAGTTAAGCTAAAGACCCTGTATATGAACATATGAATACCAATTCAGGTATAACATGCATCATGTATAGACTTCTTTACATAATACATATATTAGTTTAGATTTATGTTTGATTTGCTTCTATTTTTGTCCTAACTAAAATTTGGTTTTTCTGTTTTAGTTAGAAGTCCTATTCCAGTTACACCAAGGGTAAAATAATGATCACATGCAGTTATTTGTTAAGAACACACCCTTGTGGAGCATTTTTGTACCGGTGTTTAATTTTTTTTTTTAAACTCAAGGTTTTCATATTGCATTGTTGTAAAGATAATTTATTGGGCATATAATGTAAATATGTAAAATTTGTAAATCTTCTTTCCAATTTGATGTTGAGCAAGCTTTGTTTGTTTTGTAATGTTCAGTAGCTGAAGTACATAATGGAAAAGATTTTCTCTTGGATTTGAAGAGAATGTATGATAATGTTATTGATTGGGATATAAAATAATGTGCTGATTAGATGTTAACAAAATTTTCCATTTTAAAATTGAGATTATTTTTTGAAAAAAACAACAGATTTCAGTTTTATTATATCATGGATGGGGAAGCTAACTGAATCAATTTTGCTTTATTTGAGCTCTTCGTGGTGAAAATGTTCTACTCGTTTGTCTAAAACACTATTAAGTCTCCTTCAGCATTGTTGGCAATATTATTCCTTTGAAGTACACTAAATCTGATGCTACCATGTCTTGGGATTTAATAAATTTTGTCTTTAAATTTTTTTTGTTGATGTTCTTACTAGAAATTTAAAGCACTTTCAGTAACAAGTATCTATTCATGCTTATTTTTCAGTCTCAGATTGAATGAAATAACAAATTATAAATCTGTTCACAATTCTTAACCTTAAAAACTTATAATGAAAGGTTGTCAGAGATATCCATTTGGGTAGTGTTATTTTAGGGGTGGAATTAAAATGACATCAGATTTGCTCCCCCTACCCTTACACACACCCCTACCCTAATTTCTCCCTTCTGATCTAGATTGATGGTATGCCAAATTTTATCTCAATAAATTACATTTATCTGTGAATAAAAAAATCCTTGCAGTAAACACATTTTTTAAATTTATTTTTAGTAGTTTTAAACTTGAAAAACAAAACTATAAATATTTTGCAATACAGCCATAGGAATAAAATAATTTGTTAAGCTTGTAAAATATTGGGTTTTACCTGAATCTTCTTTATGTACTGGAAATTACTGTGGATGATTTTCCATACATGTAAAACAAATTCTTTCTGTTCATTAACAACTGACACTATTTAAGTCTTTGCTATAAGTTGAGGCATTCAGTTAGAAAGGGAGCTAATACACAAAATAAAAAATCAATTTATGAATGTATTCGATTATGAACATGATTGAATATGTCAATAAATGGATGTTTTGAATTTTGTGTACTAACTCTCTCTCTCTCTCCGAATGCCTCAATTCTTTCCTTTATTTGATAAATAATTTATATATGAAAATATTTAACTGAGCTTTTCTGATCAAGATGTAGGATTAACAGCATTAGAAATCTGACTCAATATGTAACATATAAAATAGTTTGAGACTTAGGACTAAAACAAATTTGCCAATTTTCTAATCAAAAAGATTATTAACCACACCCAAAAGAATGTACCTCCATTGAGTTCCCTAGGCAATAGATTTTGAAAAACATATTTTTGTTATTGACACTGTTTCCATCAGAGTGAGAATTTGCAAACATTTAAACACCATTAGTTCTGGTAATATACATAAATACAGATTTGAATTTACTTTTTCATTCCCTTTTAATTGTTTAATAAATAGCAGGCCATTGTTAGGAGTATCAGTTGTTGATAAAATATTTATCCCCTATTGTACATTTATAATTGGAACAAACTTTCTTAAGCTTTTCACTTCACTGACACCAAACCCACAGTTCACATAAGCTCTTACATGTTATGGCTGTGAGGCAAATACAGCTTCCTCTCTTCTTGCTACAGAAAAGTAGCAGCTCCATTGAAATGATTTCCATTAGAGGCAATAGTATCAGATCAAAAAATCCATTGATGCAAGACACCAATGAACTCTTTACAATTGTGGACGAAAAAATAATTAATTCTAAGATACACAAAAGATCATTACAGGTAATGCTCAAATTTTAAAAAAGTGATAAAAGAAAATATAAAAATTGTAACAATTTACTGTTAATAATTAATTTTAGTTCAAATTACTCCATTGGAAGATTTATTTTTCCGAAAAAAGAATAAACGTTTTTACTGCAAGGAAAATGGTTAATATATACAGAGACTTACCTAGGCTAGTGCAATCTGGGCCCCCTGAATGAGGCCCTTCACCATCTTCCATTAAAGGTGGGATTTCGTGTGGAAAACTATTTTGAAAATAATTCTTGATCAATATTTTTGTAACATTACACAAACTGAACATTTAATGAATGTTAATTGTGCTATAATTTAGTACAAGAGAGAATGCCAGTTCATTACATAATTTACATTAGAAAATAGTACAAATTTATTTTCATCATAGGGGCCTAAGGACAGGAAACTTGAAAGCATGAAATGGGAAAATATTTATTCCCCATTCATGCACAATTGACAATAGCCTAAAAAAATGAATTGGGGTGCACTTAAAAACGACAAGTGCTCTTAAAAATTTGAATAATAGATCTTACTCCTTCAAACTATTCATAGATTTTGACTACAATGAAACCTTGTTACCAAGTGCCTAATTCTGGAGTGAAAATTACAAGAATTTTTTCTAACTTCATTTTTTTTTTTTTTTTTTTTTTTTTTTTTTTTTTTTTTTTTTTTTTTTTTTTTGAAATTACACTCTTTATGTTCCTTGTGAGGGGGAAAACAATTTTTTTTAAATCTACACTTTGATATTTTTATGGTATTGTGATTGGCAATATGGCCAATGCAAACAAGTTTAATAGTGATTCTGTTGAATAAATATTTTATTTTTTTGGAATTAAGAATAATAGAAATATCAGCTTTCTTAAGTTTTTATTGCTTTAAATTGCCATATTGAAATTATATTAAGTTTTCTGCCTACTTACTATAGTTTGTTAAGACCACAAGTTCTAAATAACAGTGAGTGCTTAATATTTTAGACACTTCAAAAACAACCACCAATGGAAACTCATTGTTTGATACCATTGTTCTTCATTTTTGTAAAACAAAATATTTCATTTGCATAAGATTTTTTTTTTTCCCAAGGTGAAATCTTATTTATAGTAGAACTTTGTATATAAAATAAAATATAAAACTCATATCACATTTGCATTCTGCAGTGGGGGGACCTCATTTAGACCCTACACACTAAGGGCTCCAAGAATTAGCTACACTCCAAAAATATAAAACTTTGTGTTCTTTGTGACATAGATTAATGTTAATTTATAGAAATGAAATTTGATATACCATCAAATTAGAACTGGATAAGAAAAAAGGAAGGACTTTGCATTATGAATAAATGATGGCTTCTACTTTCCTTCAGTTAAATGAGTAATGTTTGGCTATAGGTTACTGCTAAGCCATTCTTTTTTTTTCATTTTAACTATAGGTAAACTACAACTATCTCTTCAAATCTGAATATATTTCTTGTTGAAGCAATGCAATATAAGATTCTTAATGCACAAACAAGTATTGTTATAAGACTGTAATTGTATAAATATAACTCCTTATTAACTATTTAGTTAAATACTTATTTTATAATAAAATATAATTTCACTTAAATAATGGGTTATGTCACAAACCATTTCTTTACAAATATAGACTAATATAAAGAAAATCATTCATGAAATAGCTTAATATACTGTTAATTTGGCAAACAACAATTTCTTATGATAATTAGAACTATTTCATATCTTTGAGATTCCTGTAATGTACATCAGTTATTTGGGAAACTTTTTATAATTTAATCATTTCAAAATTGACAGTGAAATGAAAACTTAGGTAAGTTAATACCATTGAAAGTAATAAAATGTTAATACTTGAAAGGTGACTATTAAAATGTCAAACTCACTGTTTTATAATTTTCTTTTACAAATATGAACAATGGACAGCGTTTGAAAATACATTGACATTAAATGTCAATTTTTTTTTTGTTTTACTTTAAAGTAAAGAACAATTGAGCAAAAAGTGGTACATCATTGATTCATTTTGAAAATGTGTATGTTGAATGTATTCTACTGAAAGTATTTCCTGTGTGCAACTGAAAAGTGTTATTCATCCTAAGAGAGTTGTTGAATACAGTAATGATACTTATTGTGTTATCAATGCTATGCATTGTATTATACCATATTTTTGAATTGTTGAAAGAATGAATTTTTAATGAATCAACACATTTGTTGTAAAACCATGTAGATTTGTAAGATACATTAATAATGTATGTCATTGTATCTATTTTCTCATATTTTATACATGAAAACATGTAAAACTTTTAATTTATATTGCTGTGTTATGTGAATGATCAAAATCATACAGTATGTTTAATAAAGATTGTCAAGAACTTTTCTTGGTTGTTTGTCATTGGCAAAATAATTTCTAACAACAGCAATACAGTCCCTTTTCATACCATTACTTTGATTATCTTCTGAAGAATTTGAAAGAAAAGTATTTATTATTTAAATTTTCAAGCCAATCATGGAAAGTGGGATGCAGCTTTTACAATCATCCTGTTATGAATATTATTAATAAATTTAAAAAAGTAAAGAGAAAACAGAAATGTATGGAAATGGATGGTCTGGTGGATGAGGACTGAAAAATGGAAATGGAGAAGTATCAATAAAAATTCTAGGAAAAGAAATGAAGTGAAAATTTTACATAAACACAATGAAATAATGGCAATATAGTTCTCAAACAGATATTATAATTTTTTTAAATAAATATTTTCTTTACTCTCATTCTCTCCATTGGAAAACTGTACTCTCAATAGGAAACACATTCTGTTGAGAGATTTTTCCAGTAAAAAAAGAGAAAATGGTCATGTACATAAAATTGCTTGCAAAAATCGAAGAGTTCTTGGCACCTGCTTCATTATGCATTTCAATGCATACTTTCATACTGCAGTTAAATAATTACAACACTCATACTAATGAGAAATAGTACTCTCAAAGTTGTCAACTAAATTGCTCATTCAGGAAATGCAACAACAATCAATGATATATTTATATTAATTTTTGTAATTTTCTATTGTAATAAATAGAATAAAACTAAACACAGTAAGAAAGTATGCCATGTTCTGTAATACTGTTTTCTCATTTTAATACAAGCTTTCAACAAACAAGTCAATACCTGGTACTCACATAAAATTTAAAAATTCTTTTTTGCTCATTTTTTCTAGGGAACTTATTGAAATATCTGATTTCTTTTGATTTGGAGATTTTAGAAAGTTAATGATGATAGGTGCCACTCTTTCAGGATTGTTCAGATGAACATGATGCAACCCTTCCACAGTGTGGAACTCAAAAACCTTGGCTGATTTCTTCATAGTTTCTAATGTTTGTTTGTTGACTTCTAAGCTTTCAAATACAAGACCTGGATCAGCCTTAATAAATAGTACATTGCATGTGATGCATGATGCCATATAAAGTACGTACTCATGTAACCAACCACTCAGCCTTTTAACTTTTAGAGCATTATCTCTTGTAAAAGCATACTTGTCACCAAATTTTTCAGTTCCTCTTTTCAATAATACTTCACATGATTCTTTGGATACTGACTGACCCACCATTCCATCATACAATCTCTGGACTGTTTCTTCATAACTATAGGAAGGCTTCAAACTGTCATCTACATCTTCTACTTTCAGAAATCGGTCGAGATCTGCTGCAAGCTTATCTATATCTTTCTTGGGATCAATTGATAATGGTTTAAAAGCATCAACTAAAATCAAATTTTCAACTTGATCGGGATAAACTGCTGAATAAATAAAAGATTGTACAGCACCCATTGAATGAGCTAGCAGAGAAATTTTGTCCCATCCGTAATAATTGACAACATGCCGCAAAGTAAATATCTGGTCAGTAATACGATATGGAATACCTCTTGGAAAGTATGAAGACAACCCATGACCAGGACTATCAATTGCCAGGAGGCTGATATCTGATGGCAGCAGAGGTGCTAATCTGTCCCATGTACCAGCATTATCTTGCCAACCATGCAGACCTAGTAAAGGCTTCTTGTCTGAGCTTCCCCACCATTTGCCTAAACACATACAAAATCAATCATCAACAATTTAATTAATTTTTTCATAGTACTGTTAAGTTTACTGACCAAATAAATTCATAGCTCCTATTCAGAATAACTAAGAAATAACCACATTTTTATTTAATGCTCTTTAGTATGTTATGGTTAGACCCCGGAATTTTAGGCTCAAAAAAGCAATGATTTAGGCACCTAAAATAAGCAAAAAAGTATGAAATTAGGTACCATTAGTCATGAAAAGCCAGGTTTTAAGCTTTTAAAATAGGTTACAAAATGATTATTAGCCATTTAAACACATTAGACATGAAAAGTTATGTTTTTGGTATCTACAACTGAGCATGACTACACGCATATTATTTGAATCTCTTTCATGATTAGCAGAACAGTATATAATAAAGATTTTCTCCAAATTTTCTTCAGTAAGGCAGTGTCTCGTATATTAAAATAATTATTTTTTTTAATACGCTTTTCCATTTGCATTTTACTTTGTCCCCAACGGCTCTCTTTAATAGAACTAATTTTTACATGGACGTCTTGCATCACAGACACTTGATCTGTCAAAGACTTTCCTTTGCATTCCAATGAAAAAAATTTATGAAACATCCTCTTTATTTCGACTTGCAGAGCTCGTTATGTTCGGTTGTTGGGTAAGAGATCTTGGAGCGTAATTAATTGCATATTCGATCAGGGAAGATTCACTTTCCGGTATAAATTTAAAAAATTAGTAATTAAAATATGATAATTCTTCAAAATTATTTGTTTTAGGCAGAATTAGATACTTTCACTAGATGAATTTTTTCATGATTTGTCAAAATCTTCAACAATCTCCTAAAGAAAGTAAAAAGGCTTTTGTCCTAAAATCCAATGACTAGTTATGACTGATCCAGCAAAACAAAAAAACTGTTCAAAAATGTGAATATAGATTTAAAAAATATAATAGTATATCTTTAGAGCAACTAAGGAAGTTAAATGTGATAATTAACAGCAATAAATTAGAACACATTAAACAAAGAAAAAAATATTTAAAATTAAATTTATGTCAAATATACACAATATTAATATTTTGTTTCAGATTCCTGTTTCTTATAGAAACACAATGTAGTTATTTGATAACATTTTGTTATCACAACATTTATAACAATAACAATTTATCTAACTTGTCTGGATTCATAAATCACTAAAAAATAAATATTGAGGCATTTGATGCTAATTCATTTCATGGAACTTTTAACTTCAGAACCAGATTTAAACTGGGGCAACTGGGATCCCCAAAAGGCGTTATTTATTAATTGTCTCGTAACACATTTGTTAATACCATATTGAATTTTAAAAGGCATTTTAACATTTTATATGGTCTGCACATGCTAGCCTTGGGGTTCCCCACCCATGTAAACCTGGCCCAGACTTAACATACAATTACTACGATTAGGTGTTACCACCCACAGATATTACGAGCTCAGGTTTTACCACCCGCCAGTGAGAGACCTGCTCCACACGAGTGAACTGAATGCAATACTAATCCTTAATTAGCAACTTGAACACAATTCATAAAAAGCAAAAGTTACAAAAATGTACAATCCTTTTCACAGAAACTTCTCATAAAAGGCTAGTCTCTAAAACATGATTGAAATGTAACCCAACAAAACTTTAATTCATTACAATTTCTATTACAGTATTTTCCTTCATTGTGCTACTCCACATTTACAAACTCAGCCATTTTCAGATAGTACTGTGCTCAATCACCATTGTCTAGCAATTAGACTGGAAACTTAAATGAACTTCATGACACATTAAATCAAAAATTTGAGAGATATAGTCACACAAAAACTAGCTTACAAATCATATATTCCAACAATTTGAAATTAATGCTAAATCTTAAGAGCTATTTAGTATTGGTCACTGCTCTAGTTGCTCTCCAGGAGCCAAGTATCACACAATTAATTAGATATACACATTTTGATAGTCACTGTTTTTCATTACCAAAATAGTAAATATAATATAAATACTGATTTTTCATTTCAAACTATTTAAAAAAAATAATTTACATTAAAACCTAAAACTGTGTATCTTCTGTAACAGGCCACTTAAATATGTGCTGTAAAATTATTAACTCTAATATCATCACAAATCAATGTTTAACTTGACATAAATTTAAAAAGTTGTTTATTAACGGTGCCACTTTCTCAGGATTGTTCAAATGTAAATGATGAGTTCCTTCCACATCATGATGTTCGAAGTGAAATCCAGGTTTCTTTATTAAATCTCGAGTTTTCAAATATACTTCTTCTCTCTCACCACCAAATAGCAAACCTTGTACAGCTCTGATGCTTAAATGATGACATTTAATTCTTGGAGCACATTGTAAGAGATATTCAAATGGAAGACGACCCATTGCATGAAACCTAAGTCGAGGATCACGAGAGAAATAGAAGCTATCTGGCTTTGTAGATGGAAGCATACCCCGCTTTAACAGAACCTTGCAGGACTCGATTGATGGAGATTCTAATGACCCCTTATGTAAAATATCTACAATTTGGTCATAATTGTATGATGGGGGTTCATTTGTTTGCATTTTCTTCTCCAAACTCAATAATTTATCACTTATCATTCTCAGTTGCTGAATTTCTGTCCTCTTGTCAGGTGCCATCAATGTTCGAGCACAATCTATGCTAATATAAGTATTCACACATTCAGGATATATTGCTGCAAAAACGAAACTGACACCACTACCATATGAATGCCCCACTAGAGAGAGAGTATTCCAGTTGAAATATTTTGCTATTCGCCTCAGAAGTAACACAGTATCCAATAAATGGTAAGGTTTGCCAAATGGAAAGTGAGTTGACAATCCATGACCAGGTATGTCAATTGCAAGGAAACTTGGTATTTCCAAAAGGGGTGCTAATGTATCATAAGACCCAGCATTGTCCTCCCAACCATGCAGCCCAATTAAAGGTTGAATATTTGTGTCTCCCCACCATTTCCCTGAAAAAACACATCAATAGTGACAAGGCAGGTATTTTCATACGAATATTCAAAGTTTTTAAAGAAGTCTTACCTGCTATATGACCCCAAGGTACTGGTATTTTTATTTCCTGTACTTCTTTTACTTCAAGTTTTCGGTTAGTCTCGTGCACCCTGCGACTTGGAAGAACTAAAAGTCTGCAAAATTTTGATCTTGCCACTGTCTTCAACATTCTCACTTCAAATGAGAGAATAATAGATTAACACCATACTTTAAATTGTTTATCCACTTTTCAACAGATAAAATAATTCTGTTTAACTTACCTTCACAGCTGGTGATTCAATTAACCACCAAAATACCTCACGTCCGTCCGCGTCCGTCCAAGAACAGAATACTTCGCATGTCACGTCTTACGAAACAAGTGACGTGACGTCACGTCCAAAAATTATTATAAACGCATGGAACATTGGACCCTCTATAACCCTTCCCCTTATAATACGCCCTGAATGTGATGATCAGCATTACTCAGCAGTTCTGTAATATCGATATTATTTTCTATGTACTAAAAGGGTGACATATTCTTAAAAACTTATTCATTCAAAGTAATTTTTGCCCGATATAGTTATTGTCACCGCTACAATTCTTTACTGAATAAATGTCAAATTAAAAGAAAAATATTTTTTTTAAATTATAGGTGATGCAACAGAATGATCGGAAATATTTAGTACGTAATATTTAAACATACACTTGTTTTTAGTATGACAGAAACTGTAATTTCTGCTCATTATTGAAAAAGTCAAATTCAAACGAAGCGCCTTTGATCATATCTGCGTTTCTTTCGATAGCCAGGATCAGTAGTAATTTCTAAATTTTACAAACCTTATAAATTTAAATGCTACAATATTTTCAGCACATTGCATAGAAAAGAAAGAATAATATCTCACACAAGCTTGCCTTAAAAACGAAATAATACACCAAATTTTAATTTTATGTCGTATTAAATACTGCAATTATTTTTAAAAAATATCACGAACCATAAGAAAAGTTTAAAGAAAAATTTGGAGCCGTTTTTGAGAAAAAGGCATTTGAGCGTTTCTAGAAATGCGGAGTTTTGAGCTCATTTTCACAGAAAACTGTTGAATTTTCGTGACACTTTATATAACTTTACTTAAGCACTCATAAATATAATAAGGGATCGTCCATAAATTACGTAACATACATTTGGAGTATTTTGAACCCCCTCTGAAATAAGACATATAGTTACGTAACGCTTGCGACAAGCCCCACCCAGTTCCAGTAAGTAAAATCACTTATAAAGCCGAGATGAGTTGTACTAATTAAATTTATGTTATACATTAAAATTTATTATAATTAATGTGAGAATTGGTTGGTGGTGCAGACTGCGCATAACAATACGTTTGGGTATACATTTTTATTAAAGAAGAACGCGTAGGCGAGAAGATTTCTGTCAAGCCGTATACATGCTGTCGTGGATGACCCCGAGTCTACTTCGCCATTAATTGGGTTCTAGAATATACTATAGATCCGTTTTGAATATTATCTTTGTAATCTAAAAGATTCAATCAATATATCATTGATGACAAATATTTTCATTTATAGTAACAATTTATAGAAGATAACTTCTTTAATTTATTATATTTTTAATTTAATTTGTTCATATGGTAATGTTTTAGTATAAGACTGCATGAAAGCAATTATTTCAGCAAAAATTAAAAAAATAAATATCAGTATCTCTTAACACTAAACTTCCCCCCTTCCGCTATGTAACGCAGCGTAACGCTGCCTCAACCCCCCTCCCCCTCTTAGGCGTAACGTAATTTATGGACGACTCTTAATGGTGAACAAATAGCCACTAATGTAAATGATAACGCTGTGAGAGACAAGTCTCAAAAATTACATTTTTGTAATAAAAAAAAAGAATAGAGCAGTATGGCGTGTATATCATCAAATAGAGTGCATTTAGCACTCTCCTCACCAAGAGTTTAAAGAAAAAAATGGCTCCTTTTTGAGTACATCTTGTTTTTTTAAAAAAAGTAATTGCACAAATTTCACACAATATTGCGCAAAAAACTACTTAAAGTTTCAAAAAAAGTGTACATGAGCTTAATGAGAGAACTAATTACGGATGGAAGAGAACAAATTATGGAAAAGGAAAAAGTTGGCCCAGGGGCTTCAAGTAAAGTACCCAAAATTTTGAAGATTGTTTTTTAAAATATCAAAGCATCGTCTCGAAACAGTTAGACAGGGGCTTCATCAACTTGGAAAAATTCCTACGCATGGTTTTGGCGCTAGTGGTGTTCACGGGCGGACGGACGGACGGACGGACGGACGGACGGACGGACGGACGTTTTAAAAGAACCACTTTTTCGGTATCAGGGGATCCCAATACGTGTTTTTTTTGTTGAAATCTCGAAATCGATTTTCCGCAGCATTATATAACTTTTCTAACTACGTATATTACTCCATATATACGAGTACGTACATATATGGGAAAGTAAAAGCGAGACCAATGCCAAACAAAAAAATGTCGAAACAAAACAAAAGCACACTGAAGTAAATACAGAAAACTAGTATGTGGATATTGCTGAGCAATCCCTATACAGTTCGAATAAAACTCTTGAGTGTATGTGAGACGAGACCACTTCCTCTGCATCAATAGAGACATATGAGTTGTCATTCGACGCATCTCGGGATTGTGATGGAGAACTGGTCATTGTTTTCTGATCCGGCTACAAGATTCAAATAAATTTCCAAAAGCGTGTTTTTATGTGTTTTGGCGCTGAAATCTTGGTGATAATGCCGGGAATTAAATCAGCTCCTCCTAAATCGATCTAAGTAAGTGGTGTTGATTAAACACCTGTAGTGTACCCAAAGTAATTTTTAACTTAATGCGTCGTAATTTTCTTTCACTTTGGCAAAACTGATGTTGACGTCTTTAAGTGCACAATTGAATGAAATCGCGCAGCAGTCTGATAACATTTTAGATTCGAATTATCGTATACAATTGTAAAAGCCGACTAACAGTATTGCCTCGGAACTTATTAAACTTAAAGAATTTCAAGTGACTATGGGGAAAACAAAACTGTGAGTAATGCTAGAGTATGAACGAAAGTTAGGTTCCATTTCGCACTTTTCCGTTCATACGTAATTACGTATTTACGTTTTTGCACATGTAAGTGTGCCCCAAATCTTATTCCTATTAAACTTAATTAACACCTTATAAACATACAAAACAATCGCCTTTTAATGTTAGGTTCGCATACAACGCTAGATTCTCATACAGAACAATTAACAGAGAAATTTGCGACGTAGAAGTAAACACAAATTAGACAGAGTTTGTAAAATATTAAACTCTACAAAAATTAGGAAAGAAAAACACAAAAAGTTAAAGAAATCCGGGGAAGAATCAAATGTAGTAGTAAAAAATGTTGCCACCGAATATTCGGAACTAATTGGGAACGACCTGCACTTTCTCATTAAGCATTTGTGCCAATAAAAATGTGCTATGAACATATTAGCAAAGAGAAATCGACATCGACATGGTAAACCGATATCGACATGCGAAACCGATATCGAAATTGGAAATTGATATAGAAATGATATCGATATCGATATTATATCGAAATTTAAAATTGGTTTCGAAATGGGAAATCGATATCTAAATAGGAAATTGATATCAAAATACGAAATTATAACTAGAACCTCATAGCGGATGAGTAAATCAAATTTTACAAGACAGTGTCTTAGCAAATGCATGGCCAAAGTTGTGGGAGAAAGTTTTTACAACAGGATACTGGACATCCTTGTCCAAACCAGGACATAGAACTAACCTATACTCGCCAAAGTCTCATCTATTAAAATTGTTGCACTGCACAGCGTAAAACGTGATTAACAATCACGTAACCAGTAGCGTATATATAGTTGCATAATAGTTGCAATAGTAAAGCATTGCCGGGTCCACTAATAGTTTCTAAATTATTGTAGCAGTGGTTACCGTCCACTGAAATATGGAGTAAAGCCTTACTCGCTTACGAGAAAACGCGGCATTAACTGCTTTTCCCACTATTTCCCCGTTCTTTTTGTTTTTCGTTGTCCGTTCTAATTGGAGAATTTCTGTGAATTTCTCGCGGGCCTCGGTGCGGCCGCTCCATGCTTAATCCGGGCCTGAGTATCCAGCCTTTCGAGGATTCAGCAGCTCTCTCGATATTCTTCATGATTTGCTGGTTCATTACTGGCGTTTACAGGAATTGCGAGATCAACCAATGAAATCATAGCAGTTTTCCCTTGTAGCATTCGACGATTCAAAAGAGAACAGTTCAGACCTCAGTTCTTCGAGACGGGATCGAGAGTACAAAAAGATGGAACCTTCTATCATTCTGGCATTTACTGGGCCATAAAACTACATTCATATATTACATTACATCGTACATTACTTCGAAGATTGTTTCCACCGATGGCTGGTATATTTTGAAAAACGTCCAAGAAAGCTATAATGAAAAGTTCATTTCATGATAAGAGAACGTAAATATACAGTTGTGAAGAATGGAGAAAAACAATATTTTTAATAGGCAGTCCTAATTTTCTCTCAATCCATGTGAGGCGTTCTTTGATGCATGCTTACCTTTTTAATTTCTTCGAAGTGTTGAAATCTCTTTCCTGCACCCGGACTTACTGAGAAGCACTAGGGCTAGCTCTTCCTCTTTTTTGAATAGATGGAAGAATCAGGATATATGTAGCTGTATATTATTCAAATTATTTTGCTAAGAGTCGCAAGGTATTTAGGGGTCTACCATAAAATGAGGTTATTTCACATTGGTAAGTAAAGTATCTTTTGAGTAGTCCCTAACAAAGAAATAATGTTGCATAATTTTTTCTCTTAACAAAATTTTACAATTTTGATCTTGGCAACTGAACTGCCTTAGAAGTCATTTAATGCATCTAGCCTGTCCCTTTGGAAGCATTAAACCATTTTGCAAATATCATTAACCCTAATATGAAACCGTCGGTGAATTCTATTCACCAGCCAGACCTTTTGGTCTCTCATTCCTTGAAACTTCAACGATACTCCACGCCACACTCTGCACCCATCTTTTTATCAACATCTGCTTTGCGTGCATTTTTAGCTTTACTGTCAAATACATTGTGTAAACAAACTTCACCATGCTCCGTGTACAACACCTTCAGGTTCAATTTTTAATACTGATGATAATGATGATGATTATGATTAAGGTTTAAGGGCGCTTCAGCAGCTGAGGTCATTGGCGTCCGTGTCAATTTTTTAAGAACAATACGCACAGTAGCAGTGCGAGACTAAAACATGTTTTTTAAGGTACAATGTAAGTAAAATTAAAAACAAATATGGTCAATTATTTAAAAGAGTTGGCTGAAAAGGGCCATATACTTAAAAATTTCAAATTATAAGCCACATAATTGGCATAATCCTCTTCTATCAGATAATGCTGCACAGTCAGATTCTCGTAAGAAGCTAAAAAGCTTGCAGAGAGAAGATTCGTCATTTTCAAGTAACTGTGCCAGAGAGCTAGCAAGGTGAAGCCTTCGCCGGCTATCTCTCACCTTAGAACAGTGCAGGAAAACATGCTCCACGGTAAGATCCGTAACTATCGCATGTAGAGGGTGGGGTCACCGCGGAGATGTCCCTGGGAGTAATAAGTGACCAATCCGAAGGCTTGGTCTTGACCACGAGATGAAGAGGACCAAGGCTTCACGGAATCCTTGATCCTCGTGAGTTTAAAGTCTCAGTTTGGCCACATGCGCTGAGAATACGTTTCATAAAATGCTTGGTATCTTTGTTGGGACTGTGAGGATATCTACCTCAGTTTTCTTTGTGGCAAGCTATGCTGCCTGGTCAGCAATTTCGTTCCCTATTATCCCAACGAGATTTGGAATCCAACAAAAGAAATGTAACGACGCAGTAAATTACGGATTAGGTGCTGGATGATTGTTTTCAGACGGTCACAAGGAGAGAAGCAGGAGATAGATTCGAGCGAGGTTTTTGAATCAATGCAGATCACAGCTTCTTTTGATGTCATCGATTCAGCGAACTTAAGTGCCTCCAAGAGCGCTTATATTCTGCAGTATTAGCGCTGCACGAAGAGTCTAGTCGAAGACTCCGCATGGCACTGTGACAGTAGAACGCACATTACCATTCAGAGTACATGAAGGTATAGTCGGGATACATGGATTTCGTCTCCTGGAATTCCACCAGAAATTTACTGGGGGAAGTTGAGGATTTGGGGAAGTGTTATAAACGCGGCCGGAGAAACTTCCAAGGCGGAACAA
This sequence comes from Gryllus bimaculatus, assembly GCA_017312745.1. NCBI lineage: Eukaryota > Metazoa > Arthropoda > Insecta > Orthoptera > Gryllidae > Gryllus > Gryllus bimaculatus. Next base: position 30,106 of record BOPP01000133.1, read on the forward strand.
GGTTTTAGGGGGTTTCACAGGGATGGGGAGTTTTATATCGACTTTCTGCAAGCGAGTGTACAGACGAATACCCGGTAACGATGGTTTCAGTTCGTACGATGTCCTGTGACTTGGGTGAAGAACTGCCTGGCGCGAAGGCATATTTATGGCTGATACTTTCGCACCGTAGGAGCCGGTTACAATATATCGCTTTCAGCTCAGGGATGGTTCACCAGCCTCGACCAAGAGGCATTCAATGCTACTCGAGCGGTAGGCTGATCCGTATAACAGCATTGTGTATGGTATTTAAGGAACGGAGGGTCGATGTAGACGCTGACCCATACACAATACACCCATAATCCAAGATAGGACGAATGATAGTCCTATATAGGCGCAAAAGACATGCTCTGTGCCTCATGATTTACCGGTAAGGGTGCGAAGTTTCAATGGAGATACACAACGTCTCTTCAAGTTTTGAATGTGATTTCTCTATGTTAAACTCTTGTCGAAAGTCATGTCTCAATAACTTGCATGCTTTTCGAGGTGCACAATATACCAAAGTCATCAACTAAGAGCGATGCTTTCACAGGCTCTCAAATTGCTGATGCGATAATATTGATAGCAACAGCGAACAGTGACACTCAAGAGTTGATGCCAGGGGAACACCGTTTTCTAGTTAGTGACTTGAGGATAATGTGTCGTCAAGGCGGACGCGGAAAGATATTGACGAAGGAAAATCTACTAGAAACGAACAGAGATGGCTCCAAGAACACAAGGTGCGACGAATGCCGTACAGCCAGGCGGTGTCACGCTTTCTCAATGTCGAAAAAAATTGCTACCAGGTGTTGTAGCACGAAAGAAGTGGAGATCCGAAGGAAGGGTGACTAAGCGTTCCACATTTGACCTGTGTTTCCTGGAACCACTCTGAACAGGTGTAAAGACATTTCTTTGCTCCAGGAGCCAGACCAGACGTTTGTTTACTATTACGTTCTAAAAGCTTGCACACACAGCATGTGAACGAGATTGGGTGGTAACTTGAAGGGATTGTTCTGTCCTTTCCTTCTTTAGCGATTGGAATAACAATGGCTTCACGCCAAATCCTTGGTAAGGAATATTTATCTCAAAGAGGAGAAAATAACGGACATTTCCGGTAGGTTTTCAAGCATTTGATTATGTATCTAGTCTGGTCCTGGAGCAGAATCTTTTGCACAAGCGAGGGCATAGGAAAATTCATCCATGGAGAAAGTATCATTGTAGTCTTCCCCCACGCATCTAGTCTGCAGTTCTCCATTCTTCTTTTGATTTTCAGAGCTAGGAGAGTAGTGTACGGAGTTAGAGATATGCTCGTTGTGAGAGGCCAATTCTTCAACTATATCTTCTAGTGAGGTGATCGATATCCATTTATACGAAGCTGAGACAGACGACGGAGGAAGTTTTCCACCGATTTGTCGAACTTTTCGCCACTCTACTATAGGGGGCGTACGGCAAGTGATGAAATATAGGCCCTCCAGGACGCGGCCTTACTTTCTCGTATGGTCAATCCAGCTCTGGCTCGTGATCTTTTATAATTGATCAGATTATCCATGGTTGGGATACTACTAAGCTTCGCCAAAGCCCGTTTCCGATCCCACACCACGGAGGCACAGTCGGCATTCCACCATGGCACGGAGGGTGTCGTGGGTGACCCGATGACTTCGGGATGGCAATTGAGGCCGCATGAAGAACGGCAAAGTAAAATGGGCAATTATAGCATCAATATCGTTAGGGTGTTTTCGATATTCGTATTTCTTTCTCGAAACTTTCCCACTCAGCTCGGTGGATTAGCTAACGAGGGGGGCGAGCAACGTTTCGGTCGGGGATATCGAAATTGACCAGAATGGGGAAGTGGTCACTGCCACGCCGGTCGCCAAGGACAGTCCCCTCAATGACAGAGAGAGATGGACTACAGATGCCAGATCATTGGACGAGAAAGTGTTTGAAGCAACACAGATATGTGTGCTTTCGCCAGCATTCAGAAGAATTAAGTTCTGGCTGTCAATTATATTTTCGAGTATATTGCCTCTCCAGCAGGTCCTAGTTCTACCCCAGACATTAAAGTCCCCCACGAGGAGGGTAACCGAGATAACATATTCAAGTTCCTCTTGCGACACGACTTTACCAGGCGGAATATAGACGTTGCAAATAGTTATTGACATAGTGCGGAAGTTCACACGAAAGTGTGGTTCGTACGTCTATTTCTTAGGACACCAGGGAGTCTATGACAAATGTAACGACTTCGCCATGTGCCCGCAGGCATTTATCAACGTCTTGCCCTCAGCAGCAAAAGCCACGAAGAGAGGAAATGCTCAGGAAGATGGTTTCCTGTAGGCAGATGACATCGGGTCTATGCAGAGACGTTATCAGCTTTAATTCATCTAAACGGGTGCGAAAGCCATCCACGTGCATCGAAAGAAGAGCCATAACTTTTAGATGTTAAGTTTCTTACTTTTAAAGGGATTTTTTCTTCACTTTTCCTTTTATGCCTCTGTTACCCGAAGGGGCGATTTGACTCTTGAAGAAAGACAAGTTCCTCACTTTCGGACGCAGTCATTGTGATTGACCACTCCCTACCATAGGTTAAGGGTAGGGCGAATGGTCACTTCCACCTGGAGGCCGGCCATCGGCTTTGTTTTCGAGATTTTTTTTTTTTTTTTTTTTTTTGCTTTTGCTCAACGGTGCGTGCTTCGAAGACAATGGTACCATTCCTCTGACGCATCACCGCTTGGAGTTTACCGAAACTGTCCTCAATGGCTTGCGCGAGACGAACAGCACAAGTACTTTTTAATGTTTTTCTTTCTTCCGTGCACGCCATCAAAAGGAAAGGTGGCTTCTTTGGTTTATATTCTTCTTCAAGGAAGAAACTACTCAAATCTATCGTTTTCTCAAAACATCACCTCTACCTTCCGGAAGAGGGCAAGGGCTTTTTTATGCTCCATAGAATTAAACCGGATTCGTCTCCGTGCTCCCCAACCCACCACAGAGTTCAACAAGGGGACATCCCACTGGGTTGCCAGGGCTAACATGATATAGTGGGAAGATGTCACTGTGCTGCTGCCGCCCCGCCGTGGCCCCCCGCCCACCCTGGTGTTCAGTACAAGACCTAGTCCGAGCCGATTGATCGGGAGTGGGATAGCTCTCGCCCGCCCGTCTAGAAGAGACAGAGGCCAAAGCAAGTGTGTTAGAAACCTACAAGGAATGTTCCCGAAAGTACGTACACAACGTATCCCTAGGAGCAAGGCAGAAAGTAGCACAAGGAGTAGTTGGGAAACAAACAGGTCCCTGAACTGGCAGGACACACCTTCCCTCCGACACACATTGCTTTGCACGGCAAACGTATAGGTGCACGTTCATACAGGGGAGGGGGCAGTGAAATAGAAGGGGTAGAAGAAAAGAGACAGGGTGTTATAAAAGAACAAGAATGAACGATGAAGGAAATCAAGATGATTGGTGAGAGAAAGGAATACTTGAGAGCCTTCTCTGCATTGCCCCGTCAGGACGTGGCGGGTGACCTACCTTGGCGGGTTGTGTGTATCAGAAGATTGAGTACATTTTATTTACTTTTAAAACATCTTGGATTGACATTGTATAAACACATAGAGGAGTGAAAATTGGCTGCAAAATGAATAAGTAGTCATTGATACATAGTGGATGAGTGGATAATAATGAGGATGAATGAATAATAATGTGACAATGAACTGTATTATCTTTTAACTTTCTAAATAAACAACATTCATATAATGTAATATGTATAAAATGTGAAAATCAGTATGTAATGTTTTGATAAGTCCAATGTTAGTCATCAATATTCAGCTTTTAGTAATTTCATGTGTAATGTCACTTCATAATTATTTTTAGCATTTAAGTTATGACTATATTGCTTTTTGTAAATTATTCATTATTACATTTTTTTAAAGTTTCTATTAAACATGACAATACTGGTTACCAGAGAGTCAATCAAAAGCTATTAAAACCTAATTTGTTTCTTATCTTACAAAAAACTTCAAAATAACAGTGGTTAATGGAATTCACCAAATACCTAATAACATGAGTGATTTGAGGTACCTGTTCTAGGTTTAATCTCTGCCCACCTGATCTGCTTTGATTTTATGGAACAGGGCATTGGAGAAATGATAAACATTAAAATAAAATAATTAAATGTTTAACAGAAAATTATATTTCTGCAGAGCAGTATAATTTTATAAATAATGTGGAGATGTTGGTTTAATATGGGTCATTTATTTTCTTATATTTTTCTTCTTCATAAGACTTCCTTTCTGAGCACCTTTACCAGCTCCTCTTACTAAATTTTTGAACTGGCCAGCATGTTTCATCTTTTTCCTGAAAACAAAGGTATTAAAAAAATGTATTGAAATTTCCGAGCAAAATTTTCATTAGAAGATAAATTTTCCGGGCTGGTAGGCCGTGGTCCAGTTGGCATTGAAGAGCCAAATGTTTCGCCCACATCTGCCCAGAAAACTTATCTTCTATTGACTCTGGCCGAAGCCTAAGACGATGCTATGTAAAATTTTCATTGTCAGTAAATAAAAAAGTTCACTTACAATACTTTGCTTGACATTATAAACATAATGGATGAAGTTCCAAATATGGCTAATTAGTGAGTAAGCATATTAAATCACATGGATATCCATAAGGTTATTATTATTGTTGTTGTTATTATTATTATTATTATTATTATTATTATTATTATTATTATTATTATTATTATTATTATTACGTACAGTTAATCCTTCATATATAAAAACAGCGGTTATCACAAGATGATAATTTGTAAAAATTGTATAATGCTCCTGTTACTCTCATTCAGTTTCGTTAATGGTTCACTGTATGGACTAATTTTTGTGTTGAGTAATTTTTGTTTGGGTCCTATTATTTAATTCCTCATTATTTATAATTGGACAATGTAACTCAAGTTAATGTCAGCTGCAATGTGACATAAAAGTTACAAGAGTTTCTTGATTTGTTAATTTAGATAATTATTTTATTTTGCTTTGCTCGTTGATTTGTCAATACAAATTTTGAAAATGGTAATTAAGTATAACTTAGTTTTCATATTAGCCTGATGCCAACTGACATCTCTTTTTATTTATTTACAATTTATTTGTTATTTTACATAATTTGACGATTTTGATTTCTTTTTGACTGTTGAGTTTCCTCGGAAAAAAATCTTAATTCCAATAAAAACAATTCATGCATCATACAGTAACTGGCAAACAGTACTGATGATGGGTGAACTATAATCAACAACGGTAATACAAAAAAGAAAAAACAAAACAAAACAAACGTACAATGTAACACACCCCTCTCTGACAAGTACATACAGTACTTATAGAGGGTTTGAAGTGTACTGAATAAGATAAAATAAATGTAATAAATATATTTAAATTTAAAATTTAAATCTGATAAGACTAGTATTTTTACTGAAAGGTTAAACAGGATGTATAACGTATGTAAAGTAGTCAAACAAATTGGTATTCTTTCTTATTGTTTTTATGGTTAAGGTTTTTGCACACTTTCAATGTAATTCTTTTGGAAATAAATTATCATTATGATTATTATTATTAACAATGATAATAATAGTAATAAATATATTATTATTATTATTATTATTATTATTATTATTATTATTATTATTATTTATTGTAAATTGTGTAAGCGTGAAAAGGTCAGAGTGATGTGATTCAGCCCACTAATCCTTCTCCGTAGCTTTTCATGCTCTCCAGAGTATTAATATTTTTTTCAATCAGTCAAGAATCAGAATGTTTATGATCTTTTTCTTCATTTATCAAGAATAAGAAGTTTTAGAGACAAACTGACTGTTGCAGAGATAGTTTAGTTGTTTGAAGAAAACATTCAAGGCAACGTTGGTGATGGTGGTGGTGACGATGACAATACACACGTAAATATTTTCAGTGCACCATTACCTGTGAATGAGCTAACAGACAAAGACCGTGATGATGAGGGAACAGGAGGTCTGCTGGACAATTTACGTGGTAATCAATTGGTGAGTGAAGCTGAGGCAGTTTTGTCTAATGGAATTCGCATTAGAGGCTCATTACATGGAAATGGATAGACAATGGTGTAGTTGTAGTTGTGTCAATTTAGCTTGGAGAATCTCCAATCAAGTATGTAAAGAGATATTCATCAAAAGAGTAAAAACATTAATGTGACTCAGCCAGAAATTATAAGCATATACAATAGAAATATCGGTAGTACCGATCGAATGGATCAAGATATAAAAGAGTATTGTATATCTACGACAAGTTCTGGGCAATATTGTCATGGCTCATAGATGAAGCGATAAATAATGCTTAGCAGATTTACAAAAAAAAACAGGTTGGTTAGAAATTCAAAAGAGACATTGCCATCACACACCTCACAATATATAAAGCAGCAGTCAAAGATCTATATAAGAGCTCTGTTGTCAAAGAGGTTAATACAAGTTTTGGACAACATTCATTGCAATCAAGCTGATCATCATCTTGGAGAAGTGGAAAATAGAAAGAGAAGAGGGTATGTAAATGATAAATGCAAAAGTGTCATTGTGTCAAGCTGCATGAAATATACATTGAATTGTGCTTGAAACACAATGCACTGTTTCGCACAAAAAGATGAATACTAATTTTCCAATGTTTGAAATCAAACTTTTTTTAAAAGAACAGAATAGGAAAGTTTAATTTGTTTGATATTGATATTGTGGTCATTGACCAGTCATTGCACCAAAGAAGTGTCAACCCAGTTTTTCACCCAGTATATTTATCACCACTAAAAGACATCTGTGATGAATTTGTCATGTACACTCACTCCTCACTGATACGTAGAATAATTTTTTAAACATTTGTTAGCAGTTAAACTGAAGTTGTTGAATTAAAAATATGAGAATTCTGAATTTTTTATGAAAAATAATTCTTGTCTTTGTAGGGCAAAAATGCATTCAAAATTATCCATTGCACATGCTCAAAGTTTGCAGTTTTTGTAAATCACAAAGCCTGGAGACTCTTTGCTCCAACTCGCAATGCACATTGAGCATGAACTGAGGTATATAGTGGAGTTAGAATAGGTAGTTTTGTGTAAATAAAAGTTTATAATTGGTGTGGTGGTGTTCAAAATTATACACCTTCTCTCTCAATAGCCTTCCCCCCAGCAGTCTCATTGGTAGGTATCACATAATATCTACTATTCCTTGTCAGCAAAACATACTTCACCTATCATTTAAATAATATTTCTGACTACTTGACAGCTAGAAGCTGACTGGGGAGAGATGGTTCCAATATCTAATCAGAGGTTTCAAATTCTACTGACATTACTGGAGAGTGACCAATACTTATGGAAAAAGAAAAAAATTACTGGGCTAAGCAACTGTAAATTGAGAGCACCATTACTTCTTTGGTTATCCATCATGTGTGTAGTTCTGTGTCACCTACTCTTATTTTGATTTACTATGTGCTACAACTGCTATTATTCATGCATGTTTTCTGGATCCCCGAAATAACTACCCCCATTCCTTTGCCAATATTAGCTGAATTAAGAAAAATGATAGCAATGAGTGTTGGTTGTAGACCAAATCTGATAACCAGAAATATTCGCTCTTGTGTATAAGAAACTACTTTACATCTACTTATATAATGAACTAAAAGTTTGATATAAAATTCCTTTCATCAAAATAAACAAACTCCCCACTCCTCTCACAACTAGCAAAGCGACAGCTCAAGGAAACATTTGCAGATATTACTGTTGTGATCTGATGCAAAAACAACCATGTGTCTGGTGCCTAAGTAAGTGGCAACATCACTCTACCACCATCCCAGCGGTCAAGTAGGTAGAAATATTATTTGGGCAATAGCCCAAATGGGCCTAGCCACCTAATGTTGGCAAATGTGCACTTCGTCTAGCTAAATCCTGAAGTATGATTCACAGCTGTTCCTTTGGACTTCATCCACCCATCTTGAATAATGTGAACAATTAATAGCAAATCCATGAATTAGCCAGATTTGGTCATTAGCACTATATTTATACACTACATAAATCAAAAGCACATAATATTTTTTCTCAAGATCAATCATAGAAAGATAACCTAATGGCACCAAAAAAATAGTGGGAACATAAACTCAATTTTTTTTATTATTGACAATGTTTTGTTAATTTCCTCATTTCAAATTAGAGATGCGTCATCAATAACAAAACATCAATGTGAGGGAAAATCGATGTTCAAAATTAAAACATTGACTAAAACCAATTGATGCTGTTCAACTAGACTGCTTTAATAACCTCTAATATTAAACTTGTGTGCATTAACATTTAATTTGAGTTTGTCAATTTGCGAATAAGGGTACGACAAGGGGCAGACCCTACGCCCACAGCGTATCTTGAGCGAGAGAGTTTGGTCGATGAAGGTAGTACATACAGCATTCCTTTGGTTCCAACACATGAACTGCAGTGTTACCATCAGTTAGTATTTCATTTTTTATCTTTTACAGTATTGTGATCTTGAGAATTATTCACTTAGAAACAAAACATAGGAAAAGAAGAAAAACATTCATTTCGATGTTGCATCCCTATTTCAAGTAAGGTTTTGCTTACCTCCTGTTCAACAATTTTCTTGAAAGTGGAACATATGCATACGGATCAGGAAGTCCTTTCTTTTTGATATCACCTTTTCCTTTCTTTGCTCTATATTCTTCTCCAGTTGTACCAACAGGACCCTTTTTAGAATTCTTACTTTTTGATTTAGCAACAGGTCTATGAATTCCAGAACCTCCAGCTTAAAGAGAGTTAGTATAATGTTAAAATCATTGAATCTACAGAAAAAACAATGCCTTGTACTGGCCTTATTTTAAGAGAATGACCAACAATTACTCACCTTGGTACTTCGATGGAGGTTCACTGGCATTGCTGCCAACAGTCAACTTTCTCTTTCTATTTACAGTTCCTTGCACTGATTCAGCTCTACTTACAGTATCATCCATTTCATCATCTAAAACGATTTAATATAAAAAAATAAATTTATTACTTGGAAAGGCATTTGGACAATAATAAAACAATCTACCATAACAATCTTTTGTTAAATCAATCGTAAATGAAAAGAGTATTACCAGAGTCTTCTTGATATTGTGCATTTCTCCTTCTTACTCCCTCATCATCACTTCCATCATCTGTGACGATTAATCTGCCATCAGATGACATTTTAAAAGGCATATCATCCTTCTTTTTTTTCAACTTCTCAACAATATTATTTGTTGAGGATGGTAGTGATGCTATAAAAATGAAAAACCAATGTGATATTCCCAGGGTATAACACAGTACACTTTCTAGTCTAGTTCAATAGATCAACCTTAGCCATATGCATAATTTTACTTAATCTCAATTTCACAATTAATTTTCCAAACACCACAAATCTTCAAAAATAATACTAAAAAGTTCACATATAAAACATACCAACAATTTTTTTGTTTGCACCAGCATCCATAAAGTCAACAATTGAATCAGCATCCTCATGAATCCATGTATTGTGCCTCTTCTTTTTGGTGGTCTGAGAATCTTTGTTTGAAGTATCTTCAAAATCTGAATCAGACTCTTCTAAGATCTCTTCAATTCTGTGTAATCAAGCAAGTGAACAAACAGGTTTATTATTCAATTATCTATCATATAAATATTGGATGTTAATAATGCTTCTTTGCAAAACAAATAACCATACACATCTATTTGTCAACAATATTTTCAACAAACAATAAATAATGTGTAAAGAAGTTAAGCTTTCGTAAGGAAGTTAAACTAAGAATTAAAGATGCGTGAATTAATTGCAGTGAAATCTCATTAGCACATTGCTTATTACCACATTTTCTTGCATAGTAGTCAGTATTTTTAAGCCATGTTCCTTAATTCCATTGAATTACTAGTTTACACATTTAACAATCCCAATTTGTATGTTTAAGATTGTCAGAAACAAGTTCTGCGATTCACACATTTTCCAGATCAGCAGCACATTCTTCAAAAAGTGTTACTTCTATAACACTTAGGGACACTTGAAGATACCACTGAATACAGAGGGATACATTCTGAGAAGGTATTATCAGTCTGATTTCTGACCTAGAGCCAGAGCTCTTCTGTGCTTGTGTCATCTTCACTCTTTTTGTTTTTATATTGTCATATTTTAAAGCATGTTCATACCCAAGGCTTGACTTCTGAAGGAATGCAACAGAATAGTGTTCTGGAACCTCGGGAATAATAATTAAATTATATTATAAATATGTAACTATTTTGTGCACTATTTCCATGAAATTTCAATTTTGTTTGGTATATTACTTGCAATTAAATATAAGTTATTTTGGGTGTATTTGTGAGCTGTTAATATAAAGAAGTTTCTATTGACAATTATGGCATCTGAAGATGGAAAAGTAATAAGTACAAAACAAGCATTTTTTCAGTAACACGTTTCCCTCACCTTCAACAAACAACATTTTTCATCCCTTAAAAAACATAATAATGAGATTTAACTGTATACAAATAGGGATGGATAGAACTGTTTTCATTGGATTATGTAAAAATTTAATTGGAGAAATTTCTACATTTTCTGCACTGTAAAAATTGTAAATGTCCCTGCCGACATGCATAGCGGATTCTGGAGGGGGTGGCCATGCTGGGCCACCAAGGCCCAGAGTTTTCGTTTGATACCTTCTTTTATTTGGGGAAATTGATTTAATTATTTACTTGTTAGAATTAAAAAATAATAGAATATAGTATCGTATATACACTACAAAAATAATTAAAATTTAATAACAAATATGTTTATTGTTTAAAAATAATCTATGATGGTCCCCCTCAAAATGATTGGCTGGATATGCTCTGTATGCCAATGATGTATGAGTAGAAAAATATTTTGAACAAAATGACAAAATATGTAATGAAAATGAAAAGAATATGGAACAAGTAATACGTAAAATTAAAAAATGCTCTACTTATAGAACATTAACAAACAAATACATTTACACAATTTGAAATTATATTATTTAAACATTAATAAAATAAGTATTTAATAATAAATATTGCTTGGCATACTGGATTAATTTCTTTTTTCAGAGTAGATTTTTATCTTAAGAGCAACGATAGCCATTTTACAAACTTGGGAACTCAATGACAGGCAAACCATCACAGTATTTTGTATTTTTAGTGCTACAGGTGTGTAACAACCAATATTTTTTTTAAATTGGATTTAAAGATCACATTACACAACATCATTGCCACTTTCCACACCTACAAGTAATATTCTTAGCATTCATGTGCAGATGCCAGCTGTTTGGTATAATGGTTAAGCTGAGAGCTTGCAAAATTAAATACCTGAGAATGAATCAAAGCACGAGGAAACCTTTTTCTGGTTTGATAACAATTTTGCACGTAGAATTATACTATGAATCTGTTACAATAATGCGAGTAAGTATGTGTTGTCAAGACCCACTAGTCTACCTTGGTCTGTACATGGATTTTTCTTTGCTCTCATGTATCCTAGTTATAATTGATAAGCAGTTATTTAGAAAAGGGCAGCAGGAAAAAAATCATCCACAACCCTTATATTTCTGAAACTTTGGAAAACAATCTTCCTGTTCGTTTTTATGAAATACTAGCCAGTGTACTTCTAATTCCCAAATGAACCTGCTGAGATAATTTGAAGTGGCAACATTACAGAAAAGAAATTGAAGTAAAGATAAGTCATGCAGCATGTATGGGCGACAAAAAACTCCTTACGTTTTTGGCCGGTTTCTAAGTATAAAAAGATCATTTTCATCTGCTTCTTCATCTTCATCATCATCATTCAGTGATTTTTTCTTTTTTCTTTCATTTATTTTTTTAAGGTTCCGTAATCGCTTATGCATTATAACATCGTTAGTAGGTACTAATCCTGCCACTGCATCATAGCCAAATTTACGTATGAAGCGATCCAATATATCTCTACATTTTTGTCTGAAGTGTCGTTTACAGTCCTCTGTCATGGCCAGCAAACTCTTGACCTGAAAATAAAAATAAGTTTTACTTCAATAAAAAATGAACTTTGGTATAAATACATACATATTATCTAGAAAATAGAATACTGTATTCACAGAATTATTAAATACAATTCCTGCATATTACCTAGAGTAACTTGACATCCATATAAGTTAATATATTTAAAAAAATGTACAAGCGCAAGTTTGATTAGCATACTCATGCAGCACTTTTATACACACCATAATAGCATGAGAGCTTTTACAAATCTATAAAAACTACTAGCAGACAAAAGAAATATAAATTTTGAGACAATGAAGCAACATTATTAATTTAAAAAATTCATTCAATAATTGATTGCTTTGTTTCACCATAAAAGCCAAAGTAAATAAAAAAAAGATTTTGGTGCTCTACGCTTATACTTACAATTGGAGGCACAAATGGACCCAATGAAGTAATAGGTATTGACTTTGTAAAAGCTTTAATGAAACTTAAAGCTGATGCAACAATTTCCCGAACAGCTGATACAACCAGTAAGCAGACATTATCAAGGAGCAGCTTGTGAAGGTCATTTGACATCACATCTGTAATTCAGACACTAAATAAATTTAAAATACAGGTCAATTTGAAGTATTTATGAGAATGAGATTAGTAATATTTGCAAAGATACTATGATATAAAAATATTTCTCTGAACTTAATGAATTCCATTACACATTTTTGGGAATTAAAGTGTGTTTTTTACACCATTTTTGAAACAACTATGTACATGAAGGACATAACCAACCAAACAGTATCAAATAAACTCTGAAATAAAAACTCTACAGAAAATGTGCATATTCCCAAAAAGTTTTTTTGCTCTTGAGGTTAATAATTACAAAACTAAAATGCATAGAGTACCAAAGACAAAATAATATTCTTGCACAAATTAGCACCATCATTAATTTAATGTGGCACACAAGAAACAGAAGAAGTATCCACTGACCCTTGTATTCATAAATAACTTTTCCAAGAGCAAGCAATGTTGCAGATACCAATGTAGCTGGCCCACTCAGACCAGCCATTAATAGTGAAATATATTCTTCCAAAGATTCTGTCTTGTTTTTATCAGACAATCTCTGGAAAGAAAAAGAAAGGAAAATCAAACAAATATGCTCATTGGTAATTTGAATATATATACAAAAAGGTATATGAATATAAAGAAGATGTATCTATAGATGTGTTACCCTTACCTCCAGTGTGTCACCGATCAAAATTAATAGGCTGAATGCACTTTCTCTACATTTTTCATTATTATCCTTACAGCAGAGCACAGCTTCTGGGATAATTTTTTTTAGTGTGCTTATTTCATGTTTTTCCATATTCTGCACTAAATATATGAGACATCGTATGCGAGGCTAAATTACAGAAAGAAAAGTTATATTGGAAGCTGTAATGGTCTTTTGTAAATACTATAGCAGCACTAATAAAAACACAAGTTACATATCTTAGCACAGGCATATAGAAAATGCACACTTAACAATAAATAATTTTGAAGAAATAAATAAGAGGTTATTCTGAACATGACTGATCAAGAGTTTATCATGAACATTTCTAATTGGTGAAATGTAAAAGAATCTAAAGGCTTCCAGTTATCTATTCCAATGAAACAAGAGAAATTCAGGCAGGAAAGCATACAGAAAAAAAGAGAAAAGTATTAGCCATGCTGAAAGATGGAAGAAGGAAATTAGAAGAAGTGCGAAGGAAGGTTCTTCAGGAAAAGTCTTGCAGATTCAGGTGGAATTCACTATTTCATGCAGGTAACTTAAAATCCAATTTACAAGTAAAAGTACTAGCTCACAAAAAGAAACCAAATTGTTATTCTGATTTTCATCTACAATAATATTAACTTCTATTAAATTGCTAATTATTCAGTGTTGCATAATTTTGCAACAGTATGTTGTTTTTTTTGTTTCATGGCAATATACAAATGTTTTTGGTAATATTTTGATTGTTTCAATGCATACCCCTTTTGTAGCTGCTGTACATGATGTCATTGAATTTAGAAGTAGATTTTCAATGTCTGACATTTTATCTTTGACAAATACTCGACAAGATTCCGCACTATTGCTACATAATTCTTCCAGTAATCTGCAAAGGAAAACGTTTTCTTTCACTATACAATTTCTTTTTATTTTCCAGCACAGGCATCTTTAATATCATACCTATAACTTTTCTTTTGATGCCCACTTTTAGGGTCTCTGATAGACTTTTCAATTCGAGAAAATAATGTATTCAATTTCTGTGTGTTTTGATATGAAATCAAACAACGTAGTAAGTCTAGGATACTTTCTCTAGTAAACTCATTAACATCATCCTGATCCAATTTTTCAAAGGCTTTATCAAATAATTCTTGTGTCAATTCAGGAGTAGAAATTGTCAAATATACCTAAATGAAAGAACACACAAAACACGATTAACCCAAACACTCATCACAAACAATCATTCAATTGCATAACAATTTCAAGAAAACAAACATGAGAAAAGCAGTACAAATAATAATAATAATAATCAGCATTTTTACTTTCAGCATTACAGTACTTTGCCTACTCTATGCAAATATATATAAATATATGACAAAGTAACAGATGAATATTATAGAAATATATGACAATTAGAATCGACAATTACAACTGATAATTATACTTTAATGGTCTTCCCATGAATTTAAAAACCTCTGTGTCTGTCATACTAGCTGAATTAAGATGCACCTTTTGTTAGAGATTTAAATAGCACCTTTTGTTAGAGATTCCACACTTTAGCTAACACCTTTTTAATGAGTTAAATAGTATTTGTAGTTTTACAAAAACACTTGCACACAATTTGAAGGAAAAAAGGTCTGGGCAAACATAATTACTAAGTGTTTGACAATAGGCTTGAAACATCAATGAATTAACGAGGTATCTTACTTTGATTGTTTCAAGAGCAGCTAATCTCTGACCTGCTTCATCAGAACCAGATGGTTTAGTGGTATATACATTGAAAAGGATTGGCAAGTAGTTTTTCGCAAATTTCTTCAACTCTTTCACATTGCTCTCATTGTAGTTATCTCTATTGAAAGTAATTAAACGACGCAAAGCAGTCATCACAGGAATTCTGATATCTTTGTACTCTGTGATGATAACTCCTAAAATTTTTGCAATGCCCTGCAAAAAGATTTTTTCATAAATATTAAATACAAAAAACAAACAATATAAACAATATATTAATATAATACCCTATATAACATGATGAGAAAGTTCATTTTAATGAAAGTAGAGATACCTTGAAGTTTTCCTGCAAATCTGGAACATTATGGCAGAAGCTAGGAAGTAGTGACCAAATCTGGGACTGTAGGAGGGAATAACTATGAATGGCAACTTGACTTTCCGCGGTTTGAGCTTGTTTTCTGGGAAAGAAAAAGAGAAAACAACAAAAAGATTTAAAATGAACCACACTTTTTTCCATCACTAACATTAATATTAACAATAACAGCACCACCTTCTTTATTTTTTGGAATGTTGTACATTGAGATGGGCCATATTCATCTCGGAATGAATATGAAAAATCATTTATCTAATATACAAAAGACAATGTTTGTTTTTGGTTCATGCTTATGTGCTACTACACTGATCATCTGATGGCGATAAAATTTTGTCAAATTATTGATTGTACATCCACGAAGAATAATAGGCATAGCCGATATGTACATGCCTGCACACATAGACGCGCGTTAATGATGATTTTATGTAGACTCAAATGGCCTGACAACTGTGCTTAATGCCATGGTGCTCACTACACAGCCCGCCACACACTGATGATTTCATTACGTATTCTGACCCTGTGATTGTGAAGTATCTCCTGGGAGAGGAGAGAGAGAGAGAGAGAGAGAGAGAGAGAGAGAGAGAGAGGAGAGA